>OY744521.1:170982173-171004673 GCA_963556195.1 Sepiola atlantica | reverse complement strand
CATACATGACCAAATGACATGTTTGAATTCAATATTTATCTGATCAAAAATATGCATGTCATCAAAGAGCCGACAGCGTGATAACACGAAGATGAAAACACTTAATTAATATAATGAAAACAAGTGGAAAAGAAAATCTGACCTGAAACTACATTCTAATCATGTTATCGCAAAGAAATCCACACACTGTCATTAAATCGGATTAAAGGGGTGTCTTTTCCCCTAGCAGGACAAAGGCGAGAACAGATAATAGTTACAGATACTTGATATCGCAAACTTCATAAGAATAATGTTACACTAAAGTTTGCGGCGACTCACAAAAGAATCCAATAAGTTTAATCTGTTCAGTTTAAGAAACCAATCAAGTTGCTTATGCTGCCATCATTATTATTAAATAAGTTTAAATATTTATATATATATATATATATATATATATATATATATATATATATATATTTATTGTATATAAAGTTAAGACGTTTCCCCCTCTTAAATCAGTTCGAAGTAGACTATAAAAATAATGCATCACATGCATCGAAACTCATCACTTAAGTCGTTTACTAGCTTTGACCGTGCTTCCAGAAAATTTAAATTATTTAGTCCCCCTCCCTGTAAGCCTTTCTCAAATAAGTAAATCAAAGAGAGAGTAGCAAATTATATTTCCGCTAGTAATAGAGTCTTCCAACAAACTGCAAAACACCGTCTACGTAGCGGACCTATTATTTCACAAAGAACAACAAAAAAACAAGTTTCAGTATTCGCAAACCAGCCAATAGGCGATCACTAACCAACATTCATAAAAACTGAACGATTATATATTTTCATAAATTTGACTTAAATTGATAAAATATAGATTACTTGTAAGTACCGTAAGTACTTATATATATTCTTCCTATCCTATTTATAAAAGTACAACACCTTTCGATTTACAACGCGAAGTAAAAACCAAACCTCTTCCATGTTGCCGCTAGCTAACAAAATGCCATCCACTGCTCTTACTACACCTCTCGAAAACGTAATGATTACAAGGTAGCTAGGAGTAACCTAAATATTATTTTACGGATTAATTAATTTTATTATAAACTTTTATTCAATTTAAATAAACTTATGTTTTTTTTAAATCATATTAACAATCCGCTTAAAAACTAAGCGAAAACAATCGAACTGTTGTTTTTTGTTTTTCATAACAATTCGCTTAAACAAAAACATAATCAAAATATAAAAATAATTATACGTTTTATTTATTTAAAAAAAGAATCTTGGTACTTCTACGCAATATAAACCGGAAAGTTTTTTGGAGGGGTCGATTTCTTGAGAATACTAAACATACTATACACTGATCCTACTTTAAGTTTAAAGTTCAGTTCGGCTAACGTCTTTTTGTTTTGGTTCGGTTAAAATTCTGTAGAAACACCTACATCTTCTCCCACGGAATGAAAATGAACTAACGAAGGAGATGCACTTCTACACTATCTTAGAATTTCTATTTTTGTAAAACTCCAAAGAAAACATTTTCTTGACTACATAGTTTCTCTGCAATTCAAAAGCAACATTTGTTTCTTTACATTAAAACTATCGGTTGTGACCTATTTGCGTGCGATTGCCTGTTTCCACATTTTCGTTCATGCTTTTACTTTTGTCCCGGCCAACTCGTAATATATATATTATATATATATATATATATATATATATATATATATATATTATATATATATATATGACACATTATGCAAATTCATTTATAAAATATTTATGCATAATACACATGAAATATAATATGCAAAATATTCAGAATGTAATATGTGTAATCTACAATGTAATTACCTTAACAAATATGTATAATGTATAAAATATAATATATATAATATATAAAATGATATATACATATATATCTTTATATAACATGTGTATAATATGATATATATATATATATATATGAAATATATGTATACTATATCAAATATGTGCATAATATAATATGTATATATAAAATACGTGTATAAAATATATATGTAAAATATATAGATACTATAAAATCTGTATAATATATCATGTAGATATAATATGCTTACAAAATATAAACTATGTCTATAATATATATATATATATATATATATATATATATATATATATATGTGTGTGTGCGTGTGTATACAGTGATTATAATATATAGTCATAAAATATGTTGATTATATATATTATATATATATATATATTAACATATTTATAATACATTATTGTACCCAACCTAAACGTACTACTTTGACTCTTCCACTCACCAAAAATACTTGGAGTACCTGCTTCTCAGTGTTGAAAAGACCCCCGTCCTTGCTGACAGTCACGATAGACGTACAACCACTATTGTTTTATTATATTTAAAAAAAATTTGATTACTTTAAATACCGAGTTCGTGTTTGCCTTTCTGACCCTTTACAGGCTCGCAAAAACTGACGATGAGGTAAAGTAAGGCATTCTACAGACTCTTAAAAGGGGGCTCCACAAAACTGGTGACGAGGTACAGTAAAGGATTCCTGGCGATGAATAACAAAACTCGTAAAATCCTAAAGTCAACAGCAACGAAAACCGCAGCTAAACATTAAGAGAGATTTACAAACTTCTACTAGAACAAATCAAACACTACTAAAACAGAAAAAGCATACGAAAGACTACACAACCGAAGAACAATTTCTGTAACAAAAACAGTAGTTTCAAAATATCTTTTGGAACAAAATTTTAAAAAATCGAAGATTACTACAAACATTATCAACACGGGCAAAAGTAACGAACACAATAATGCATTTTAGCAGAGTGCTGTTTGAAGTGCTATTGACAATTTCACTTATTTCTCAGACGAAGATAAAACGTTTGCTTAATATTAAAAGATGTGTGAGGATCTATACAAAGTAGATTTCGAAAATTGGGTAGACTCTAAAATTATTCGCCTACTGCTCCGAAAATTAAACACCACCGAACATAACAAATTCATGGAATTTATTTTAACCCAGAAAACGAAAGGCCTGATTTTTCTGAAGCTGTTTTTTAACAGACTTATATAGCCCTGAGTCTTATTTGTTCTACAAACAGTGGAACTGTTTTAATTTAGTAAAAAAAGATAGCGACGACAACACAACGTTCGCGTTACTCGCTAAAATACAATGTGTCCATTTCAAATTAGCTAAACTTAGAACGTTTAATTTTTGTGCTATGGTTTGTATCACTTAAAAACGCAGAAATCAGACGTAGACGTCTTAATGAGTTAGAAAGTGAACAAAATTTAACATGACAGAAATTAGTCAAATACTACCAGGGATTTTAAAGTGTTATACTAGATTCAAAACACATAAGAGCCAGCCATTGCGCACATAAGAAAGGTACGTCAGAAATCACAATTAAACTCTCCTTAAAAAACAACTAAAACAAAAAGAGGATTTATTTTTACGCTCCTACAAAAACAAGTAGCGCTCTCCATTGGGGAACGGATTGCCCATTCCGTTTTAAAACCTGTCTAACTTATAATTAAGTCGGACACAAGAGTTCACATTGTAGAACGAATAGAGGAAATAAAACCTGGGTTAAATCCACAAAAAATGTTCTAACAAGACGGCAGAATTATAATAAAATATTTACATATCAAAATGCTGATAAAAATGTAAAATTACAATTAGATTCTGGTTAAGACATGTCGATTATCAACATGCACGCATGGAGAAGATTGGATCAACCGACCATGCTAAGAAGCAGCAAAATAGACAGAACGGTGACTGGTGAAATTATTCATTTCGAGGATGAAATTATTACCGACATTACTTTATACAAAACTAACAAAAAAGTAAAAATGTACGTATTAAAAAATACTAACAATCTATTCGGCACATACGTAATGCAACGGTTCAATTTATGGGGTTATTAACCAACATTATTGGACAGAAAATAAAAGAATCTGATGGCCGGGTCAGAAAAACGAAAAAAAGAATTTGTTTCAAACATTACAAATCGTATGGAATAGACTCGAAATAAATTGTCGGCAGACATTAAAGCACATAACGACATAAGATTCACGCTAACAATAAACAGAAAGAAATTAAGTCAAATTATTTGGAAAACCAGTTGAAGGTTAAAGAGAGTTAGCTCATGCTTCAAGAGCTGGAATCGTTAAAGTTGCAGCTCAAAGATTTCTTAGAAGAGCTAAAGACTATTAAGTATAAGGTTACTTGTCTTGAAGTTAAATATCCAAGCAAAGATTATATTTTGTTTAAAGTTTAAATATGTGCTTCAAAATCAGAAGTCTACAATTTAAAACTGAGGATAGTACACCTAAATTGGATAGAAGTCCTCAGTTCTCTCATAATAGACACCTAAACTGGAACGACTATCGAATAACATCGACAGCACTCCCCAGGAAGAACTTATAGTTACAAGACACAACACTTTCCACATACGGCTACTCCAAGCAGCCTCAGAATAGCGGCAATCCAAAAGGTAAAACGATACTGTGACTTATGAGGGCGTAAGACTTGGAAGGGGGTGTTACAGTACCTTAGCTATACGGACTACTTGGATACTTCCACTCACCATAAATACTGGGAGAACTTGCTTCTAAATATTGGAACAACCCCAGCCGGCAAGAAACTGGGCTATTCCGGTGGTCTATTATCTGTAGGAGTCCTAAGAGGTTCACCCTCCCAGGTTTTACTTCCCCTCGTTTGGGTGGAGTAAGTTTATAGCTTACTGACCGAGGCGCCCTGACCTGGGAATGCCGACGGATCTGCCTGGACTATTTTACAGAGTTCTAGCTCTTTAGGGGCAATAGCTTCCAGCCTTCTGCCACATCTTCCTACGTGGGAAGGAAGTAAATACCCGGAACCACACCATTTTATACTGGAAGTCAAGACAAACGTACAACTACTCTGGTTCTCTGTTGTATTATACTTTTTTTCAATATACATGCTTACTCTCAACTCCGAGTTTGTGTTCTCGCCCTGGACAATTTATAGGCCCACAGCAATATATGTGTATAATATATAATACAAATATATATATATATATATATATATATATATTTATATAATATATTAGGAGTGAATCCTGCAAATACAAATATATAAACATACCTTAATCTATAAAAATAGAGATATATAAAACATGTCTTATATGTAGCGTGTATCTGTATAAAAAGTATATATAATATTGTTATTACCCTGTTTAGGGGCCGGAATGAGAACCCGGACACGGGGATAGGGAAAACAAATATATTAGAGAAAAGTATATACAAAAGAGGAAAAGAAAATTAGTGTGACAGTATTGACTGTCGATGTAGACTGGGGTTGCCTTCAACGCTGAGAAGCCTTTGCTTTAAGCATTTATTGAGAATGGACGAGTCCAAATGTTAGTTATAGGTACGGCAAAATACCAATCCCAAGCCTTTTCCTCAACAGGAGTATTTATATCGTTTTCTTTTTTGGATTGCTTTCGATAACATCCGGAAACTTCCGTTTCCTTTTGGATTGCCGCTTTTCTTGGGTTGCTTGAAGCACTAGTATGTCAAAAGTATCGAATATGATGTCTAAAACTTTTACTATCTGGGGGTAGAGCTGTCAGTGTGATTCGACATCGTTTCCTAATTTGATTAAGCTGCCTCTTATGAGAAAACTAAGGTCCGTGGATTATGTAAATCATATTTCTAATTCTCTTTTCTATCATACCAGGTTCCCGAAAAGACGTATTATTTTAAAACATCTTGAAATATACTCTGTCCTCGGGATGTATCGCTTATTTGGTACAATAGAGGTTCGACCTTGTTCGGTCTTTTTAGGCAGTAATTTGTCAAAACAGATCTCATTTTTCGCGAAAACATATCTGCTGAACATAATGAGGATGTTATGTTAACGTTTGGCGTGATTATATGTACTTGTAAAAACTGCTGCAGAGTCGTTTCCGTAGGAGTGCCCCGAGCTTTTTTCAGGGTTATTTTAGAGTGTCCACACATCGTTCAGCTGACCGTTTTACCTAGGATAATACGGGTGAGTCGTGATGTGTCTGATCTGGAAGATCTCACAGAACTCTTTAAAGTCGGAGGACGTTAACTGCGTTCCGTTGTCACTGACCAAACAATCGACCACCCGAAACGGGCGAACAATTCGTGCAGAGGTTTTATTGTTACCTCCGTGATTGTTTTTTTTACATCGTAACACTTCGGGCCACGTGGAAAAACTATAGACTATAATTAAATAGTAAACATCCCTCTAATGGGCCCGCAACATCCACGTGAAGCCTTGACTAAGGCTGATCTGTCTTTGGTCGCAAACTATGTTTGATATGTAGTGCCTTTGCCGTCTAGGCTCAAGCTTTAAACGTATTTACGACGTTCTCAATGTACTGATCCATTCTATGCCAGTACACGAAGCTCCGCATCAAACTCTCCATTTTGTTTTTACCCGGATTGCCAACCTGAAAAGCCTTCAGAATTCACTTTTCTAGCTTTTTTAGAATAGCGATCCTCTCGTTGTACATGAGCACATCGTCGTATAATGTAAAGCTGTCTACAAACTGTAGGCCGTTGTTGGCCATTTTAGCTTTTGCACAGATGACGAATTAATTATTGGACGTTTTCTTTTGAATTTCATGTACAGTCACCGGGATCTCTCTTACCGCGTTGCACAATATAGCTTTTATATCCTTATCCCCTTGCATGGAAACGATCATGGTGTCTTCTAATGGCTCATTTTGTCTTGCTACTAGTTTAGACAATTCATCTGCGTAGTAAATCTTTTTTGGTGGTAAAAACTCCATTTTGAAATTATAGTTCAATAAAATGGATCCCATACACGAGCATGTCTATTTTCGAACAGAAAATGATGATTAGCGGTTTATGGTTCGTCAGTAATGTGAACAATCTACCGTGCATATAGCTATAGAACTTACAGTAAACAAACATTCCTAAATCCTCCTTCTCAATTTAACAGTACTGCTTCCCCCCGGTAGCAGGGTCCTTGATGCAAGCGCGATGGGGTTATTCGTTCCAACCGGCATTACATGAAGAATGCACGCTCCTAACCGTATGAACTAGCGTCGCTAGCCACTATTATGTCTAAGTCTGGGTTGTAATGCGTAAGGAATAAATGTGATGTCAGCATTTCAATAATTTTGTCGAATGCTACCTTGCATTCGGGCGTCCACTTCCAAACCATATCCTTTCTCAATAGTTCATTCAGTGGAGCGCATACATTATGCATTTCTGGCATGAATGCCTGGTAGTAAATTTCCAACCCCAGAAAGCACCGTAGTGCTGTGACTTTTTCTGGCGCCGGCATGTTCTTAATTGCGGTATCTCGTTCTGGATCCGGCCTTTTGCCGTCCTTGTCTATTACATCGCGCAGATATTTTATTTTTTCTTATAAATAAAATCAAATTTTTCCTTTTTTATTTTAAACTAATAGTCCCGGATTCGCGAAAACACTTTTTGGACATATTTCCGTTGTTGTTCTATGTCTGTATTGTTGATTATAATGTAGTCAAGGTATGCAATCAAAAAATCAAGTTCGCCCAACATGGTATCCATCACTTGCTGAAAAATTGCGGGATCAACTTTGATCCCGAAAGCAAGCTTTTCGAACTGGTATAAACTGCAATGCGTATTCATACACAACAGCTTAGAACTCTTCTTCCACGAGTATTGGAGATACGCTTCACTCAGACTTATTTTTGAAAAAAATCTGCCTCAATTTAATTTTGAGAAAACGTCCCCCGGGCTATGCAGTGGGTGATGGTGATCTTTTAGTGCTGCATTTAATCCTGTTGACTAATCTGCATATAAACGAAGATTTGTTGATTTCTTTTTCACAGATCCCGTGGTGACCACTGACTATATTCCACTTTCGATAAGATACCGGTCGTCACTAGTCGGTCCAATTCCTCATTTATCTTGTCTACCGAGGCAAACGAAACATTTCTTTTTTTCTTGAATACAGGCTGAACTTTTCGTTAAGTTGAAATTTGACCGCAATCGACCAAGTCCGTCACTAAATATGTTCGGGAACAGATTCTTTCAAACCCAGTTTTAGTTTTTCGTATTCAGTTGTCTGACTATCTTTTCTTGAGCAAAAAGTATTTATTGATAATTCCAATAAATATACCGTTTGCATCCAATCAGTGCCAAAAAGGTTATTTATATATTTTAACACGAGCATTTTTAACTTTTTGGTATTTCCCATTAGCGTCACATTAGCATACATTATGCATTTCTGGGATGAATGCCTGTACTGGCTATCCTTTTAGTTCAACCTCTTCCACGTATGTAGATTTATTATTGACACGTCTGAACCCGAATCCAATTGTAGTTTTATAATTTATCTAGGATTTTCACGTGCACATATTTCCTTATATTAATGCATCTCTGATCATTTGTTCTAGTAGCTTGTATTTACATTTTATTTTTTTAATTTATTCTAAAGTGCGAACTTTTGTGTCCGACCCTGTTACCAGGCAGGTCTTAAAACAAAATGAGAATTTTGTTACCCAATACAGGCTTTCGCATCTATAATAAGAGCTCGGCTGTAATTTATTTTTGTAAGACTGACTTGTTTTTTAAGCGTGAAAATCACGTTTTTTGCTTTGAATAGTTTATAGAATTGAATTTTGATCTGTGACGTACATTTCGTATGTGTGCAATGCTCGACTCTTCGATGTCTTTCGAATCCTGTTTAACGCTCAGAAATCTTTGGCAATCCTCAGCTAATGTCTGCAGTGTAAAGTTCGTTAGTGTTTTAATTTATTTAGAACTCTACGCCTTATTCTAGCGTATTTTCCTGATACAAAATCTTGAACAAATAGTAAGCATTTAAAATTATCAGCACTATGTTTGGATAATTAAAATCATCGCATTGCTTATTTACGACTTATGCGAACGCTTAATAATCTTCGTCGTTTTTTTATACTAACTTTAAACACTTCCAGTGTTTGTGAAATAACGAAGTTTTATGGCTTCCGCAAAAGTCAAATCACGAGTCTTTTGACGCAAAATTAAACCCACAAACTTAGGGGAGTCGGCACCACCGAAACTACTAAGTAACAGGCGAATCGTTTTAGAGTCTGCCCACTTTTCGCAATAATTTTATATAAAATTCGAAGCAAAAGTTATCCTCATCAGAGGAATACGTGAAGTTGTCGATGGCACTCCACACGGCTTTCTGCAAAAAAACAATCGTTTTCGTTACTTTGGCTTCTAAGCGATATTGTTTGCATTACTATCTCAACATTTTGGTCAGTTCCTTACTTTAGCTCTATAAGCTTTTCATTTTGCCTGAGAAGTCTATCTTTTGTTTTGTGTAGTCTGTTATCGGCTACTCTCTTTTGTTCTATACGCTTTTCATTTTGCTCTTGACAAGCTTTTGTAATCTTTCTTCAGTGTCACGTTGCTGTTGCATTTGATATTTTAATAATTTTGCAATCTTCGACTTAAGTTTTTCCATATTTCAAAGTGTCTTTTTTGTAAGAAAGTAAATGTTTCCTTTCGGGTACGTCTTGTTAAAAAAAGTTATTTTGTTAAGATTATGCTTGCTAGATGTAAACTTAGTTTCAAAAAGATATAACACTTTTTTTGCTCGATAAAAATCGCTTTTTTATTTTTTAGTACGCTTTTACGCGTAGTGCGTAGCCGTAGAATTTGCGACCGGCATTTTATTCAGAGAAAAAAATTAAAATACGGTTTAAATTTTTTTCCTTTCGGCAGAAGTAACTTTCTGTCTTTTGGAGAGAGAAAAAAATCACGTATTCCCTTATTGTTAAATATTACAACAGTATCGGAATAGCAATTAAAAAAAGAAATCATAGACCTTTCTTCAATTAAGAGAATAATAAATTGGCTGTGCGTGTTTTTTCTTCTTTTTTTCCACTGGTAAGCCAGTTCTTTTAAATTAGGACGTTGTCTGCTGAATTTGTAGTCGATTTCTCAAAAAGATTTTCTCTTTAAAGTTTTCCATAATTAATTCTGTCGCCATTTTAAAAAAGTGCTCCCGCATCTTTTACTGTTACAACGCCGTCAGTCTATTTTAGTAGTGTAAGTTTGAAATTAGAGATCCCACGTTGCCGGTCGTTGTGGGTTCTTTTTTGAAGGTTCTCAAGAAATATCTTTAATAATTTTGTTTCCCGTGTAAATTTTAATATCTTGTTGACAGTTGTTGTTGTGATGGGTGGGTCCCGTGTAAGCTCGAATATTTCGTCGCTAAATGTTATAGCCCTGCTTACGGGCCGGAATAAGAACACGGACACGGGGGTTAGATATATATATATATATATATATATTGGAGAAAATATATAAAAAAGAACAAGAGAAATAGTACGTCAGTACTGACTACCAGTGCAGACTGGGGTGCTTCACCGCTGAGAAGCCTATGCTTCTAGTACTTATTGAGAATGGACGAGTCCAAATGTGTCGTTTTAGGTACGGCACCATAACAAATATACATGTAAAATAGATATATATCAATAAACACGATATTATACATTCATAAATACAATATAAAAATGTTTATAACATAGCAAAAGGATGATATCACGTACTTATACTACACTACGCCTCAAGAGAAGAGTTAATGACTGGTAATCTAGAATCATTACAATAGAACACATACTAAAATGGCCCTTCCGAAATAGAGGGTAATACCTGGGAGGGACCCTATTATAAAAGGTGAAGGTAATGCCTGCAAGTATTGTATCAAAAAAGAATAGGGCCCTTGGAAGATTGTATCATGACAACAGAACAGATACTCCATTAACCTTCCCTAATAGCAGGATGTGATACTTTGGATAATAACTCCCACCCTCTTAAAAACGAGGAGATAAAAGGAGGATTTAATTCTTGGGAGGACGGTCTTGACAACAGAACCAATAACACACTACCAATATCAATTAATAGATAATACAGTAACAGATTAAATCCGTTATCTTTTCATTCCTATAAAAATTCCTAGTCATAACATTAGTTTTTATACTTTTACGGCGGTTTCACCAAATTCGGTGATTCCCTCCACTTCAAAAAGCATTCCGGTTTCCCAGAAGATAGGCCTTGTTTCCAGGAGTCAGGGTGCCCCCGCTTCCCTCATCAGAGACCAGAAGGAGGCCACAAAAGACCACCTAGGGGGCACGCTTGGAAGAAGGACCAAGATAAATAGATGTCTCCACATCACTACAAATAACTATTTAAGACAGTATAAACAGTACATCGAAAGAATGTACTGCAGCCTATGCCTGCTTCCTGGGAGACAATTGAGGACAGGGACTTTCGTTACCTCGGACTTAAAGAAACATCGCCTCCTAGGACTCAAAAAGGAGGAGATGGTGAAGCTGTTCAAGAAATTGAACATTCCGGCAACCTGAATATGTCATAAGAGTTTCGCCATGTGGGATACCCTGCTCTCCTGATGAATGAGAACGATTATTCCTATGTGCGGATTATCTCGGTGCGTACTTCAGCCAGTTTAGGGATGTGGTGCAAGTGGACATAATAAGGTTCAGGAGCGGAGTTCACATGGCCGACTATATGGTCGCAATGATGCTGAAGCAGCAAGGCTTCAACACAGTTCCAGTTGTACTGACGTACAGAGGCCGAAATATGACGGTCGTTGTTGAAGGCCGTTGTACACTGCCGGTTTTTCCAGAAGCAAGGAACATGACTAAAAAAACTGCCCCCAAAACAACCAACGCCTAAACAATCAGTGCAACCGGCACCCTTAGTTCCGCTACCGAAACAAACCACATCTCATTTAGAAAACTTCTGCTCCAACGGCGAATGGAAGACAGTGGTAAGCAGACGGCGAAATACTCAACTGTTACACAGAAGCAGCAGCAACCATAGAAACAGCAGCAGTCGCGAAAACAGAAGCAGCAGAAGCAACATTTCCTTATGCCCAAACACAGCAGGGTACAAACAGTGAAACAAAAACTCATCTTTGAGGAAAAGGAGGCTCACACAAACTTGCCCCCGTCCGTAAACGAGATCAAGTCGAGCCGGGGATTAAAAGAAGCCTATCTATGTCTCCTCGCGAAATGAAAAAGGAAATAGTCCCCTTTAAATTAGGGACGGACATTTGCAAGATTCACACTTTGTCTGTCGGCACTGAATAGTCTTACCGTCAGATAATAAACTAAAACCCCTTCATACTTTCATCAGATAGTGGGGTCCTCGACGCCTTTTCTTCCCTAATTTCTTGGATGCCCCCCTCATGTCAACATTTGCAAGCCGGTCATAAGTACTCTGTCTTGTAAATGCCGAAGGCAGCAGAAGGGGCCATGGTGGGAGAAACCCTTCCCTGAATGAACTTTTACCAGAATGCAATGGAATTGTTCAATTTTTGTGCATCCTTCATTATATAGGACACTAAAACAAACTTTTCCCTTGGAGGTCGGCGGCATTGCGCGCAACAGTCAAGCTATCCAAAATTGCCCATATTAAGCATGCCACGTAGCGTGGATGTCCTTTCGCCGACAGACTTCGGAACGGGTGCGACGCTGCTTAAGGTAAGTCCGTGACTTACCTTGAGAAAATTATTTTTTCCGGGCATTTTAATTGTCTATTACAAATAGATCTTTAACATTTCCGATGGACGGGTTACACGAATAACTGGATGGCTGATTAAGAGCGGTTTCGGTGTCACATTACTAAAGTTATTTACAAATTTCCTACTTCTAAATATTCATTTCTTTTTTTAATTTCCATTCACTTTTTTCTAATCATATGGTTTACATGACAAAATATCTTCCTTTTCCGTGTCCCGATGGGTACATTAAAATAGTTATTCCTATCTACAAATTCATATTCTGTAATAAATCGACAAACAAAGCAATTTCCGAACATGTATAAAAAAATCCGTTTGAATTCAAACATAGCTGATCGTTTGTCGGTATTTCTTACTTGCATTTTCACATAAAAACTCGATTTAATCTTTATTTATTTTACTTAATTTGATTATATTATTCTTTTTTCGTTCTTTTAAATTATTCTCGCAAAAAGATTAAAACTTTCAACCTCCATAAATATTTGAATTGGGCCTCACCACTAAACAATAACTTCCTTTTTTTCCCTAGACGTAACCAGATACTTCGAAATAGATTAAATACGAATAATTCGAAAGAAACGGTTACTGTTTGATTAAACAAAAGGCATCTTCTGTTTTATTGTTTTTTGGTTGCTTTTCGTTACTTTCTGAAAACAATAAATTAAACCATGCACGATTGTTTATAAATACTAAGATGAGAAGAGTTTGCCCGAATAATCTCACACAATTTAAACCCGTCAATAATTCATTTCCAACTGATTGCTTTTTTCTGTTTAGAATGAGAGTCTAAAGTTCAAAACCCTCGGCCTAACATTACCAAGTAACATGAATAGGTACAAATACAGGAGGAAAACTCTTCGCCAAGGGAAACAATATCTGCCCAAAAGTCCTACCAAATAAATGCCCCACAGAATAAACACCACAACCATACTCGGAAGAGGCGACAGAGCAAAGCCTCTCTTCAAACGATGTAGATCAAGTAGATCTAGAGTACCCGTTGGCAAATAAAATCGAAAAAAACAACACATCTCGGATTTCGAGATCGACACAGACGGGTTCCATTAAAAATGACCAAAACCTTCAATGATCTTGTTTTAAACGTGAACGATGCCTTTACACGGCTGGCCCCAACAGATGCCTATTTCACGGAAATCGACCATGCAACATATGGGGCAGCATGGTGTATTGAAACAACACTTCTCCAAAGACAGGAAACGAAAAAAGAAGCTACCTGGAAGCCTTAAACAAACGATCCAGTCTGGAAAAGATAAATCCAACTGAGAATTGAGTCTCAGAAAAGTGACATCCTAGATCTCTACTTTTCTGTCGATCAAAAACCCAGGACAAAACCTGATAAAAAAGGTGATAAAAACTAAAATCCAAATATTTCCCTCGATTGCCAAACCATTTAAAATCCCATATAGCGGAAAACCCAATGAAAATACAGGCCTTAGCTGACTAAATAAAAAATAAAGAGCAGATAATCAAATTCATGTCAGTAAACAAACTATTTGACAGACACCCCTAGATGGTTTACCGAAATCTCATTAAAGATGAAATCAAGGTAATACCGCCACCTACTCGCGAAGAAGTGGAGATATTTAGGCGGGCATTGGAGAATGACCCAAGCAATACTAGGAATAAGAGTGGATATGCAGGATAAAAAACATATGGGGCAAACAAAAGCTGCCAGCCCTGGAAATTACGAAATAAGCTGTAAGAAAAAAACTTACTTATTCGAACAACTGTTAAATTCTAGGAATTGATTATATCCCAAATTTATGACTGGAAAAGTTGGAAACACCACTGTGGGCAAAATAAGTCTTATACCTAAAAGCCTAGAGACCTGTTTCCCCAACAAATACACCCTATCTGCTGCCTTACAATCACATACAAAGAGTTTACAGTGATACTCGCTGACGAGAATTATAAACACCTACTCGATAGGGATTACCTTTAAACAGAACAAACAGCTATACTAGGAAAAAACTTGGTACAAAAGAAAACTGCTGATAAATAAAACACTCCTGGAGGACTGATTAAAACGACAGAGAAACCTATCACTGGCCTGGATCGATTACAAAACGGTATCTGACAGTGTTCCGCACTCCTTGATATTACGGTGTTTGGAGCTGTACAATATCCAAATTAACATAAGTACATTCCTTGAAAATTACCATTTGCCAAACATCCATTGCCCTAAACCACATGGAAAGAATAATACACATCTCAAACTTAAGTATCAAGGTAGGTATCGTCCAAGGAGATAGCCTGTCACCAACTGCCTTACAATGGATATACTCAGCAAGCTCTTTAACAACTGCGATGCTTGTTACAACCTCAGTAGAGACAGTGAAAAGGTAGGAAATATGTGTCAACAATCTTCTCCTCATGGACGATCTGCAAACTGTATGCAGAGAGAGGGAAACACCTTCTGTCCCTGATAGAAACCGTAAAGACGTCTACATAGGATGTCTGCATGGGTTTAGGATTAGACCAGTGCGCTAAATGCACCATAAGAAAGGGAGAAAAAGGCAACACATTCAGATCAATAACAGTCTTATTGTGAAACTTAACAGAAGATGCTACATACTCATACCTCGACATAGAAGATGTAATGGTGGAACATGTGAAGATGATAGATAGGGTGGGAAGCGAATACACCAAACGCCTTAAAAAGATCTGTAAATCAGAACATACCCCCCCCCCCAAAAAAAAATACCTACCATTAACCAGTCGCAATTCCTGTCATCTCGTATGGTTTACGTATTATTGACTGGTCACAACGCAATATCAATAGGTTCGGTAATAAAAACAGGAAATTGTCAAGTCTCACTGAAATCAACCAACTACAATAGTAAGCATGGTACAATACATGACAGACTCAACAGATATGACAATATGAATGGTTAGGAATCATCACGAATAATTATCCCAACTTCAATCACAAAGCTTGCTGAAAACATTGAGAGTAATCCTGGAGAAAATTGCTGAGGTCTATGACGAACCAGCAACCTGGATTGCAAGAGAGAAAAGAACGACATACACAGAGAAGGAGATAGAGACAAGAAAACAAGGATATAAACAACATAAGTGAGCAGGGAAATTTTGGGATGAACTTAATCAGGAATATACAGACTAGGAGGCTTAACTCTAATGACTAAAAAATGGCAGACTTCCAGTTGATGAGAAAATACTTATTATAGTTGGGCAAGCCCAAGGCTTACTCACACGTGAATTTAAAAATGGCTGGCCTACAAACAAATGACCAGTGTAGGCTTTGCCATTCAGCAATTGAGAGCCGGATCACACCCTATTGGCAGATGGCATTTTCACTGTCCACCATAACAAAGTATGTAAATACCTCCATTGGAAGATCTGCGGTGAGATGCAGCTTGACAAAGCACTCAACATCTGGGAGCATGAACCTTCACCGATAACATCAAAGGGAAAATGACAGTCTTTAATGAAAAAACATACAGACGGACAGATAGATGGGAGACAGGGCCATCAAGCCAGACATTATAATATGGAACACACCTGAAACGACTGCGCTCATTATTGACGTAACCGTTCTAAATACTTTGACTTTAATAGCGCTAAACAAAAAAAGATAACTAAATATCAGGACATCAAGAATGTTTTAAAAACAACATTGTCTCTGAAAGAAAGACATATACCGGTTGTAGTAGAAGCATCTGGACTAATAGCTGAGCAGATTAAGGAAAAATCGTTCATTTTGGTAAGCAAGCATTAAACTTGGCACGATTGCTCACAATGGTCTACTCTTCCGAAAAAACATTTGGGCCACTGAAAAACTCCAAGATGACTGCCATTTTCAAGATGGCCGCCATTCTGAAATCCAATATTGCTAGTTTACAAAGTATCTAACCGATTTTCACAATTTTTGAGTCAAATTATATGTTTTAGGGGATGCGAAAGCAGTAAATGACACAAAAATAACCGATAAATGAGTCCTACAATTCACAAAGGTACATATATGAGATGAATTTAAGCAAATATTGTCAATTTTTGCCTTTTATTGCCATTAAACCGAATCATTGACTTGATATTCAATTCCCCAAGTGAGCTGAATGTATTAGTTATAAAAATTAATCCTTTCAGCTCATTCTTATAATATGTCATATGTAAGAGAGTGATTGTCATGACACAACCAGGGCATAACGGTAACATCACTGCTGTGAAACTCAGCATGGGGTCCAGTATCAACTGATTACGGACACACTGTTCATGTTTCAGTGTCCCAAATGCTGTCTAATAAGCCCCATGGACAAAATAACGTTCAGTCTGTTAGATAGCCGCACCTGAATTGACAGGATATGCCAGCGCGGGAGAGCCGAGCCAAAGGTAACGGGGCTATAGTTACCTGGATGGTGTACAGATCGCACGGGACTTAAATGATACTGGATGAACGATCGGGCTAGGTGTAGGGAACCTACCTTTCTGAACCTAGTTGTATCCCATATCTCAATGTGTCAAAATATATTCGGTAACTGTGGTTATAGGTGGTAAAAGGATAAACCCTCGGCCTGAAGCCTATAACATTTACAGAATGTCTATTGAGAAGACGTCAAATGTGAAAACTGATTGGAGCAAATGCTGCCTATGTCAGACAGATAAAACCGGAGAGGATCTCAGTAGTCCCATTCCAGGTCGCAGTAAATCAGATGGATATTCAATGCTGGCTACAAATATTCCTCTTTTTCAAGAACTCTGTCAGATTCCCATGATTATTAATCCTGCTAGGCTCGATGAAGGTGATGGTATTGAAGATACATTGCGCCAAAACAATGCTCAGTACCATCAGAGTTGCCGTGCTTTGTTCAAAAATACCAAACTTGATCGGGCCAGGAAAAGGGCATCTGACGCTCAGGAACATACTGACAAGAGTTGTTCAAAGACTCGAAGAGTGAGTTTAAAGCCAGAACAATGTTTCATCTGCGACAAATAATTTCTAGATGATGGACAAAGACGTGAAGTCATGACAATGGGGCTCAGCAGTAGGCTCAATGAATGTGCCACAACTCTAGGTGAATGTAAAATTCTTGCCCGATTGAGTGCTGGTGATGCCATTGCACAAGAGTTGAAGTATCATAAAGATTGTTTAACAACTCTTTACAACAGGGAAAGATGTCACCTTGCTGCTCTACAAAAACAGGAAAATGAAGATTCTCAGAAAAAAGGAATCCATCCATTGGTATATTCAGAGCTTCTTGCTTATATAGTTGAAACTAATACGAACAGTGATGCACCAGTTGTGTTTAAACTTGCAGATCTCATCTCACTGTATAAGCAACGACTTGAACAGTTGGAACTGCATGAACTTGCCTCATATGTTCACTCAACAAGACTGAAAGAGAAGCTTTTGTCAGATATACCAGCACTTGAAGCTCACAAGAGTGGGAGAGATGTTATCTTGTCCTTTACAGAGGATACAGGGTCAATCTTGTCAAAAGCTTCAGAATTTTCTGATGCTGTTATACTCAATAAAGCTGCTAGTATTTTGCGAAGACACATGCTTGCTCATGAATGGAAATTTAATGGTAGATTCCCTGCAGACTCAGTGGGAAATTCTATTCCTCAATCACTACAACAATTTGTTAGTATGGTGGAGCACGGCGTCGATATCAAGTCGCAACTGGAATTAGGTTCATCAAAGACAGACTTGGCTGTAGCTCAGCTCCTGCAGTACAATAGCTACAGTCACAAAAGTAATTCATCCACATTCAGACATTCACACAATCGTGAGACTCCCTTTCCCATCTTTATGGGCCTATCTTTGTATGGGAAAACACGAAAACGAGGACTTGTGGAACTGTTACATGACCATGGACTAAGCATTTCATATGACAGGGTGCTTGAAATATCTGCTCAATTGGGTGATGCCGTTGTTGACAGGTACACTGAAGAGGGTGTTGTGTGCCCTACAGAACTTAGGAAAGGTCTTTTCACCACATCAGCTATGGACAATATAGATCACAATCCGTCTGCAACAACAGCTACAACATCCTTTCATGGTACCAGTATCTCACTATTTCAACATCCAACGTCTGACAGTGATGGTGAACTGCGTGAGCCACTTATGATCAAAAATCATAGTATAAAACGGGTGCCTGAACTTCCAGAATCTTTCACAAACATTCATCCTGCATATCTAAAGAACAAGACTCCGTCGCCTCCAGAGTTCGAATATCCAACAAGTGTCGATATTGACTTTCCCAGGCTTTTGTTAGCAAATGAATTTCAGTGGCTAGAAAAGGTTCATCTGACACAAAGCATTGATGATGACGTTAACATAACCTGGTCGGCACACCATGCTTCTGAGAAGAGAGGTTTAGATTTCAAAGTGAGCATTACATCAATTCTACCTCTCCTCCGAGAACAAGCCCACTCAGTTGCCACAATACGACATGTTATGGAGAGGATTAGAGAGACAATAGCGTTCCTCAACCCAGGGCAAATTCCAGTCATAACTGCTGATCAGTCACTTTATGCATTGACCAAGCAAATACAATGGCACTGGCCTCAGCAATATGGTGAAAATAAGTTCGTCATCATGTTTGGCGGCTTGCATGTTGAAATGGCTGCACTGAAGTCAATTGGGTCGCTTCTAAAAGCAAGTGGTTGGATAGAAGCCATTGTAGAAGCAGATATAGCTTCGTCTGGTATTGCAGAATCTTTCATCACTGCTTCAAGTGTTACTAGGACACGATACGCTAACCAGATTACTGCATGTAGTCTCTACACACTGATGAAAAAAGCATACGAGTATTACAGTGCAGATACTTCTTTCGAGCAAGATGCGTCAGTTATCTTAAGCTTTGATGAGTGGTGTGAGAAGCGAAAAGCAGAGAGCCCGCAATTCAGTTACTGGTATCTAGTGCTTTCAATGGAACTGACCATACTATCTCTGATACGTTCTTTCAGGGAAGCTGACTTGAGACTTTATGTCGAAACACTGATGGAGCTGATACCATACTTCTTTGCCAACAATAACTACAACTATGCAAGATGGCTATCAGTTCATCTGAAGGACATGCTGTGCTTAGAGCAGACCCATCCTGATACGCATTTGCAATTCAAAAATGGCAAATTTGTTGTCTTCAAGTCATTGCGACCATTTTCTTCTATGGCCATTGATCAAGCACATGAACAGGAAAATGCAATCATCAAAGGAGAGGGTGGGGTCGTAGGTGTGACAGAGGATCCTTCAGCACTACGAAGGTGGATGGTAGCATGGCCAGAAGTGAGTCGTCTTACTGAAGAATATGAAGCACTGTCATCGAACAAGGATGTTACTGAAAACATGAAACACAGAGAACAAACAAGTCAATCCCAGAAAGATTTCTATGGCAAAGTAACAAAGCTCACGGCTGTCATCAATGAAATGGGCAATCCATTTCAACAAGAATCATCCGATCTACTCACTCTGAATACAAAGATTATAGCATCTGAAACCGCAGCTGAAGCTGTTCGCATGCACTATGGGAATGGCAGGACTCGCTTTAAAGAGTTCATGAAGACCTTAGAGGGAGAAAACCGGGCTGCTTTCTATTCCAAAATCAAAAGGAACAACATAGACTTCTTTGACCAGACACAAGAAGCAGCAGTGACTGATGCCAAACATAAAAGTTTGAAAGATGACTGTCGCCTATTCTCTAAACTATTCATATCTTGCCAATCCAGGGAGTGTGACCTGATAAAATTCTTTAAACATGAGAACCAGTCCTTTCCTGCATCGTTGAGTGTAAATGGAAACCTCTACAGTGGTACAAAGTCTCAACTTGCATTGCTTCTTCAGTCCAAAGTTACATGTCCAGATTCAGTTCCACATGTGTCAGTCATCATCATCGATGGTTCAGCATTGGTAAACACAATACCACCCTGCAAATCAAAAACCTTCGAAGAGTATGCACAACTTGATTTTTTTCCAAAGGTACTGAAATTCAGTTCAGCATACGAGAGGACTGACATTGTTTTTGATGTTTACTTACCAACAAGTTTGAAAGCTGAAACACGGACAAAACGTGGACAAGGTGCAAAGCGTCGGGTAACCCACAACGGCAAGCTCCCTCCCAACTGGCGAAATTTCTTGAGGGATGATGACAATAAAACAGCTCTCTTCAAGTTTCTGGCTGATAGAATCACTTCACTAGCACAGGATCATGAAAATCTCGTGGTAATCACCAGAGTTGCAGATGTTGTTAGCAATCAGAATATCAGTTTTGAAGGACTAGCACCTTGCAACCATGAGGAATCAGACACAAGGATGTTTGTACACGCAAAACATGCAGTTAATCATGGTTACAAAACAGTACTGCTGAAAGCTAATGACACAGATGTCCTTGTCATTGCCATCACTGTATTTCCAGTCTTGAAAGAGTTGGGCCTGGAGGCAATGTTCATTGAATTTGGTCAAGGAAATGACACAAGGTTTATTCCAGTACATGAAGTCATCAGCGTACTTGGCCCTGAAAAAGTTAAAGGCTTGTCCTTTTTCCATGCCTTTACTGGTTGTGACAATGTGTCAGCCTTTCGATATCAAGCTAAAAAGACAGCATTTCAGACATAGAATGTTTTACCTGACGTGACGGACGTATTTGTCAAGCTGAGCAGCCATCCACCAGTCATAACAAGTGAGGACCAAGCAGTTATTGACCAGTTTGTCATCACAATGTATGACAGATCTACCTCCCTCACAGAAATAGATGCTGTAAGATTGGACATGTTTGCTCGTAAACAGAGACCCTATGACTCCATACCTCCAACTAAAGCAGCTTTAACTGAACACACAAAGCGTGCAACATATAAAGCAGGGTGCATTTGGAGTCAAGCAACATGCTGTCACATGGAAATTGATAGTCCTGGCGAGTGGGGGTGGAAGAAGCACGGCAATACATGGAAGATATTTTGGACAACACTTCCGCCAGTTGCAGAAAGCTGCAAGGAACTAACAAAATGCGGATGCAAGACACAATGCTTTGGAAGATGCAAATGCTATAAATTCGGCCTTCCATGTACAAATTTATGCAGCTGCAATTGCGAGTGTTGAACGTGTGAATCCTGATGAAAACACAAGAACAAGAAGAGAAAAATGCGGGATAAACTGACATAAGTGTGTAAAATATAGCCTTTATTACACTCAAATGGTGTTAAATCTTTATTTTGTCGTCAGATATGGCTTTGTTGACATCAGAAACATATAAATTGATATATAATATGTGGAAATCGGTCAAAAATGAAGCATTTAGTTCACAAAATGATAAATTTTACCATCCGTGGCGGCCATCTTGAAAAATGACGGCTATCTTGGATTTTGTGAGTGGCTCAAATGTTTTCTCGGAAGAGTAGACCATTGTGAGCAATCGTGCCAAGTTTCATGCTTGCTTACCAAAATGCACGATTCTTCATCATTTTTGACTTAAGCTGCTCAGCTATAATGAAAAATAAATGAAAGAAATACTTAAAAACATCTGGAAAACCGCGCTGTAGTGAAATATAAAAATCAGCCATAAACGGGACAACGTCTATCTTTAAAGGAGACCTCGGATATTAATTAAAGTAAAGTGTTAGCAGCAGGTGGGAGCCCCCTTGATTTCCTCAAACTAACTGAAGTAAAATAAATTTAAAAAATCAATAGTAGTCCGAATAACCCTAAATAATAATTAAGAACAACATTTATTTTTCAGCGATTTCTTGTATTTTGCGTTTTACAACAAATTGACTTTTAACGTGTCCCTGGTGCCTTAGACTATAAATTCACTTGAAGCGATCACGTTTATTTTTAATATTTCGTACCGTCATCACGGACTTTGTTGTCATCCCTGACTTCGAGATACTGTTTGATTAAATGAATAAGCAAGTTCGGTTTTCTTGTTTTGGGGTTAGTTTCAGAAAAAAATAGTTAGCACATTCCTAGCTAAAAATG
>OY744521.1:170931414-170981973 GCA_963556195.1 Sepiola atlantica | reverse complement strand
AAATAGTTAGCACATTCCCAGCTAAAAATGCACTTAATCATCACAAACACTAAACGTAAAGATTGTTGATCTTATTGCTACATAAGAAATATATCAGTCAATTACAGATTTCTGAGTATTACATTGCCCACCTACACCCAGACAGAAACCCCCAACAAAAAAAAAACACCCTTAAGTACAAGTGGAAACGGTCCCTTTCCGCCCCACACACAATAAAACATGCTTACACGTCGTTCAAAAGCTGTTTGATGGGAGAGTGAGTGATCGTTTTACGTTAAATTTTTATGCGAAACTGATCAACCTCTGTACAGCCTAAAATAATGATTCTTTGTATGACAATTCTTTTCAAAATATTCACACGTAATCGCCTAAAAAAGTGGAATCTCTTTTTTTTTCTATGTCATTCTTATTTACTTGCCTCCCGACCAGGGCAGAGTTTTTAATGTGTGAAAAATAGAATTTCTCTAAAAGGGACATTCAGCATTGAAACCCAAATTTTAATTGCCTACGTCTAGAAGGATTGCTTCCTCACTGACCGAGCGTAGAAAAGATGAAGTGTAGTATCAGAACAGATACTACAGTTTCTTCCTAGTTTCCTCCAATAGGAAGAAGTCACATTTCATCCGTCGTCAAACTTAGCCGTTTTCCGAAAATTAAAATAAGATAAAGAATATACAGAGAGGAAATATATTTAAATAGTCAGGAGCATTTCAATAAATACCTTATTTGTAAAACGTTATCAAATATTTTTTTAATTTAAATTTTAAAATATTTTTAATTAAAAAAATAATAAGAAGGATTACATAATAGTAATTAGAAATATGTCGATATTGAATGGTATTAATAGGAGTAGGTGTTATTATGGAGAAGATGAAATGTAAGATCAACAGCAATAATTAAAAAAAACAATAGAAAAGTAATTAGAAAGTAGAACAGTCGTATTTAGATACACGTGGACAGTTAAACGTATACGTGTACACAGATACCCCCACACACAGATGCATTTATATGTGTAGGTACAGATATATACATACACTTAGACAACTTATGTGATAGAAAAACTTAATGTTTTGACTGTATAGACAATTTGACTCTTTATCGATACATGAAAATAAACAATATATTTACACATACAGTATTCAAAACCAGGAACAAAAGGATAAGAAACGTAAACTAAGGTCATTGAGAAATAACATAATATATATAGTCCACAGGAAATAGTGTTCCGACGTAATGAAAATTGAAAAAACAAAATAAAATAAAAAAATATTATGTATGTATTTAACAACGTTTCGTCTTTATTTGAAGACTTTTTCTGAAGAAAATAACACACAAATATAAAATGTTTGAAGTAAAGGTAGTAGGAGGAGTGGACCTTCATAAGCAGTTGTTTAAGGTTCATTCCTCCAACTACATTTGTTTTAAATATTTTTTACTTGTGTGGTATTTTATTCAGACAATCATTGATGAATAAATAAATACTATTTTTGGTTTTACTTTTTTCAATTTCCATTATATATATATATATATATATATATATATATATATATATATATAATTTATTACTATGTCATATATGCACAATTATATTATAAAATAATATATTACGTACATATGTTTCAATATCAAGTTTAACAACGCTCAATACATGTTTACAGTATAGTAGTAGTATGAAAGTATACTTATTACAAGGAAGCTACAGAGAAAGATTTGCGTTTCATTCCCGGTTCTCGAGAGTAAACATAAAGCTAATTGCAATTTATCCTGATGATTTTCACCGTGTTAGAAACAAATATATGTGTAGATCATTTTACATTTTATATATATGAATGAGAGAAATATTTTAAAACAATGCTACAAATACTCGTTTACGCCTGGACTGGAATTTAACGTCAGCCTTAGTCAGCACAAATGTTATTAAACAGAAGAGGGAAATTGATAAACAATATTGGTTTCATAAACCCACCATTATCTTTCGCTGTCCGGTGGAGTAGTTTTAGGCGTATTGTCTGTCCGTGTTAGCGATGACATCCCCTTAGATGGGAGGTCTGACCCCATAACAGTGATAATCATGATCCATCGATGATCACACTTTTAGATAACCACATTTGTTTGTGTGTCTAAATCGCAAAAAAAAACCAAGTCGGCGTAGTCACATTAATTTATAAAAGGCCACACTATAGCAAATAGCGATATGTAAATATGGGCATCACGTCGTACAAGAGTTAACTTTAAATATAAAATGATGTCGTAAAACAGTTAACTTTAAATATGAAATGACGTCGTAAAACAGTTAACTTTAAATATAAAATGTCGTCGTAAAACAGTTAACTTTAAATATAAAATGATGTCGTAAAACAGTTAACTTTAAATATAAAATGATGTCGTAAAACAGTTAACTTTAAATATAAAATGAAATGCCTAATGAGAATAATAACAACATTAAGAATGCATTTATGATTGTAATAATTTCTTAATGTTACTGTGTATTTGGCTCCCATCTCTTAAGGAACCAATTTATTTTCTTTTTTTCAAGCGATTTTCGATTGCTAAGATCTTATTGTTTGCCATTAAATAGGACACAATTAGACAGGTTAGCTTTTGATTTCATAACTATTTATCCCCTTCGACTTGCTTACACAACACATGTAATATCGTTGATCTCCCCTAAGAACTGAACGACTAAACAACACTTATAATCTTAACATTAGTTCAGCTGGTTAGTTTAATAACAATCTTACTTTTGCGAGTGTTGCATATACGCAAACACATGGTATCAGTAACATTTTACTATCCGTTTGAATAATTTAATGAATCTAATTTAAGACAAATCAAAGTATAATAGTTACTGTACTTCTTGTTTTACAAGGAATTATCTTGCAAAGATTAAAACATAATTTTTAAACAAAATGGTGTTTCTTGACTACAGACTCATTGATTTGGTTTGTCTGTTTCACGGCATATCAGATCTTTTGCGATTATTAATTGCCGGAACAACACATTTATTCGAAGTGATCCATTGTATATGGTTGACTAAGCATACTATGTACTTTATAAAAATACAATCTCAGTGTAATTACATGTTCTTACTGTCATAAGCAATATTTATGTTGTCAGTAGATCCAATAGTGTTTAAACTAGGCCTATCGTACTTTATGTTCACGACGTTATTTCCTAGAACAACCACGCCGGCAAAATGTACGTAATATGGTATGCGAGCGATTTTATTAAAAAAGTACATTTACCAAATTACTGAAGTATTAGTACATGATGTACTTTTTAAACTCATGTTTATAAAATCAATAAAATATTTGTGAAACAAGTTTATAATAAAAGTGTTTACAGATGATGATCGATGTTATTGTCTGCCATTCTTATCTTCTAACGATTGCCCCATGGCGGGCGTCATGAATATTGATCGAACATACATATATAACTAATGAAGCATACAATAATTTTAATCTATGCGAAAATCGAAAAAGCGTACATAAATTGATGAACAAAATGTAACCTAAATCAATAAGATTGAAGATTTTAAAACGTGATAAAATATTTTACAAGAGAAACGCGTAGATATGTAAGTCCGCCATTACACGTTGGGAAATAAGATATTCAAATCTTTATATTTTCAAAATAGATCTGATTGAAATCAAAAGTAAGGAAACTGATTTAATTTTATTTCAAATAAAAAGCAAGCCACATTAATTCAGTCGAATGAAAGAAGTAAGGTTGGAAATAAGAATCAAAGACAATTAAATAGGCAATGAAACCTCGAGGGCAAACTAGTTCCGAAGTCACGAATATAAAATGACTTGTCCGGAGGAGAAGAACATGAGACATCCTTGCTCATATTATTGACACATTTGAACTGAACGTGATTTAAGTCAGTAAATTGAAAGTTGCAAAGTAAATACTTAGTAAAAGGTTAAAGTGGTGAAAAATATATCAGACTATCAGGTTGTATCGAAGGTTTTACCATGTTTTTAATTACATTTCTAGTTTGATTTAAAGAGGTCTTAATTGTATTTGAAATATGCAAAAATCATTAATATATTTGAATTTCTCTCGAATATGTTAAATTTCATGTTAATTCTTTTCATAGAGGAGTCAGCACCGTCCAAGGTCGTAGGTCACTCGACGATAAAGGTTCATGAGATGGAATGAAAGCTAGTTGATAATAAAGAACCTCGTTAGATGATTGAGGACGACTACAGAAACGAACTAAGTTTAGTCACGTGTGGAAACGGTGTATGCCCAAAATATTGAAGACGACAATAGTGTAGTTTGTAGGAAAGCAGTTTCGCGGCAATGTGTTACACAGACGGGCAGTCATTAAGTAGAAGATATGTTTGTGGATATTCCGCCTGACGCTATGTACACGGATGAGTAATGGAAATTTATTTTTCGGTGTGTCAGCAAATAGTGTTTTTGTTATAAATTGGAAGCTGTTTTATTTGTCTTGTATTTACTATAAGCAAATAACACGTTGTGTGTGATATTCTTTATTTATAAACCGGGAGAATGAAATTGCAACAAGAACATAAGTGCAAAACAGTTTTGGTGGTGACGTAGTGAGAAAAAGAGTACGCAGAAAATATTTTTTTGGCAAAGAATGAACTGAAAAAGAAACAACAGTGTATAGATTGCATCAAGAGGAAATGGAAATCATAGGGTATTATTAGAATGCATAAGTAGCTGATGTTTATGCACACAAGATCATTATTTTTGGAGAATAAAACGTGGACTTCAATGTTAGGTAAATACTCATTAATCGTGAATTGAACACATTCGGTAAAGCATCAAAGGTTAAATTGATTCGGTGTAATCGCTCTGCAAACAATCACACACAGCTTGTAGTATACATCATTGCATAATCGGGAGCTGCAAATTCCTTTTTGTGAATTGAGTCAATACACGACTTGTGAAAAGGATGCATTTATCATCAGACCTTACTGTCAACCGTTGAATCTGATCTATCCTGTCTCATCTCTCTTCAAAATACGTTACCATTCTATCTTCACAGCAGTTTATTTTTCTATGCATCTTACCACTATATTTTCTAGACAAGACCAAATGCCCATTGACTTTGAAAACAATATAATCTGTTCATATAGTGCATTAGTGTGTTTTTTTATTTTATTTAAGAGGAATCTATTCAGTTTGTATAAGTATGATAAAAAGGTAGTATATTGCTTTGATAAGAGCCTCACCGTACATTCTGAAACTCTTGGAGTAAATTGTCCATTGCCGGACCCATTTTAAAGACTTTATATTACAATTGTTATTTCAGTTTTTAATATTCAATGGAATTCTTCAGATACGAGGATTGTCTATCACGCAATCATTAAATATTTACAACAATGTTCATTGCAAATGAAGTGACTTGCTCATGATGAGCATCTTACACAACAGCATAGATGATGTGTACATCCATGGGATATTCTAATTTATATGTAGAATAATTCGCTTAGAACCAAAAATAACAAGATATATATATATATATATATATATATATATATATATATATATATCGGTTCTGGACTTTATAAATAAAAACTAAAATACAAATTAAAATATAACCTAGAATGACAATACAATTTGGACATAGATTTTCTGCTTAAATCAATTAATTAACTGATAGTATTTTCGTTTCTTAGTAAGTATACTAATATTTCATAAACTATTAGTATACTTACTAAGAAACAAAACTACGATCAGTTAATATATTGCTTCGAGAAGAAAATCTATGATGTATGAATTGTATTACTAATATAAGATGTTAGTATAATTTATTAAAAGAAAATCACATTATGCATGAAAGTATGAGTTAAAAATAGAAAATAAAAATTAAGCCATATTTATAATATATATTTTAAACAATTGTAAAGCCATACTTCTTCAATCTTATTTTGAAAGTACGGGTATAAAAAGTGTAATTAACATCTTTTGTTAATGAATACGTACCTTGAAAGATGGTATGAAAACGCAAAGATGCAGAAGAAAGCGTTGCATTATAATATGCCGACAAACCGACACTAATGTATAGCGATCCTTAAACTATTTTTAAAACGTATACAGCAGTCTTAGAGTTGTTATTCATATACACTCCATAGTTGTTAGCGAAGCTGATATCGACATGACCCACTGACATTACGGCGGAATATTGTAGTATATTCTGAAGATTATTCCCTTATCCTCCGACCTATCAACGATTGTTAAAATCAGCCACTATAAAGATTATCTATTCAACATATGTATTTTTATTTGACTATCTAGTTACTCACCTCAGTTTTAGAATAATAAAAACCATAATCTATGAAGAAATAATATTTTTATAATATAAATTCTATAGATTTTTAATTATGATATTTATCAATTATTAAATGTTTAGGTGACCATGATTAACATTTTTATTGTTTCTGAAATCGTTGACTTTTGAAATGTCTTATTTAAAAGTAGTTTCTGGTAGTGAAATTTGTAATTATGCGATTAAATCATTTAGTCCTTTTAACATTCAGTAAATAACACATTAAGGACATTTAGTATACCATGCTTATTACGTTTTAAAAAGACGCTCTTTCGGCTATTGCAAAATTGCGTGAACATGGCTATCAGAAAATTAGGTTTGAAATTAAATAAGTTGACAATTATCAATTTCGTATTTAAAATTATTTTGAGGGAAATTATTTTTAAAATTTTGATTATCCAATTCTCAAAACACTTAATACTTAATGATTTATTTGAATGAGGTATTTCTGAAATCATGATTTCAGGATTAAATGGTTATTGAATTGATGCAAACATTTGTTTCAATGAGTTTATTCGGCTGTACATTAGTGGGTTCATTCGCCTGTCAATCGGTGGTTTTAATTGTCCTGTTGATCAGTGGCTTTAATTGTCCTGCCAATCGGTGCTTTTAATTGTCCTGTCAATCGGTTGTTTCATTCGCCTGCCAATCGATGGTTTCATTCGCCTGCCAATCGATGGTTTCATTCGCCTGCCAATCGATGGTTTCATTCGCCTGCCAATCGGTGGTTTCATTCGCCTGCCAATCGGCGGTTTCATTCGCCTGCCAATCGGTGGTTTCATTCGCCTGCCAATCGGCGGTTACATTCGCCTGCCAATCGATGGTTTCATTCGCCTGCCAATCGGCGGTTTCATTCGCCTGCCAATCGATGGTTTCATTCGCCTGCCAATCGGCGGTTACATTCGCCTGCCAATCGATGGTTTCATTCGCCTGCCAATCGATGGTTTCATTCGTCTGCCAATCGGTGGTTTCATTCGCCTGCCAATCGATGGTTTCATTCGCCTGCCAATGGGCGGTTTCATTCGCCTGCCAATCGACGGTTTCATTCGCCTGCCAATCGGTGGTTTCATTCGCCTGCCAATCGGTGGTTTCATTCGCTTGCCAATCGGTGGTTCCATTCGCCTGTCAATCGGTTGTTTCATTCGCCTGCCAATCGACGGTTTCATTCGCCTGCCAATCGGCGGTTTCATTCGCCTGCCAATCGATGGTTTCATTCGCCTGCCAATCGGCGGTTTCATTCGCCTGCCAATCGGTGGTTTCATTCGCCTGCCAATCGATGGTTTCATTCGCCTGCCAATCGGCGGTTACATTCGCCTGCTAATCGGCGGTTACATTCGCCTGCCAATCGATGGTTTCATTCGACTGCCAATCGATGGTTTCATTCGCCTGCCAATCGACGGTTTCATTCGCCTGTTAATCGGCGGTTACATTCGCCTGCCAATCGGCGGTTACATTCGCCTGCCAATCGGCGGTTACATTCGCCTGCCAATCGGCGGTTACATTCGCCAGCCAATCGATGGTTTCATTCGCCTGCCAATCGGCGGTTACATTCGCCTGCCAATCGATGGTTTCATTCGCCTGCCAATCGATGGTTTCATTCGTCTGCCAATCGGTGGTTTCATTCGCCTGCCAATCGATGGTTTCATTCGCCTGCCAATGGGCGGTTTCATTCGCCTGCCAATCGACGGTTTCATTCGCCTGCCAATCGGTGGTTTCATTCGCCTGTCAATCGGTTGTTTCATTCGCCTGCCAATCGACGGTTTCATTCGCCTGCCAATCGGCGGTTTCATTCGCCTGCCAATCGATGGTTTCATTCGCCTGCCAATCGGCGGTTTCATTCGCCTGCCAATCGGTGGTTTCATTCGCCTGCCAATCGGTGGTTTCATTCGCCTGCCAATCGATGGTTTCATTCGCCTGCCAATCGGCGGTTACATTCGCCTGCTAATCGGCGGTTACATTCGCCTGCCAATCGATGGTTTCATTCGACTGCCAATCGATGGTTTCATTCGCCTGCCAATCGATGGTTACATTCGCCTGCCAATCGGCGGTTACATTCGCCTGCCAATCGGCGGTTACATTCGCCTGCCAATCGGCGGTTACATTCGCCAGCCAATCGATGGTTTCATTCGCCTGCCAATCGATGGTTTTATTCGCCTGCCAATGGGCGGTTTCATTCGCCTGTCAATCGGTTGTTTCATTCGCCTGCCAATCGATGGTTTCATTCGCCTGCCAATCGGCGGTTTCATTCGCCTGCCAATCGGCGGTTTCATTCGCCTGCCAATCGATGGTTTCATTCGCCTGCCAATGGGCGGTTTCATTCGCCTGCCAATCGACGGTTTCATTCGCCTGCCAATCGGCGGTTTCATTCGCCTGCCAATCGGTTGTTTCATTCGCCTGCCAATCGATGGTTTCATTCGCCTGCCAATCGATGGTTTCATCGGTCTGCCACTCGATGGTTTCATTGGCCTGCCACTCGATGGTTTCATTCGCCTGCCAATCAATGGTTTCATTCGCCTGCCAATCGACGGTTTCATTCGCCTGCCAATCGATTGTTTCATTCGCCTGCCAATCGATTGTTTCATTCGCCTGCCAATCGATGGTTTCATTCGCCTGCCAATCGATGGTTTCATTCGCCTGCCAATCGGCGGTTTAATTCGCCTGCCAATCGATGCTTTCATTCGCCTGCCAATCGACGGTTTCATTCGCCTGCTAATCGATGGTTTCATTCGCCTGCTAATCGGCGGTTTCATTCGCCTGCCAATCGGTGGTTTCATTCGCCTGCCAATCGGTTGTTTCATTCGCCTGCCAATCGATGGTTTCATTCGCCTGCCAATCGGTTATTTCATTCGCCTGCCAATTGATGGTTTCATTCGCCTGCCAATCGATTGTTTAATTCGCCTGCAATCGATGGTTTCATTCGCCTGCCAATCGGCGGTTTCATTCGCCTGCCAATCGATGGTTTCATTCGCCTGCCAATCGATTGTTTCATTCGCTTGTCAATCGATTGTTTCATTCGCCTCCCAATCGGTTGTTTCATTCGCCTGCTAATCGATGGTTTCATTCGCCTGCCAATCGATGGTTTCATTCGCCTGCCAATCGGCGGTTTCATTCGCCTGCCAATCGATGGTTTCATTCGCCTGCCAATCGGTGGTTTCATTCGCGTGCCAATCGGTGGTTTCATTCGCCTGCGAATTTGTGGTTTTATCCGCCTGGTAATCATTTGCTTTATCCGCCTGGTAATTTCGTTTTTATATGTGATCATATATTTCAATTATTGTTCAGAATCTGTGAACGATTTAACCTTTATTGAAACCTATTTGAATGTTCTAACAGTTAACATATAGATTTCTATAACACACACACCAACATTGACTTTTACATGTAGAGAGATTAAGAACATTTTGTAAATAAAATATGAAAGAACATTTAATTAATATGTATTGTTCATGTGTTTAATTTTAGACTTAATAATACGAGTTGTAATAATGAGAAATCGCATTAAGAATTGAAGTAAACAGTGTATTAGGTTCTCGTCTATAAGTGACCTTTATTTCTTTTACCCAGGAATTTCTCCCAACATTTGTTCTTCACCTGAAGATAATTCAATAATTACATTTTTTCTTTCATGATCTCTGTAATGTAAATAGTAATTAATACAATTGCAAAAATATCAATAGACAACATTCTTTTAAAATATATTCAACATCTATTTTAATATTAAACTGTACAATCATTCGATTCATCAACGTAAACTTTCATTTTTTAAGGGTCTACTTGACGATCCTTATAGATATCTCAGTGTATTTAATATATATGTTAATAGATGATGATATATCAAGCAAGTCTTGCCTAATCTAATGAATACGACGGAACAAGAAGGGGCATTTAAAAAGAAAACATCAAATTATCTTCCGACTTCTTTCTTTTAAATCATATTTTATTTATAGGAGAAAAAAGGATCCCTAGTTAAATTCGTAATTTTATATGTTATAACTTGTAACAATTGTAGCTTGTTTTTAAGGAATATTAAGATATTTTGATTTCTAAGATTATGTGTCCTAGAAGAATGCCCATTGTCGGATGGGTTCACATGTAAATATAAATTCCCCACACTACTGTATTAACCTTTGTTAAACAGACAAAACCAAAGGTTTGTATTAATATTATTATTAGTTTTCTAAACTTCTAAATGATTCTTGGATTGTGGAATTCACGCATTTTAGCTTGTTTTTAAGGAATATTTAGATATTTTGATTTCTAAGATTATGTGTCCTAGAAGAATGCCCATTGTCGGATGGGTTCACATGTAAATATGAATTCCCAACACTACTGTATTAACCTTTGTTAAACAGACAAAACCAAAGGCTTGTATTAATATTATTATTAGTTTTCTAAACTTCTAAATGATTCTTGGATTGTGGAATTCACGCATCTTAGGGGTTCCAGTTTATTCAGGCGGAAAATGTCAGGATAGACAGATGAGATAAACGAATTTTTCATCTTAATCTTAGAAAGTTTTTTTCTAGTAGTTTTAGTGCAGCTCAAGTACGAAACTTGTACACAAAAACACATCATTTATAGAAACCGTATAAGAATAGAATTATCTACCGAAACGTCGAAACAATTTCCAACCGTTTTTAGGCCGTTTAAAATTATTACCATTTATTTTAGATACGCTAAAACTACGTGGAGCCTGCTATTTATTCTGATAACCAGTTTCTCTAGTGTTAACTCGTCTGTATTGTAACGTTTGAAAATCTTTCAAATCTTTTTTCTACACGTTTACCCATTTTGAATAAGGAATAGTAACATTAAAATAATCAAACACATTTCAGGTAATATTCTTTAAATCCGAAATAAATTAAACCATGATTGGTTTAGCATACATATATTTTTACACCCTTACTTCAAAATATGTTCGTGAAAACAATCATGATAAAATGAAACAAAAAATACCAACGGGCATAATTTAGTTAACGTAATCACATTTACATCATTTTCCTTCAGTATTTGGTTTGATATACACCCAAACATCATTACGGATAACCTATGTTATTGCCAATTATGCATGACAGCTATTTTTCAAATGTAAGAAAAAATAGTGCAGACGATTCGGAGTTTACAGCAAATATACATATGGATAATTATATATATATATATACATATGTAGATTTGTAGAAATTCATGAATATCCTAGATCGAAGTGAATGTCAGTATTTACGTGGATGACGATGTGAACAAAGAGTGGTCATCATAACCCTTGATCATTGAACATTAGTGACCCATGTGAAACACGTATGAAAATAGCAACTATGCATCCAGATCTGGTCCGTAAATAAACCAGGTAAAATTATAAAATATAGAGGTCACAAAACTATGATTCAAAACTGCAGAAACTTGTAGCAGACAATACGCACACCTTTGAATATCCTGTGATTTCCTATGAACGCGTGATGACAGTAATTTCAAAGAACCACTAAACGAACGAATATTCGGTCGGTATCATTCTCTTTCGCCAAAACAAAATGTGACATGTACACCTTATTAGTAGCTGGGAATTTACTACTTATTTACTCACAACCTATTCCCTATACACATATACACCACATCTCACACACTTTCTAAAAATTGTCCAAAAGCAAAATATACGTAAAACACTACTTTCAAATCTTTACACATAGATGTGTCATATCATTCTCTCATACATCACACACCGAATAAACATTTATTATAAACATCGCCTCGATGTTTCATCGTTTCGGCCTTCAGAGAGTTTATTATTTAAGCTTCCCTCTCAATCCACTACCTTGAATACATACGTTCGTATTTACTTAAATGGACACTAGTCGCTTTTTTACATTCGAACCCCGGGATTAGGTTGCCATTACGCTCCACACGTTTTTATAGATATGTGAGTTTATCAATATGTAAGACTAAATGAACAGTGGATTTTATGTAGTCAATGCATAAAACCAATAATTAAGAGTTCAAAATATATAACATTTAAATTGGGAATGAATGAAAAATTAAAAAAAAATGTTTTTTTACGTGCACTGAACGACTAATGAAACACAAATAGAAATTGTGGTTTAATTCGTTTAGTGAAATGTCTGTATTTCATTATGGAATCAACAGGTGGCCGAGTAAAGCATTTCAACAATGTCTACATTTTATTGAAATCATCATTTAGAAATATTAGTAAAATCTGTACTGTGTATTATTTCAATTGTTCGAACTACTGATCCTACCTTTAATATTATTCTCACAAAGGTTCTGTTTATGAAATCCCCGATCTTCTTCAGATGCGTCTTGTCGAACCCGGGAATCTGTACGGAATTCAAACGGAACCTTTTTTTTCTTAATCCACGACGGTAGTTTGTTCTAGGTGCATCCATAATGATCGGGTAAAAGTCTTAAGTAATTTGTAATCGTGTACTTAGTATCGAGGCTGATGGAACGAGAGACAGGCTATAACCGTGGATGAAATACCTTTTCCCTAAAATTAAGCCTGGAATAACAGAACCGTTAAAATGTTAAAAAGGTTCTGTATTTTTTAATTTTCATTGATGAAAAAAAATATTGAAGCAACATTTTGAAAACATCTTGAGTTTGCTATAAAAAATGTATGTTTTAAAATAGGCAAACACTATTGATGAAATAACATGTTTTTGAACAAATTTAGAATATTTATCTAATTATACTATATTTGAGCTGTAGTAATATGTACACTATTTACTTATTAGCCCAACTTTGTATGAATTTAATGGGATATATATATATATATATATATATACTTCACCTCAAACAAGACAAGTTGCCACTGTAGACGTAAGGGAATACTGAGAATTTGGGTGAAAGTTCTGGGAATCAACCTAAATTAGGAGCTGTGCAGCGAAATGCGTGTTCACATTAGTTTTAAATTTCTGCATGTCGGTACAGTCGGGGAAACATAGCAGAGAGGGAGTTCAAAAGTCGGTAGCATGAGGAAAGACGCTATTGGAGTAGAAATCTCCGGCATCTGAAGATCTCCACAGTAAATGGATGAGATTTAGCTGATTGTCGGTTTTTTCGAGTGTATTTATTCGAGGGAGCACCAGAGCAGCAATTTCCTTGGAGTACATTCCATTGAAGTACTTGTAAAACAAACACAGGGATGCACCATTTCAGCGATGGAACAGTGGCTAGAGCTTGAGGGATCTATTAGATTAGCGACTCCTTATTTATGGATAATTATTATTTTCAAAATAAACCCATATACACATGTGTTTCATGCCAAACCTGCAATTGTCAGTATGTGATGAGACAATCATTGCCGGCCACACGGTTAGAACTCCGATACGAAAATCATGTTTGACTCAGTAGCCGAAGCGCCTGCCAATGCTTCACTACTAATTGTCTAGAAATGGGAAGTGAATTAACATCTAAATAGCAAACACGGCGGCTATCCAGCAAGCAGTCTAGAGAACTCAATAGGCGGGGCCTAGAGTTATGCATTACGAAAAAATGACTGCTTGTCAACTCAACTTTAAGTGCTCTATCTTGCGAGAGCTTTGAATAATTATTCATAAATAACTTATTTTCAAAATAAATCGATATGCACATGTGTTTTATGCCAAACCTAAATTTCTTTTTAAATATTTTGATAAAAATTTACAAAATCTTTATATGCTTAGAATAAGAATGAATCATTTGGACTCTGCTGGTTAAACGACTTTAAAATGTTTTGTAATTATTGTTATGAAGTTAACACGACATACTTGTCTATACTTTATGTAAACTGTTTATAGAATTTCTCATTGGGAAGTGTATTTTATTTTATCGAAGGTGCTTATAAAAGAAAAACTAAATGCTGAATTTGAATTTGTTTGTTAAAATATAAGCTTCAGTCGATGTTGTAATAGTGTGTTAGAATGTTACACTGTCTTCACAGTGTGTTACACTGTCTTCACAGAGTGTTACACTGTCTTCACAGAGTGTTACACTGTCTTCACAGTGTGTTACACTGTCTTCACGGTGTGTTACACTGTCTTCACAGCGTGTTACACTATCAAAACGTGCGATGGCCGTTGTTATACTATTAGAAAATCGACTGAATAATAGAATATATTTACTATCTTTAGCTCTTTGGGCTGATCTCTCAGTGTTCCTGTGAGATTATAGGTATCTGTCGAAGATGAAACTAATGTATAGTAGCAATATATTATATATATATATATATATATATATATATATATATATATTTGTAGGTACAAAGTTTTAATAAACAGTCAAATAATGTTAGACGCACTGCCATTATTATCTATAGGTAGGATTTCTTTAATGGTTTATATTATAAGAGTGGAATAAAGAACCACGAGAAGGGGAACAAACATGAATTACTTCGTAACTTTCTTTGTCTATGAGGATGATTTTTTTATAAATGAGTATATATATAATCGAAGTGATCGTGCTGTTATTGTTATGAGAGCAGATTGTTGGCCCGTGTACAGTGTTTCCATTCTTATGAGACTATTGCAAGAAAGTCATCTGCTTTTTCCCAGTTATAAATAATACAACATCGTACAGTATATTTCAACGATACCTACTCTAGGAAAAATAATACTCTGTAATAACACGTGGGTTTAGGATAATGTTACTATGCACCTGTACCTCTATGCCTTACCAGGTGGAAAGAGTAGATGCAGTTCCAATGAAATACACGACGCTCCCTTAATAGCTGCATAGATAGTAATCCTCTTGATCGATTGATTACCCCCCTTCGCTCTCTTTCTCATTATATATATATATGTTTGTGTATATAAATATATAGTTTCAAGAATGAAACAGTAAATTTGTCACATCCTTAAAAAAGGATCATATAGTGATAATTAAGCAAATGCTTGACCTAACATATAAATGTGTTTCTAGTACAAGAATAAATCGTTTTTTTAAGAGTAATTCATTCTACTACTTTATATCTGTGATAACATTGTTTATGCCTATAAAATGCGAATTTATCGTTGTTTGCATTTTTAAAATTTGATCCTCTATTTTTCAATATTTGAGATCACTGTTGATAACGATGAATATCGGACCAACAAGTTCTAAAACCAACAGAAATGCAGACTTGATGGCAACGTCCGAACGAAGAAATGTGTTCAAATGATTGGATATTGTTTCATTACTTTTACTTTTTTGAAAAAAAAACACGCAAGCATATGCGCCATCTGATCGAATATATTTAATAGTCTTGCAGAAGACATTCCATGTGATTATCAATAACCTCCATGTTATTTATCTACACTAGAGAGTCGCGGAGTGTATGCTAGTATAACAGGTTGAAAATAAATTTAAAACGGAAAGCATTTGCCTTCAAATTAGTAGACGTCATAAAGATCAGTAAATTATCTTGAATTCACTCATATTTTCTCTCTCACTTTCACAACGTTTCTACACTTGTACTCATCAAGCTTCTCCCCGCAAAAAATAAAACTGTAAATTAAATATGCTAATAATAGCAAGCAATGTAAAATATAACGAAATAAATATTGCTTTTCAAATAAACATACTATCGGCTTAAACGGAAAATATCGTAATATCTATAAAAGTTTCTAATTTGATTTAGGACGAGTTTAATTACGTTTGCATTGTTTATCAAAAAGTTAACAAATAATACTGGAATCCAATTTTAAAACAATATATTGCGTTGGCCTAACAATTCATCCGTGTTTTTAATGTAATCTTTCCGCCATACTAAAGATAGTCTCATTTTTATACTCTTGATATCCTGCATTTGGTGTAGCAAGTATGTTGCTGCCAGTGTGTTATAAGGCTCCGGGCAGAGGAGTTCTCACATTTCTGCTTGTATTTCAGGCATGTATCAAACAGAACACTATTGATATCTGATGCTTTTTGTAGTAAAAAAAGATACAGAAACCTGCATAAAAATGTGCCATGTGTATGGGGAAAATGCTGTCGCCGAACAAATGCTCCTAAAATGGTTTGCTTGATTTCTGGTCAAAGATGATCGACAGAGAATATGTGGAAGCTTTTATTGAACAAGATTGCCGTTTGAGAACCAGACAAATCGCAGACATTCAAGATTTTCAAACCGAGGGTGGTAAATTAATTGCATAAACTCGGTTATGTTTCAAAACTTGAGGTTAGGATTCCCTATAAACTGGCAGAAGCGAAACAACGAACGACAATTTTTGCTCAACGCAATACTTTTTATATTCGGAGTAAGAATTTTCTAGAAAATTTCCAGGATCCAAATACAGCAACTGTAAAAATATAAAAAAATGTAAAGCTATCTAACGAGTGAGAATATTTAGGCGTGCATACATTTATATAACAGATGTTTAAAGGAAATTGATATAATTTAGCAATAACTTTGTCATTTCCCGTTCAAAAGATTCAATTTTTAACAGCATTTGTTCAAACATGTCAACATTTTATGTTAAATCTACGATGTGTTTATGTTTGTTTACAGCTATTTATATGACATTCATGTAAAGAGAAAATAAGTTTGATGTTTTTGAGTATGCTTGAACACAGTGGAATAAGGCTGCAGCATGCATCTTTGAGTATGTTATCTATAATATCACCAACATCCGAAAAAAGAAAAGACGAATGCTAGGTGCAGAGAAAATGTAACTGGACAATCACTACCATAAGAATACACCGTAGAGTTGCATATTAAACGTATTTTTTAAATTGTTCATGGAATCAAAATATCTTTAGTTTTTTTTTTCATTTACATATGGCGGAATAAATCTGTTTTTTTCTGTTAATACGTGTTTCATTCTACTTGCCTTGTCTATGTACTTCTTTTGTAGTATTATACATTTTAAATGATATCGTTTTACAAACTCACGAATTAATATAGGCAGATATATTAAACAATATCGCGGTGGAAAAGCATTACATTTGCATGTTGCCGTGTTCGATTGATATGAATTCCCGTTCCTTTATATTCAATATACTCTGCGATTTTCAGCAAGTGAGAACATTAAATAGTATATCCGGTGTTAACCATGGGAAAGACGAACATAACATCTTTGATAATGCGTTTTCAAATTGATAGGTATTGACAAAAGAGTGGATAACATACGTGAGCCAACAATAAGTTCAATCACTTGTTCATGTTCAAAAGTCCAGAAATGCAAAGCGATAGTAAACAGCTCAGCGAGCACAATAATGCAGAAAATGGGGTGAAGAATCCAACCGGTCACTCACAACAAAGGAAACGGATTGCCGCTAACTAAGCTAAACATCTGTAGAGTTGTATCTGGATATAAATAAAAACTATGCACAGAAAGTGGCACAAAGTAGATTGAGGAACCACCGATCGTTTCTTATCTGAGCTATCTTAGCTAATCTTACTCATTTAGTGTAAAATTACAATCAGTCAAACAAGACCAACACACAACTTAAATAACTAAAACCCCCGATATATACAATTTTCATTAAAGCGTTGATGGAAAGCAAAATATACTGTTTCTAAATATTTAAGATGAGGCTTGACAATTTTTGGATTATTCGCACTATGCCTTGAATCTCATGGGTGTCCTTTTATCTGTCTTAGGTTGCCTTTGCTGCACCTCCTTCGTATTTGTTCTTTTTTACCGTTCTTCTGACAATGACTGCTGTTATTCATACTATATCCACCAGTATTGATGATGCATTGCAAGTTCATCCGTCAAGCTCCATCTTTGTTTTTGGTGACTTCAATGGTTATCATTCTGACTGGCTCCCTCACTCTAACCGCACAGATCTAGCTGGTGAAATCTGTCTTAACTTTTCTCTGTCTCATGGGTTGTCCCAAATTGTAACCTTCCCCACACGTTTTCCTGATAATGATATTTATCAACTATCCTTACTTGATCTTTTCCTCACTTCTGTTCTTGACTCATATTCTATTTCCTTATCTCCTTCATTGGGTTCTTCTGATCATACTGCTGTTGATGCAATAAGTAAATGAAGTCTTCTATTAATCGCCTCTTTCATGGGAAGACGTTAAACTACAGGGAGGCTGATTGGGATAGGCTTCGCAGCTTCCTATGCGACGTTCCAAGGTAGTTCTATCTTTTGTATGTCTCCGAATGATGCTTTTAGGGAGGTTACTGACTGGCTTCTTGTTTGAATTGACACCTTCATTCCTGATCGCAAATTTAAAAGCAAACCTAATACTCCTACATGGCTCTCATCTGTTTGTGCTTCTACCATTACCCATCGTAACCATTTCTTTAATTAGTGTCTTCGGGATGGTTCTGAGACTGAGATAATCCTCAAGAAGAACTAGTAATGCCTACAAGAGAGCATTCTCTTAGGCTTAGCCTAGCTATTCTCAAAAGATTCATGACTATCTCATCTCAAAGGGTTGACTCTCGTGATTTCTGGAGAATTTACAATAGTATTATTAATAGTGGCATGTCTTCTATTTCTACTCATTTTAATGGTCTTCAAAATATGAGGCTGATCTCTTTGCTCGTCTTTTTTTACTGTAAATTCTTATCTTGGTGATTCTGGTGCTGTTCTTCCTGATTTTCTTTTGAGAACTGAACAGTCTATTGATTCCGTTATTATCGCTCATTCTTTCCGATTTTGACCAGTCTAAGGCTTCCGGTCCTGATTCAATTCCTGTTGAACTTTCTTCTAACATCTCTACATAATTGAATCTGTCTGTTTCAGTCCTCTTTCTCTCCTTTTTGTAGGTAGTTTTCTGTTGTTCCTATCTTTAAAAATGCTGGTGAACTGTTTGCCATAGCTAAGTATCGTCCTGTTAGCCACTTTCTGTTATTAGCAAGTTTTTAAAAATGTTTCGTCAACGGAAAACTTGTTCATTTTCTGAAAAATCTGGAACTCTTTAGTGATGTTCAATATGGCTTTCGTGGTTTTCGTTCAACTGCTGATCGACATATCTGCTGAGTTATAACAGTTAAAACTGTTGTAAATGAGCGGATCTGTCGATTTATAGATACTTAAGGAGAGAGTAGAGCACTTGAGCTTGATATTTCGAAGGCGTTCCAGAGAGAGTGTAGTATTCTGTTGTTCCCCGGGACTCTATTCTAGGACAAAGTCGTTCTTCTCTATATAAATGATCTTCGAGATAATAATTTCCAAGGAATTTAACAACCATCATGATAGAACTCTCTATTCTGGTGTTGCTTCTCGCCCATCTATCAGATCAATCGAAATATGCAGCTGATCTATGAGTTTGCCCGGGTTCAGTTGTGGATTGGGGTACGGAATTGTTTGTTTCGTTTTATCCTGTTTGGACTCGTCTTTCTATCGTAGACGTGTTCCTTTTCTTCCTGAGATTCTCATGGATGGCTCTGCACTTGAAGAGGAAATCGGCTGAAACCTTTTGGCCTTTCTCTTTCATCAAATCTTTCTTGGAGTTCATACATTAGATCTATTGCTCTTTCTGCTTCTCGTAAATTCGGTTCTCACTATCACTCCAAACACTTTCTCATACCTGAGGCTATTCTCTATTTCTCCAAATCTACTATCGTACCATGTATGGAGCAATGTTGTACTATTTAGGCTGGTGAATCTTTGCCTAATTTAAGTGTTATTGATAAGCAGACACGTATCTGTAATTGATTGAAACACTTTTTCTTCTCTGCACACTCTCTCTCTACAGACGTGATGTTGCTAGTCTCAGTCTTTTCTACAAATAATATGTCATTTGTTCTTCAGAATTATGTAGTCTATACCCTGCTTCTTTAGTTCCAGCTCGTTTGACTAGTGGTCTTAAATTTTCTGTTTTAATACCTCATTGTAATACAACTTACTATTCCAGTAGCTACTATCCAAAAACTGTAGGCTTGTGAAACTGTCTTTCTGTTGACTGTATTCCTCTTTCCCATGGCCTTGGTCTTTTCAACTCTAAGGCAAATAGGTATCTCCTGTTTTTGCGATAATTATATTTCGTTCTTGTAAGCTCCTTACATCAAGTGGCTTCACGCCTTGTCTGGAGTGATTTCCATAAAAATGTGGGGTATGGATTATAGTAGCAATATTTCTACTTATACTAACAAACATGTAGTAGTTAAAATGCTGGTGATATTTACCAAATACAAAACGCACAGGTTTTGTACAAACAACTGCCAAAAGTGTTAATTCGTCTTGTGTAGTAAAGCGTTTAAATAGAGAAACTGCATTATTGTTTATTATCGATATAATCAATTTGAACGGAGTGTGTCCGACTTGCTTCAATAATCACACATGTATATTTCATTTAATGAGCAAATACACAGGAACTTACTCTTAATAATAACTGATAATAAAGAAAGGACATCATGACGTATGCATATTTAATTTTATGAGCAAAGAAGATGCGGCTTAATCTTAATAACTTATAATAAGAAATAAACGAACGAATTTATTTCACTTTTAATACGCATTCTCGTATTCTTTTAATTTTCGTGAATCCACGGGCACAGATGATTTATTAACCCATTCAGAAAGAGACAGCTTATTAATTAATTATTTCAAGTAGAACTTATCTCGAGTATTTTATTTGTGAATATTGACTCGTGTATTTGTTTTTTTTTAATAAGATTTACCTCGCGTATTTTCTTTTTTTGCGTAGATTACTTCTTTCAGTCTTAAAAGTATCATTTATCTGGCGTGTGACAAAAGTAGGACACAAATTATTATTAATAAAAAATAAAGTCCTAACTAGCCCCCTCCCCCCCCCCACGAAACGTCGGATAGCCCTGTAAGGTTTAAAATAAATTAAAAATAAATGTTGTCCTCTCCGACCGCATTAAATCATTTTAAAGTAACTGGTGTTGAACATCAGCTTTTGTTTAGCGATGAAGAAATTGATAGTAAAAATAGTAAAAGGGTTCGCGAAATAACACGCATATTATTTATGTCTTTTTATGCTGCACGAGTCAACATTTAGAAACGCAGCAAAGTTGAGTAAACTCTGCTATAAAGTAATAACGAGTAGCGATCTTTTGCGCAACTCATTCGAGCAGAAAGAAGTCGTTCGGACTTGAACTTTCCATACACAGGAGAAGATTGGTTATCGATCGCTGTCAGATTTCATACGATATTCCAAAATTCCTAATGATGTTCCTTCTAAAACGAAGTGGCACGTTTAATACTGGCCTGACACGCCTGGTTCTCTTGAAGCACGCGCCAGATTCCTGATAGTGGCAGCGAGTGACCCTTTCCCGTGACCCCCACCGTTTCCAATGCTGACTTGCCAACCACGAACCGAACTGACGACAGTCGAGTTGACTAGAACAACATCACAGAGACTGTATGAATAAACTACCCTTTACATACACATGTACATTATAATCACGCACACATGAAAACACATTGACACTCGAAAAAAAATAAAAATAAAAGAAAACATGGAGTTTGGCGTTTTTATCACTGGTATAACACATAAATTGCGCCGTCTCTATATTGATCTTTGCTTTTTTTCCTACATTTTTGTTAGTAGCCTTATAAAGACGAAGTTAAGTATAGTAATCAATTGCAGAATAACACAACTTTGGTTTTAGATACGTCGTCGCGTCTTTAAATGATGCTTTGTCTGTCCGTCGATCAGTGGATCTGCAACAAGTCAACATGAAATAGTACCCTATTCGAGATTCCAACCTTCAAGTACCTTAGTATGAAATTCAACGACAACATTAAGTGGAATAAATGCAAAGAATGTGAATACCCTATACCGGCTAGTAAATGTCTCATACTTGCCAGTATCATATTTCTTTGAAGCTACTATTCGCCCGTACATGAAGTATTGTTGCCACATCTAGGCTGGTGCACGCGTATTCGATAGGGTACACAAAAAAAAGTCTAACTTTATACGTCCCGCACGGTCTTTGCCCTACCGTCGCAACTACTTCAACGGAATGTGCTCCGACAACGTTACAGCACTTGTAACCCACCCCCTCAACGTAAATGCCTCCGACAAATCAAATTAAGAGAAACATCACACACCTTCACTGTAGAAGTCCCAGGAATCTTTCTATTCCAATAGCTTATTTACTCGGACCGATTGTCTTTGAAATTCCGTGACTGCTCCGTGTGTCCACGACGGTATCACCATGCATATATTTAACTGTACAAATAGTTGTTCACATTACAACTCCTCAGGATGGTCACTATAAATCTGGCGCCTAATCACAGTAACCCATACGTCTCAGTGGCAATGTGCCTGGTTTGAGATGAATAACAAAAGTAGAAAAAAGAAAAGAAATAGAATTATCTTCGGTAAACGCTAATGTGTCGAATGCACTCTATGAATTTTAAATTTCGTCTCTGAAAAGAACCGGTAAATTAAATTAAAATCGGCAGAATTTTCATTTTTCTCCATTATTTTACTAGTTCTTTTAAAATTTTAATTGTAATTCTATTAGATCCGTACAATACTTTTCCCCCCATGGATATACCGAACGTAAGACGAAATTTCCACGGACAAGTTACTTTGCAAGGCCTACCTGCCTGCAGACCACATTACTGCGTGACTGCGAATTCATGCCATAAACCGACACATAAGTAACCAACTGCAGTTCATAACTTTAAACACTTAGTATTCCCATAGTGTTCTTCATCTTTCAGATGACAATTATTCCCTCGCAGTTACACTTCTCTTCGAGTGGTTCTTCCCCTTTTTAAGTGGTGACCCAAAAGTAAAAAGAAATCCTTTAAAATCAGACTTTTATATTTACGAATTAGAGACATACATCTTGGTACTGCTAGTATGGTACACGCTCGGTACTCAAGTTGTACGGTTTTTAACTCATCGGGGTCACAGTTTGACTTCCTCGACATTTGGATCAGCCGTGTCTCGTTAAATTCAATTTAATAATTTACATGGATTAGCACATACACAGCCAGTAACAGTTGCGGAGTTGTCATAATGGAACAGAAGGTCACTAAGCATGGTGTAATGATTGATCTCTTAGTAACTAACCTGGGAGATTTGACTGAACTTTGTTAACGTATGTTTGTGGTAAATAAATGCATTCCGAGATTTCTTTGTATGAGTAATCTGTGACTGTAAATAGTGAATGAAAACGATCGCTTCTATATACTATCTTTTCCTTTATTTCAATATAAGCATTAATTTATGTACATTATGTTTGTACAAATGACTCAAGTTATCTATCTCTCCCAAATTCTCATGCACACTAGTCCAGTTTAAAAATAAATAGTGAACGTGATAAGCCAGTACCTGGATCGTGCGGTGGAAATAGTTTTACCTTATCATATAGCCACCGTAACAGAGCATGTTTCTGCCTGGCACGAAGAACCTGGCTGTGATAAAAATAACTGCACGTCTGAACGAGAGTATTTATGCTCATAGAATACGTATGAAGAGCGTGATTGGCGATTCATAAAAGACAATAGAAATCGTCAGAAAAGTTTCAGCACTCGAAGGGCTAGGATCATTGAACAATAGAGATCAGTATTGAAACCGGTGTTTAATTCATATTTTTTGTGAAAATTTTGATTAAATATGATGTTATTATTTAATTTATTTAATCTACAAAAGTACAGAGAAAAGATAAACTATACTACACTCAAGACATCGAAAAAAAGTAATAAAAAAATGGAACACTACTTTTTTATCAAATAATGAATAAGTAATTCAGACTTGATTTTTTTTATATTATTAAAAAAATTTAAACTTACTACACTATATTTAGTCGGTGTAAACATTATTACGTGTATCCATATTTGAAGTAATTATTTCTCTTTTGGAAATCCAAACATATGCAGTAGGCATTTTAACTTTGTGAACTATGAAATGAAATTTAAAAAAGGGCGAAATTATTTTAAAATTGGTTGATTTCCTGAATGTTGATTCCATTATTAAACAGTTAACATTAAACTTTTTTTTGGTATAATTTTTAAACAAATTTCAAAGTCTGAATTACTTACAGTTGATTGGGTTAGAAGTTTAAGTAATGGTAATTCATAATTCAGTTTTTGCAGTATTTGATCGTGAATTATTATTTTCTTTAAATTTATATTGAATAAAGATCAGTTTCAGGATAAATCAAATCGTGTTCGTTTCTTTTCTTTTTTACATGAAATTTTTAAAGTTTTCTAATGCTTTGTTTTAAATATTTACAATATCGTATGGTCAACATATTTTGATATTTTGAACAACTTTAGTAAAGGTGTTTTTTGTTTACAAGAAATACATTTGCACCAAGCTTTATAATAAAGTAATGGATTTATTACATTACGTGATCATTAATTAATAAATAAAATTGGTTGATTTCCTGAATTTTGATGGATTATTTAGTGAATGGAGAAGTCGAAATGCCTTCTTATTGTTATTACTACGGCCATTGTTTTGACACGCAATGCAGTGACGTCATTTTCTAGCCAACCGGCCTGTAGTAACTCTCGGTGGCCACGGCTAGGTGCATTGCATAGATTTCTGCAGTGAACATTGATGTTTCTTTGGGAAGATGTTTTGTTTATTTGGTTGTTTTATCGATTATGGCTACACTAGCTGTGGTGTTGCTTTGTTTGGATCCATCTGTGTAGATGTGTGTATGTTCTGGGTATTTCTCTTTGATTTTTTTCAAATTCTTCCTGGAATGTTAGAGGGTGAGTTGCCGTTTTGTTTAAATAGCAGAGGCTTAGGTCTATTCTTGGAGTTGCGATTTTCCAGGGGGGGGGGTTAAAAGATGCTGTTTTGTGGATTTTCATCAGCAGTATATTGGCTTCTTTGCTTATGGTTTCTATTCGTAAACCGAAGGTTTTTATTATGTTATCGTGTTGTTGGAAGAGGTTTTTGCTATTGTGTGCTGGGTTGGTAATTTTGTGTAATATTTTAAGGCTAAGTTGTTGCATCGAAGTTCTGGAGGAGTTTCATTTGCTTCGATGTACAGGCTTTCTACTGGGGATGTGGGGAAAGCACCCAGTGCTATTCTTAATCCAGCGTGGTGTATTGTTTTTAGTGTTTTTAAATAAGATTTTCTGTCAGATTGGTAAATAATGTTAGCATAATCAATTTTGGAGCGGATTAGAGTTCTATATAATTTCAGAAGTGTGTTTGTGTCTGCTCCCCAGTCTGTGTGGGTTACGACTCGCAGGAGCTGCAATGTTTGTCTGCATTTTTTTAACGTAGTTTATATGGGATATGATGTTTAGTTTTCTATCAAAAATGATTCCTAGATGTTTGTGTTGTTCTACAAACGGTATAGTTTCACCATCAATATATAAGCTGGGGTCGTTATGAAGTTTGCGTTTATTGCAGAAGTGGACACATTTAGTTTTGTTTTTGGAGAATTTGATACCATTTTCTTTAGCCCATTTGTTGATTTTATTTTGTAGTTTTCTTTCTAAGATGTGAATGTTTTTGGAGCGGAAGCTAATTGAGCACTCATCTACATATAGGGAGTCACGGGTGTCGTTTGAGAGTTCTTTTTGTGATGTTGTTTATTTTGATGTTTAAGAGGGTGGTTGAAATGATACTGCCTTGTGGTACACCCTCTTCTTTAATTTTTTGGACTGATTTGGTGGATCATATTTGTACTTTAAAATTTCGGTTTGTTAAGAAATTTTTAATGAATTGTGGAAGTCTGCCTCTGAGTCCGAGGTTGTGTAAATCTTTTAGTATGCCATACCTCCAGGTAGTATCATATGCCTTCTCCAGATCAGAAAAACTGTTGTGACATGTTTTCTGATGAAGGCTTCTCTAATGTAAGTTTCTAGGGTAGTAATGTGGTCTATGCAGCTTCGGTTTTTTCGGTATCCGCATTGGCTGTTTGTAATGAGTTTGTTTGTTTCCAGGTACCAAACTAAGCGGTTGTTAATAATTCTTTCGAAGGTTTCACATAGGCAACTTGTAAGGGCTATTGGTCTGTGGTTTTCTCGGTTGGAAGTATTTTTCCCTGGTTTGGGAATGGGGATTATAGTGGCTTCTTTCCATGTTGCGGGGAATGTTTTTTAGTCCAGATGTTGTTATATAATTTGAGTAGGAGATCTGGTGATTTGGAGGGGATATGTTTCAGGAAGCTGTAATGAACTTCATCTTGTCCTACAGCTGAGTCATGTGACTTTTCGATTGCAGATTTCAGTTCAGTTAGTGTGATTGTTTCATTGTAGGGTTCATTGTTTTCTGAGGTAAAGTTAATTTTGTATTTTTCTTGACTTCCTTTTTGAATTTGAAATTGTTTGCTGTAGTTTTCGGATGAAGAGTTTTTGGAGAATGTTTCAGCGAGTTGGTTGGCAATTGCTTTTTTTCCGTAACTTTGGTATTTTGTACAAAGAGATGTTTTGTTGGCATGGGATTGTGTTTTCCAGAGATTTTCCGGATCATTTTCCAAATAGTTTTTGGTTTAGTGGAGATGTTTATTTTTTGTATGAATTCTTGCCAGCATTTCCTTTTAGTTTCTTTGATTATTTTGCGGGTTTTGGCGCGTTGTTGTTTGTGTTTGATGCAGTTGCTAGTTGTAGGCTGTTTTTCAAATTTCCTTAAGGCTGCTTTTCGTTGTCTGATGGTCTTTTTACACTCTGAGTGGAACCAGGGTCTGTTATTCTTTCCAGGTGGGGAGTTTTTTTGGATGCTTTTTGTTGCTATTGAGATAAGGGTTTGGGTGAAATCTTCCATTCTTTGTATTTTGTCTTCTGTTAGTTGTTCCGTACAAAGTTGTTGGAATGTGGTCCAATCAGCTTTGTTGACGTTCCATCTGGGTGTGTGGTCTTGGATGTTGTTGTTAGATTTTATTATGATTGGATAATGGTCACTACCACATGTATCTTGATGGGTGTTCCATGTGTAGTCCAAGAAGCTGGTTGGGTCGCATAAGGTGAGGTCGACAGAACTAGTTGATCCATTAGATAGGTTGATATATGTCGGTTCTTTTTGGATGAGGAGGCATAGGTCGTTTTGTTGATCAGTTGTTCAATTTTGTTGCCTTTTGCGTGTGTTTGTTTGCATCCCCAAAGGGTGTTGTGGCTGTTAAAATCTCCTAAGAGGATAAAAGGCTTTGTAAGGTGTTTAGTCAAGTTTACCAGTTCCTTTACGTGTATTTGTTCATTTGGAGGTAAATATATTGAGCAGGTCGTGATGTTGCAATTGCTTGGACATTGGTTTGGATCGGGAAATTGCTTTGTAGGATATCGTTTTTGACAAGTATTGAGGTGCCTCCATTAGCTCGGAGGCCTGCATTATGGATGTAATGATATTGTTCATAGTTTGGTGTTCTGAAATTGCTATCGTTTTGTAGAAATTTCTCTTGTAGGCAGATAATAGCTGGGTTAAAAACTGAGATGAGTAAGAGTAGTTCGTTGTAGTTTGGTTTTATTCCTCGACAGTTCCATTGGATGATATTGTTTGCTTTTGATGGGTGCATTATTTTAACGTTATCCATCGGCGCTTTTGTTTTTTTTCTGACTCCCTCTCCTCCACTTCCATTCCAGAGGGAGGATGCAGCCTTGTTTTTCGCCCGGTCCCGTGCCTCTGACCGGGAGTTAGATAATCTCCCTCTCTCTTTTGATCCAGATCCAGATCTGGACCTGGATCTTGTTGGTGTTTTAGGTTCAGGTGTGGGTCTTGACCTTGCTTGTGATGTTTGTTTGGATTCATCATTTATTGTTTTTGGTTTAATATTGGTTTCTTTATTTATTTCGGGAATGATATTTTAAACTTCCATCATGTTAAGAGATTGGAATCTGTTACTTGTTATCACTGTTGTTCGTTGTGATTTATGTTTAGGATTCAGCTTCATTTGGGGGAATTTTTCGTTTTGTAGATTGCGTTAGCACAGAGGTTGTTTGGGAGGTAACTTTGTCTATATTATTATTTTGTTGGTTTGATTTAGATTTGCTTTTAGTAATTTGTTCCTGATTTTTGTTACTTGTTTTGATTTTAGTTATTGTTTGGTCTTTGTTATTTTCTTTTTGTGTTGTTATTAAAGTTTGTATTACGTCTTTAAGTTCAGTAATTAGTTTGTATAAATCTTGGTTATTTGTTTGGTTAGTTTGATTTGATTTTTTGAGTTATTTCTGCATATGTATTTGCTTTTTGATGGGATTCTACAATTTTTGCTGGCTTTTGGGAAGGATATGTTTTTGTTGTATTTAACTTCTGTAATTTCTTTTTGTAATTTAAAGGTTTTACATTCTTCTGAGTACGCAGGATGATTTTCATGACAATTTGAGTATTTGACTTTATTTGAGCATTCTTCTTCTGTATGATTAGGTTCATTTTCACCACATTTCCCACATACTTTGTGCCCTCTGCAGGTTTCTCTGTGGAGACCAAATTTTTGGCACTTCAAGCATCTAAAAGGGAGCTGGTATATATTGGTCTACTTTCTCAATCAAATATCCAATCTTGATATCTTTTGGTATGATAGAAGTGTCGAAAGTAAGTATATAGGTGTTGGTGGGTATGTATTGCTCGTTCCTTTTTATATTAATTAGAACATGGTCTATTACTCCTTGTTTTATAGAGCCGTTTTGATTTCTTCAGTAGTTGTCAAGGTTAGCTCATGATTCCTTACGATACCTTTAGAAGTATTGAGTTTGTCATGCGCGTATACTTTGCATTTATAGTTATGAAAGTATCTCATTCCCAAAAGATTTTGAGCATTTTTATAGTTTTCTACTTCTAAAAGCAGGTTTCCATTTTTCATTTTTCAGGATTATTTGATGATAGAATTTTTTCAATTAGAAAAGGAGATAATTCACTTATTGTTTTTCCTTCCAGGGTTTCTATTACTAGACATTTTGGAAAGTTTTTTCTATTATTTAATTCAATTTTGTTTTTTTTCTAGATTAGCTTCCCACTCGCTATCTGAGCTGGAGTAGTCGGCTATTTCAGAATAGTTTATTTTAGTGTTTCTGGGTTTTTTTATTGTGTTACCCATGGAATATGTGGGTTTTAAAATCGCCTCTTTTGCTCCTCATCCTCCTCGGAGCCCTAAAAATGGGGGAAAACAATTCGCCCTTTAATCCCAAGGATACAAAAGAGGTATACTCAATCTTTTTTCTCTTAGTTTTTATCATCATTTACAATTTTAATCCAGTTTTGATTCACAGTTTTCCAAAACATTAGATGATTAACTGAAAGTAGTAAGACTTGAAATAAAAATTGATTGACCCTTGCCATCGCTTTCTAACTCTTACACGTTTTTCCTGTATTTAAGAAAAAGGTAATGTAGTGTAATGTTTCTACATCTTGTTTTTTTATAGTATGGATGACATTTGCGGGTGTAAGAGTTAGGGTTTGACATGACTAGCCGATTGATCGGATCAGGCCTCTCCGACCTCCCGTCTAGCCGAAGTAAGGGCTAAAGTAGAGTGTTGCAAGCACATGGTCATTTATGTTACCAGGTCATGGCTTGCTCAGTTACCAGGATCCCGTCCTAAGACAACACGGGTTGCTACCCACGGCCAACAGGTAGCCCCATTTTCGGGAGAGGGGCTGTAGTGTTTAATTTATGCTTTGCAGAACATGATTAAGTTTTGCAAAGAAAAATGAAAAAAAAACAAAAACATCAATGTTTGGTGTGATTTGAATCAGAAATCAAGTAATAGACAGCCTGAACTCATAGCACCAGTAGGTTCTATTTAACCCATAGATGGGGCCCTTACAGGTACTACCACTTCGGGCCAGAGTGAACCTGGGAGCAATGGCAACTAAGGGGAAGCTCCACATTCCCAAAAGCTCCATAAAGGAGTCTCACCACTGGGTGTCTTTTAAGGTCATACCCAGGACCGAGATTTAAAGAGAAACAAGGCGAAACATAAATGAAAACAGAAAGACTATCGGGCAACGCCGTGTAGGAACAAACATTATAATATGATTAATCATAATCAGCGACGATTAGACTGCAGTTCATAAATAGTTTAGGTAAAAATATTTAAAATACAATCGTGTTGGGAAGAAGTCAGAAACAGAATCAGGAGCGAAGAGAAAACAGTGCGATAACGGGAAAAGGGAAATGATATGAGTTTTGGTTATTATGGTCGTCGATAACTAAAATAAATGTCCGAATTTCAAAATTAAAGACTTGTAAGATATATATATATATATATATATACATATATATATATATACACACACACACACGCGCGCATTGAAAATGTTACTAATATAATATATATTAAATTAAGCAACATTTAACCTAGTAAGTACTTAAGTACTTAGCTAAATGTCTATTTTTAATAGTAGTCACTAAAAGCCTAATATTATGTGCTACTAAAGAGGTTCGACGTTTTACTTGCCTCTCCACGAACGATTGTTTGTTTTTTAATGTGAGGGAAGTCCTGTTGCCCTGGAGTAAGAACAAACATAACATAACACGTCAGCACTTTCAGGAACGAGGGCGCCTCATGCGACAAGCAATTTAACCCATTTTCCATTGCTTGGAAAGCCCCCCCCCCCTCCCTCAGAACGAACTATATTTTTATCATAGCAAAAATAACCAGAAAACAAAACAAATAAAAATAAATACGTCAGTATTTTATGCCTTTTTGCATCAACAACGACCATTTTATTGCTGTATTTCTCTGTGGGCTCATTCTGTAAATATCGAATGCTGTCTCTTCGAATATATTTTCTAAACTTAACTTGGATCAAAAGATTATTTCCGAGTTCAAATGTCGACACCAAATGTTATTAGCTTGGAAACGTTACACTACAATAGAAGAATACTCGTGCCGAGTAAAATTACTTCCCCGAACAGGAAAATACACCACTTGTATGTTCTCTTACGAATGTAAACATCAAAATATAATGCTACTAAACCGTTTGTCTATAAAACTTATTCCATTTTTAATAAACATCTATTAAATAAGTTTGATTCACGAAAATGCTTAACATTTCAGACCTTATTTTAAGAAATTAAAAATCAGTGAATTTTGCTTAAATAGTGTCTTATTACTATAGATCAAATTTAATGCAAATCTGAAATATTTGCTATTTAAAATGAGTGTATGTGCACGTATTCCTCCCATCAAACTTGAAAATACTGCAAAGAACCGAGGATATAAAGATATTTTGATATTTTTTTTTTTAATCGGAGGTATCTGAATTTTCACGAACGACTTCCATTCCTCTTTGTTACCTTTAATAAAACTAAATATAGCCCATATTCCCCATCCTCACGCCTAGCAGCTGTGTTCCAAGATTCATAATAATATGTGAATTATGAATAAGAGTGAATCCTATACATATAAATATATGAATATATACACATACATAACTAAATATACCTGCGTATGAATTAACCCCCGGAATATGATGTATTATCTAAAGAAATACGCAAAACGTTTTATTAGATAGCGAAGAAGTACAACTCTGGATTTTAACACTTACTTTTTAATCAGAGTGCAGAGTAGAAAGAATGGTACAGCTTCAATTGCCATATAATAAAGAAAATGACTGATGCTATTTATAATGGCAATCTCTAGGTCTGGTAAAAAATAGAAGTTGGGAGAACAGAGATAATTATTGATGGCCCACTTCATCCCGGGGTACCCTATACGATTATTCGATTAAGATTTATTTGGAAATGGAGATAAAAAAAACCTTAGACTCATCTGGCTTTCGGTCTAGGATCAACGTGTAGTATCCGTTCCATTTTAAATACTTGTACTGGAATTGACAACGTGCTTTGACGGGACTCTCGAGTCAGTTTCGTAAGTAGCCGAAGCAGCTTACGATTTAAAACTGCGAAAAAAATATGTAAAAAAAACAGGCGATACTGACCATGCGTAGGATTAGGTTAGCATAACATATATAGCTCCTAAAATGAACAAATAAAAAACATATTTTTCAAATCGTAAAATGCTTTGGCCATTTTCGGGCCTGGCTTCGGATCATCCGTTGACGTACTCAAATCCTCGGAATGCTCATTCATTACAAGTCACCCTATTCTTATCAAAGGGTTTAAAATCTTCCTAAACTGGAGCAATTTTTTTTTTGTCTAAAATCCAGTGTTGCTTTTTGTGGGGGCTGGGATTGCTTATCATTAAAAACGGTTCTTATGTCTGGGGTCGATCTGATGGGGATGCACGTAAATAGGAGCCAATAATTACTTAAAATGCACTTATCTTTTTTTCTAGCAACATTCCCATGTGAGGACATTATAAACGTTTATATTTGTAAAAATTAGTGGTGCACATTTTTATTTTAAGGAGAAAGTCTGACTTTTTAAAAATCGAAAGTTAAAATAAAAGCTAGAGTCCACGACCAACCAAATTTGTGACATTGAGGAAAATTTTGTTTACTAGTTTACACCGTCGGTCAAAAATTACGTAAAACAATATAATTCGCAAGTATTCGCACTTTCGGGTTTGTTTAACAATAGCCCTCAAACGAAAACGCTACAAAAACAAATATACAACAAATAAAAGTTACCGTGGCCAATAAAACTGAATTTCCAAGTAAACTGTGACAGTTATTAATGATTATAATCCGTTAAAAGTGCTATTTTTTATAAATTGATAGTTTTAGCGTACGTGAAGTGAAAAAAAATAATGGCCGCTTCTCGATAGAAACTAGAGCCTCGTTCTCGTTTCGGTTGTTATTTCTACTGGGACTCATAGTCAAAGCGCAATTTTTGCATTTTTCAGCCAAGCAGAAGAACAAAACAAAACTACATTTTAAGCAAAAGGAATAAAATAATTTTCTTTTGATTTACATGTCAGTGTGCTTTTATTTACATATTATTTTAATTCGTCACACCGTAATGTTTTTTTCCTGTTTCTTTAAAAAATTCCTACTCCTAACCCTAAGCCCTAACCCAGCCCTAACCCTAAGCCCTAACCCTAAGCCCTAACCCTAAGCCCTAAGCCCAGCCCTAACCCCAAGTTTTCATATTTCAGTCAAGCAAAAGAACAAAGCAAAACAACATTTTAAACAAAAGGAATAAAAGCAGTTTCTTTTTATTTATGTCGTTATTCATCACACCGTGTACATGGTGCACACCTGTTGTGACCAAAATGATCGTTAAAATGTTCGTTTCATAAAATTAAATTTCAAAAATGCACCCCCCCCCCTAAAAAAAAAAACGCCGCTTTGATTATGAGCACCGGTAAAAAAAACACACACACGTGACAACAACAAGCAAGAGTGGCGACGCCATTTTGTTTATAGTTAGAAGACTTGCCAGAATTTTTTTTTCATGTCTAATAAAAACCCATTTACCATACGTAAACATACAAACAAATGGAATAGAAAATTAGGAAAATCTCCAGTCTCTACGTACGTCGCATTTATTTGTTGCATATTCATTTTTTTGACTACGTTCTACAACTTTTTTTCAACCCGACTCGCGAGTTGTAGGGCTATTGTTAAACATTCCCCGCACTTTCTATTAGTTTAATTAGTAAAATATACATATAACAGCATAGAAGTACGTTAGTAATTTAATTTTTCGTATATAAATTGTTATTATAATTATTTCAGAGAACCTTAAGTATAAAAACAGCAACCGTTGACTTAAAACCGACGGACTTTTTCCGAATTCATTTCAAGCGACGAATAAAGTCTTAGCTGGTAGTCTGACTTGCTATTTGCTTTCTCGTTTCACCTCAGATCTTGACAACGTTTCAACCCGAAGCGATAACAACAGAATGTTCGTTCGCTAATTTTTACGTTACGGGATGGAAGTACATAATGTATATCTGTGTATATAAATATAGTAATATACAAATAAATTCACATTGGCATTTATATTGAGCCATGGGTTTTAGTTTGAAATAATTATTCAAGTATTCAATTCTCATTCATTTGAACTAATCATTTTCTCATTGAAATCTAAAGTACATTGCTATTCAGTATTTTGTTCATAAACTGACTACGTTCCCCTATAAAAAAGTGCCTTCTAGGCGAATTTCCTCACATAGAAACATAATAAGTGGAGAAGTGCGAGGTTTGTTGTTAGTACAGCTTCCCCAACCTTAGATTGACGACACGGAAATAAAATAAATAAAAGAACAACCTTACCTCGAGATATTTGCTTTGATAGTTAATTGCAACAAATCCTCGTTTTGTGATCATTACTTCTTGTTAAGGACCGCATGTCCACCCGGAAATGATTTCCCATAAATCACCGTAGAGTAAAATATTAGTCAGTGCATCAAATATTCTGAGTAACACGTCTGAATAACAGACACAAATAGTGAGTGTAAACAAAATATATATAACCATTTCAGTTATTGTTTTTTTTTGCAGGGTGGGGGAGTAAAATTATTTAAAAAGCATTAATCAATCTGATTGGATGATGCAGATAAAATATAAAAATGTGACAATAGAAACAAAGAATTAACAGCTGAGAAGCGAATGAGATATTTTGCATGTTGTCATCAATCAGAGGAGAAAAAAAGAAAAGAAAGGTTTCTATTCACCTTCATTTGGTGGATTTTTAAAGTTCGGCTTATTTGCAAACGTGATTAACTCATTTGCATATCTGGAGCCAAAATGACTCAAATGAAAAGGAAGATTGAAAGCATGGAGAAAATGTCGCTGCCAGGAATTTATCAAAAGTGTTTTAACCGTTAATGGAAGAGGAATGCTGTTTTAAGTTTGGATTGTCATAGATACCTTTTTTTTCTTGCATTCAGTTTAGTACAAAACATTGCGCATTCCCTATCCTCTTCTGCCGAGATCTGTCAAGCGGATTATTGGGCTTTTATTTTTCGTGACGAGAACGGCTTATGGTATGAAACAATGAATTTCATAATTTGTATTATAGGAAAAAAAAGTAACACCCAATCTACCTGGTACTTCATAGTATCAGGTAAAAGGTTAATCCAATTTAAAAAAAAATGATCATCATATTTAATGTCTAAAGTATATTCCATATAAAGACGGTCTAGTGTAAAAGCAGCCCATATATATACATATATATATATATATATATATATAAATATATATTGGTTCACAGATATTACTAAAGTGTATATCGTAAGGTAAATGGAAAATAGAGACCCCCAAATAATGAAACTTTGTTCTTCGTAACTTAATCGAATTTTATATTATTAAATCAAGCAAAAGAAACACTATACAATAAATAACTTTTACAAAAAAATGATGTACTGCCGACCTGTAAAGTTTTAAAATTCTGAAACTGTAATTTATTTATTTTATAATATATTTTCGATATTCGTGCGGCTTAAAAAAGGACTTATCGCCTGAGGACAAATGAGATACTGAAACTTGTTTTTTTAAATTAAAACAATTTAATATTGTTTAAGAAAGTTAAAACGATGCAAGTCAGTAGATAATTTGATTGTTACGCGTTTGGGGCAGTTATTAATTTTAAATTTGTTAATTTTCGTTTTCATTGCTGTTAGCTATGAGATAAAGAGGCTGAACAGAAGATTTCGACAGATATGTTTGATTTTGACGTGGTCTGAAAAAGAGGTATCAACGAAACTTTGTATTGAAATAAAAAATATTTTACTAATAAAAGTTGGTAAAAAATTGAAATTTATTGCGTTTTGTATAAGTTATTTGTTATATATTTTGTTTTCGATTTCTCGGCTGTAAACTATACTGCAAGATTACCGCCAATTGTTACTTTATTAGTGAAATAGAGTTCTTACAATAAATGATAAGAAACTGTATCGCATTACGTTCTACTTGGAATTTGATATTTAACACCAGCTTCTCTAGCTGCCGGGAACCGCATAGACTGGTTTCACAAGTAACTCATTTATTTACAAATGACTCACTATTTATCTAGGAAAAAGCTGCTCGAGGATAAAGGTAAATGAGATGGATTAATTGTCAGACGACTATAGTATATAGACTTACACTAATGCTTGAAAAAAATGGGTAATTACTACCAACTCTATAATAAAAAGTCAACAGTGCGTGTGTATTTTGTGTCCTCAGAAATGATGATAATAATTCATATAATAATTAAATTACTGACATGATTCGATTATATCAATAATATATGTAAATAAATAGCGGACCCGAACACTGAAGAAGCATACTTCTTTCCACCATTTCCGAGGGGGATTTCTCACTAGTATATATATATATGTGTGTGTGTATATATATATATATATATATATATATATATATATATATATATATATATATATATATATATATATATATATATGATAGTCTTTTAATTTTTGAAAATATATTTATTTAAACATTTTGGCTATACAGATGCAGACATATTTCAGTTCAAACTGGGAACCAGTGGAACAATGTCAGGCTGAATTATTAGTGTTAAAGGAAAAAATATATAACAAATAAAAATACAACTTTTTTTTCTTATTGAGCACTATCATATAAACCAGTAAGGATTCACTAGATTCACTCCTGTGGACAGACATTCTACGTAATAATACGTAATAATAATAATAATAATAATAATAATATATATATATGGGGTGCTTGGAAATAATAATAATAATATATATATATATATATATATATATATATATATATATATATATATGTATGGGGTGCTTGGAAATAATAAAAACATTTTTTTAAAAAGATGATGATGATAATAATAATACTAATAATACTAATAATACTACTAATAATAATAATAATAAATTTTAAAAAAAAAAATTTTTTAAAAACCCAAAAAACCTACAGTTAGTTATATGTAAGACCCGCACTAAAATATTTCAACAGCAATATAACTTGTATAGCTTCAAAATATTCATTAATACTGTTTAGTATATATTTCATCTGTATGACTAAAATATCTGACGACGATTTTAAACACTGTCAGTTTTAGTCCAACTTAATTACTTGCTTAAGCCTTTCGTATGGTTCTTTCATAGAAATATATATATATATTTATCTCTCATTTTATTTATCTGTATATACGTTTATTTTCTAACCCCTCGTGCGTATTCGGTCTAACAGGCGTTTAATTAATGGCCGCCCGACTAGAGATATGCGAGGAAGCTAGGGTTTATTAGTACACACTTGATAGGTCATCGTTTAGTAACCGATATTTGACCAACACGAACTTTGGTCGTTTCGAGCCGTTCGATTTCTCATAACTCTTTCTTACCCTTTTCTTTCACTCCTTACATCCAGCTTCTACTGGTTATATTTCGAATGCGAAATTCTCAATTTTTACTTTTAATTTGGGGGTTATTCAGTGTTTCATAAGATTCTATAGCATGGGAACGTTGGTGGATTGACGTAAGACTATGATATTGTTTATGTAATCTTATTTATATATATATAGTATACATTTTTATTTATACAAACACTATTGGTTACATATGTGCATACATGCTTCGGTTGTACCTTTCACAGAGAGTCAACCTTATCAGACCGAAAAAGTCTGAAGATGTTGATTCTCTGTGAAGAATACGACCGAAACATATATGCACATGTGTAACCAATAATGTTTGTATAAATACAAATGTATACTTAAGAACAGCTCTACTTGTTATTGAACATTTTTTATAAACACTGGAGTTTCAACGGATTTAAATCTACAGAAACTAATACAATACGTGTACTATATATGCATATATATAGTTATTGTTGTTGTTTCAGAAAGAAAATACATTTTGACCAAAACAAGTTCCAAAACATGTTAATTTATTATTTTAAATAGCAATAATATGCTTGTTCCGATCGGTCTCATTACAAAACAACAGATACTAGACTACCCTTTCCACCACAATAAAGAAGGTAGTATCATGAGCAGAGAACATATGCTACACTACCCTCCTAAACAAAGATACTGCCTTGGATGATGGTATCATGACAACAAGATAATACGGAATCTCCATTTGTAATAAATGTATGATAGTACACTTAATAAAAGTAAAAATATAATTTCAATTTCAAAAAGACATACACAAAATATCTATTGGTAATAGAAGTACAATACTACTATTAATCAAAGAAGAAGTGTAGCTTCAGCTTCAGACATACATATACGAAATTTCGATTAGTAGAATAATAAGAAGATTGATAACATAAATAGAAGTATGATTTCGGCTTAAGACAAATACGAAATTCCCATTAGTAATAGATATAATAAGAAGCGTAGTAATATCAATTCCTAATAGAATCAAATGTATAGTTTCGGCTTCAGATATATATATATATATATATATATATATATATATATATATATATATATATATATATATATATATATACGATATCCTTATTAGGAATAGAGAATACAGGACGATTAGTGATATATATGACTAGAGATTCATCTTCAGACAGATACGAACTCTCTATTAGTAATAGATTATGTTGGCTACGACTGTTCCAGAAATATAATGCTCAGGTTATGCTTGAAAACATGCTGAAAATGCAGAAAGTTCAATGCTCAACTCAGATAGTCGACTGGTTTTTAAACTGGGCAAATGTCTTCTTCCAGCCAGTTATTAAAAGTTTGTAAGATAGTCCAGTAGAGGCTCATCAGGTTGTAAATTATATGGATTAAATTCCATGGTGTAAACAGGATAAATGTGAGATAAATCCATTTTAAATTGAGAGCAAATTACATTGCCAGAGGCAGCTTATTAAAAATTAAAGATGGCTGCCAGATGTTTGATTTTCTAAGAGGTAATTCTAAATGAGTTAGAGCTCCATGGAAGGAAGAATAACTGTGGCTGTTTTTTTAATCATACATTTTCTTCTGGAGAGGTTAAATTATTCATGAATAAAGTGAATTTACGTGAATATTTAAGTATATATTTAGAGTAATGAAATATATGATGATAGAAATAAAACAGGACGTTTTGATTCTTGAAAGCTGTACTTTGTACTAATGTGAGAGACATAGGCGTCACAATTATTAATAAGATGTCAATTGTCATAGTGAAAGAATAGATTTCCCAAATGTCGTTAGAAACCAAATACTGCAGTTGAACTTCTAGTACACCCCTTGAATCGTCGGGTTATTTATCATCATGAGTACAAACAGTATTTTTGTAAAGTTAAATCTATTAAGAATATTAGTTATACGTATTGGATACACTCATTTTATGAACTTATTGCTATGAGTTAAATATTCAGTCGAGTAGTATATTGTAGTAGGCACATATCTAGGTTCGCTAGAATGTCATAAAATAAATACGTTTAGCTCTAACTATTTGAGTTACCATTTTCCAAAAAAACCCTTTCCCCCTCACAGTACCGTACCTAGATACTTGTATTTTGAAACGTTTTTATTCACAATATTTTCAAATTGTGAAGCCGCAATACGTGTAATACCAATAAAACAGCATCTTAATTGGTAACAATGAAATTGCATTTATTGAATGAACAATGGTAAAAGTAGATTCGCTTATTTTAAATTCGAAGTTTCAGATATTCAGATATTCAATATATTTATTCAGATTTTGCTAATGTTCCCTATTTGAAATAATATGGGTCATTATTTTTATTAAAAAAAGCTATTTATCCGGATTGGTTTTAAAAAAATTGTTTTGTTCTTCAAATTGCATTGGAAATTCCAGTCGTTCTATATTTTTATGAAAGTTTCTCCAGACAAGGAACACAGTAACCAGCTATAATGGAGCTGTAAAATTAAATATGATTAAGTTGCATGATAACAAAACGCCAGATAAAACTAGAATTACTCTAAAACAAGGTAGTATTTTAACTAACTGTGATAAATACAGAGGCAAAATAATCGAACCTAAGGCCGAAATATAAGCATGGCGGTGACGGACCCATTCATCCACGCCGGAAATACCTCAACGATCACACATCCATGCAGAACATATCACTTGAGAATACCCCGACATCAAGAGTGCCGATGAGAAGCTTCGCATTGTGCTCCCACTGGGTTCGTTTTCCCCTACGATTAGTAGAAAGTTCAGACCAGAAAAGCATTAGGACCTCACCTTCTAGCAAAAACAATTAACTAGCTTCAATTATTTTTAAGTTATAAGAAAAAAATCAAGCCTTAAAGGTACCTCACTACCGGTGTTGATTCACCTGGGCTCCAAACATGCTAACCAAAATGTAAGCCCATTCGAAAACCCAACAGGGAAGGAAGAGGTTACACAGCTGACTGATAAAATCTACCCCTAAACTGGTTAGTGGCTTGCCAGAAATCGATGTTTTTTTTTATCGTGACCTCATCATCAGAAAAGTGATAAATTAGTTCTTAGTGTACTTAATATTTATGAATTCCATAATTGCCGACTACTGTTTTACATTTATTAAGGTTATTTGGTTTCTATCCATTTGGAAGAACTTACAAATTTAAACGCAAGTAAACATTTATCGTCAAGAAATCGATATTATTCTATTTATATATGTACACACATGGAAGAAGTAAATAGACTACCTTATTGTCATTAATGAGGAAGACAGCTGTCATAGGGTCCTGATGGACCTAGGCAAGATTATATTGATTATTTCCGGTCTCGTGCAAATTAAGAAACATGTCGATCACAGTGCCTCGTTATGTTTATTCAACGTGTTCATTTCAACTTGAGGTGTTGTTTACTACAGGGGGAAGAAAGTTCAAAATATTTATATAATTTAATTAATAATGATTGATATTTTTCGATTCATTTTACTTTTGGAATAAAAAAGACGAAAAAAACAATCTTAATACAATAGCTTCAGCTACAGATTTACAAATCAGACGAATAGTTTCACAAATTGATTTTCAATGCCCTCAGCAAACACAGCGGTAACGTTTCAAAGACAGATTGATTGGTCAGCCATCTTTAAAGTGACCCACCAAGTTCGTTGTTATTGGTCGTAATACGATACCTATTCATCGAACACACTTCGACTAGGTGTAAGAAGGGAACGACAAACCATCTACAGACGTGAACAGCAGGAATGGCCATTCCGAGGTTTATTGGCAAGAGAAAGAGTGATGCCAACCTTATTTAGACACAGAAATTGACGCCTACGCTGGAGCGCTGCAAGATAATGAAATTAGAATTGGACGTTGGCCAGATAAATTAGCCAGATGATAAACTGGAAGTTATTCATGAGACGGATCAGTGCATACAGATTCAGTTTCCCACACACAAACAGGCAGATGCATTTTTATTTTATATATATATATATATATATATATATATATATCTTGAAGCCCTCTACAGTTTTCCACACAAGGGATATATGGCAGCGAAGTATCTATTATTTACACTGACACAGGCAGATCCCTTTTTATTTATATTTATATTATATATATATATATATATATATATATATATATATATATATATATATATATATATATATATATATATATATTCTTGAAGCCCTCTACATAAAAACTAAAGATCCTAGAATCCATTATGTGAATTACGAAACCTTCACATTTTAAAGTGCCTAGCATAGTAATTTACGTTACGGAATTCCTTACCGTTAAGCGATTATACTTTTGAATCTTGCACAGCTTAGAATGTAATCAAATTCTAAGCCGTTAAGAAATAACACATTAAAATCATTGCAGGCGCTTCGAACGTAATCATGCTCGCATGTAACATCTGAATAGTATAGCCGCTTTTTTTTAATTGTAAATTACTAACCGTTATAATACAAAAAAATAACAGAAAAAAACATATTTGTTAAGATACCAAGACTAACACCGACTGAAGTTGATTTGACGAATCAAATCAGAATTAGTCACGAAAAAGAAAAAAGAATTGAACAAGAAACCAAGATAACTTACATACACCAATTTAACCGAAATATATACATATACATATATATATATATATATATATATATATGTATATATATACATACACACACCGTTCATGTATATATATATATATATATATATATATATATATATATATATATATATACACATACATATATTTATATATATGCACACAGTTCATGTATATGTATATATATATACATACATTTGTATATATATTCACACAGTCCATGTATATGTATATATATACATATATATATATATATATATATATATACATACATACATTTATATATACATGCACACAGTTCATGTATATGTATATATATATATATACACACACATACATATATATATTTATATATATGCACACAGTTCATGTATATATATATATATATATATATATATTTATATACATACATACATTTATATATATGTACACAGTTCATGTATATGTATATATATACATATATATATATATATATATACATACATACATACATATATTTATATATATGCATGCACACAGTTCATGTATATTTATATATATATATATATATATATATATATATACAGTTCATGTTTATATATATAGTTAGGTATGTGTATATGTATATATATATATACATAATTCATTCCTGAGCTGTATAAATGTGCAATATTTACTCCTAAACTGAACATATGTACAAGATTCACTCATAAACATGTTAACCAATCATAATGAATTTTAAATCACAGCTTCTAGGCTTAATAGTGTGTTATATTTTGTTTAATTTTGTTTCAGGCAAAAGGGTAAAAAAGGCGATGGAAGTTTTTCATGAATATTCAGATACTTGCGTTTTTGGAGAAAATAACAATTAGTATGAGACATCAATTTATAAATGTGTTTCAAAGTTCAGGTTGTTTGTAGCATTTTACCTCGCTTGAAAGGGCATGATACGGGCACACATTCCCATATTTTAGATTTACATTAAATTTAATCCATATTATTTAGACACAAATTAATGAAAATTCCCTAAATTTCAATTATGAACTCTTGAAGATCAGTTGTATTCTTTGAAATCCTTTTCCATATACAGCAGTTGACCATCTATCTGCAATACTTTCTGCATTTTCTACCCTTTCACCCGCTAATATATGTGAATTTAAAAATACGTAAGCGTAAAATGACAAAATCTGTCATTAAATAAATGAATATTTGGTGAAGCCAAAAAACATACCGAATCGTATTAGTGAATATACAACTAATGGAAATTATATTCCAAATGACAAAAATGTAAATCTAATATCTTTTATTCACGATATAAAAACGTACAAAGAGATATCAATGAAAAACTACTCCTCTAAACCATTTTCTTTTCTTTTTTTTTAATTTAAAACATTCACCAACACAGTAGATGGGGGGGGGGGAGAAGAACAATAGGCGGTTTCTTTTTTATTCAATACGTACTAATTTCTCCCGTGCAACGCCGGGCGACGGGTTCCGCTAGTTTAATATAAAACACACATGTTATATATATAAAGTGTCATACTTATGGTTTGTACTCTCTAGTAGAAGCAATAATGTTTTTTTAATTTAAAAACGCATAACAAAGTTAAATCAACACTTTTAGGTTACTGAATAGCGTCGTAAACTATGTAAACAAAGACAATACACAACGTTATTATTTCCTTTATCCTTAGTAGGGGTAGGAGATAAGACATCTCGCGCAGCTGATCACAGTTGGAAGTTATCCGCTTTCAGGCTCAGCATGGATACACATACTACGACTAGCTACACTAAAAAGGCATAATACTATAAATAACATATCATAGTGTGGGGAATATGGCAGATGTTTTTTCAGCGTTGGTTGGGCGATTCCATGATAGTGTGTGTATATTTATTAATGTACAAACGAATCACAAGTTATCTATGCCTAAACGCAACTCGAGGATTAGTGTTAATGAGTTTAGCAGCTGGACGCTGGTTGAAACTGGGGGGATATTATTATTTAAGATGGCGGCTAAGCAACAATTTGTTAATATTGGACTTGAAAACCACCATTTTGTAGTCAGCTGGTAGCAGCCCCGTGGTATTGTGTTCAGCAAACAGGCGATTCTTAGAAAGTAACTTTGCTCTTGGAAATTTCGTTTGGTTTTAAATAAACAGAGGAAGAAATGGAATATTATTTATAATGTTTCTAGCTAGACAAGATATGTGAATGTTATACAAGGGAGACTTATAGACCTACCATGAAAATAAGCAGAGAAAGACTAGCAACCTCTCCTTTTTTAAGAGCATGTAGAGAAGAGAAAAAAACAACATCTTATCAGATCGTAAAGTCAGTTTTGTACTCTTTAACGGAATGAAAGGGCGCTCTGAGAAACACTTAGCCAGATGTGGCAACAGTACTTAATCTGAAGGCGTATTTCACTCTTATCCAGGTAAAGTATTGCGTTAGGAGATATACTTTCTGCAGTGGTATAATGATCCAATCATTTTTACAGCAATCATTCATTCGAATTGTGAAAAAGTGAGGATCCTAGCGTTGGTGGTAAAAGTAACCAGCCATCTCCCCCCCCCTTCATTTCACAACGTACTAAAAGAGAGAAGATAGAGACTCAGAAAGTTCTAAATCGTATCTAATTTTGCCATCTGCACATTTGTTAACATTTGTTAACAAATGTTCTTCGAATGTACATTGGCAGATCACCGATAATGATCGAGAAGATTGTTGGACACATAATGGTCCTTGAGGCACGCCGGCGTTGACATTATGCGCTTCAGACTTCTGTCTTTCAACAGCTGTTTTTATTAACCTATCAGAGACACATAATGTAATAGTTGAGAGGACATTTCCTGAAATTCCATAACAAGCAAGCTTGTGAAGTTAATTTTTGTGACAAAACGTCATTTTATATGTCAAGACCTATAGCACTAGAAATGAAGCCCTCGTCAATAGATTCAGTAGTCTTTTGTTATATAACAGGTAGAACATCAGCAGTTGATCTTGCAAGACATTATATATATATGTATATATATACATATATATATATATATATGTATATATATATATATATATATATATATATATATATATATATATATATTGCTTGTGGTTCAGTAGTTTGTATTTCGTAGCGGGATTTACAACTTATTAATTTATCACGGATTAAAACAACTTACTCATGATGCACATGAGACTGATTGGTTTGTACTGAGATGCAGAAGACCGATCTCATATCACAGAGGGATAAACTTAATGGTTGGTGCAGCAGCCCTGTATTTTCGCGGATTTTCATTTCATGTACATACACGTTTATAATGGAAATAAAAAGGAAGGACAGATGAAAAGGCCATTTATCCAGCGAGTAGATATAATTAGGGAATTATAGAAATACCACTTTTTATTTGTGTATTCCTTTTTTCTTTTTCTTTTTCCCAAACAAGGCATATTGCCACTGATACTTAAGAAACTACTTTAATTAGAAGTTAGATTTATAGGGGGTCTTTAAAGTTAGGAGTTTTGTTGCAAGATTTTTGTTCATATTACATTAATTTTTCATGTTTGTACAGCCGGGGAAACAGAGAACAGCGAGGGGATTACAAAGGCAAGCAGTTCCAGGAAAGAGGCTATTACAGTAGAAGGTTTTTCCGGTATCTTGGGACATTTATAATGAAAATTAGGATTTTGCCCCGCGTAAGTTTTGTCTGAGCACATTCCGTGGAAGTACTTGCAAAACAAACACAGTTATGCAATATTTCAGCGTTGGACAGAAACTGGAGCTTGATAGACAATGCAGGACATTTTAAATTAGATACTCTTGTCAAAGATAGATATACTAGTCGTTGGTGTACCAGTCTACTTGGGGCAACAATATTGCATGTATGGGCAAATGGTGGCTTTATAGAGATATAGGATATTGCACGGTGTGAAAAGTTTACTAGCTCGGTAAAGGGTGCTTACTTTATTACTACCATGCTTTTAAAAAACGAATACAATGATTCCGATGTCCCATGATCAGTGCAGTATCATTCATCTAAAATCCTTCAACACGCTGCATAACGTTATGACTACGTTCGAAACGAGTAGTCAGTCTATCTCAGGAAACAGCTTTGTTAACATGGTGTATTAACCTCAAAATACCACATCATATACGAAAATTAAAATGCCATTTTTGTAATAGTGCAAGAATGTTGCATATAATTAAGTTCTTAACAGAAATTCAAGCACATTGATTTAAAGAATTTACTATTTTATCTCCAATGCTTATTTTCGTGTTAATGTTTCAATCACTATCATTGCAAGATTTCTGAAAGTTTTAAAATGATTATCAATGTTTTGCAGTTTAACGTGAGGTATTCATGATTAAGGCCTTATAAAATTATGTTCATTTTAAATTGTTCGACGCCATTTCAAAATCGATCAAACTTAAGATTGCATTACTAAATCGATTTGATAATAAAGCCATGTATCCTTCGTAAACAACAAAACAGATCATTCATATTTATTCACAAAATAATTTTCAACATTTTAAAATACGATATATTAGCCACATTTAATACAATTTAAACTTGATATTCTTATTGTAACGTTTATTTTAATGCTTATTATATAATCAAAATTCTACAAACTTAATCGATATTTGTTTACATGATGTATTGATGTTTAATAATAGTATCATTTTTTCAGGTTTATCGCACGACTGCCATTTTACAGAGTATACGTTGTTTACAAACTCTACAAAATATTTCCACAACATTTCTTGGTAAATAACTTATTTACAAGTAAATCTCAATTACACAATCATTTAAACATTTATATTCCTGGTTCCCACACTAGCAGAAACGTTAACAATTCTAACACTTGTGTTTCTGTATACGGAGGATGGTGTCATATATATATATATATATATATATATATATATATATATATATATATATATATATATATATAATGTTAAGTAAAACAAAAATCAATATTTAATCGAAAATACTCTACAGAATGTACCTTTTGGTAGCAACGGAATGTGTTCAAGCCGTATTTATATGAGGGATATTTCACATTTTTATGTCAATGGAACTAAGTCACACATCTCAAAGTTATTACATCATATTTTGAGAGATTGTTTGACTCTAAAACTTTGAGGATTTATGTCCAACTGTTATATTAATACGGCTGAAAATATCCACGTTGATTCTAGAAAATCCAGCTTTCCAAAAGGGTCATTCTGTATTGAAATAAGAATAACAATTACCTTCGTCTAGAAAAAAAAAATTTCTTAAAATCTTTCTTAAAAGATAAAACATAGTATCAGAAGAATTACTACATTTTGATCTCGATTCAAGCCCGATTCACGCATTATGCACACAGAATAAACTCACTAAGGCGCTAACTGGGGATGGATTAAAGTAAACAAACATAAGAGATGTTGATGTGCCATGTAAAGTGTTAAACATTGCTTCAATATTTCATAGATTTGGTTATCCAAAATTACTCACAATTATAAACACCTTTCAACTCAGCGATTTAGAATAAAGATAAGCTTTAAATGCAAACATCTTTGCAATAACTACTAAGATATACGTGTTTGCCTTTTCTCTTGCTGGTCTATCTTCTTCTTATTCACTCCTTTTCAAAACGTACTAGGCAACATCTGACAGATTTCCTATGCAGAACTATAGTTGTCAGCAGTATTGATACGTTAGTTCGAAGTGAAATTAAGCAAGTGTGCCTGTTTTCTTTGCTGGGTGTTAAGAGGAGAATCACCAATGTCATAGTTGCCGTTGTAATTTGATTTGAGTCGAGAGCCGCGTCATAGAAATTGACCAATCGCAGACAGATGGTCATTGTACGGACTGCAGAGATGAAGATTAAGTGTAATTCGAGACAGAGTGCAAAGTAGGGAACAAATATGAAGGTCACAGAGTGCGACGACGGGAAAATCGAGAGAATCAAAGCATGATGAGATAAACAGATAATAGAGTGCAAGTGAAGAGTAAAGTAAAGGTTAGCGTCAAATATGGATGGAAATACAAGAATGCAAAACAATGAAGAAATAACGAACGAAGGAAAACTATGAGCGAGAAATGGAAAATAAGAAGACCAATTGAATTGAAAGTAGACACCAAATGTTCGTGTGCAAAATTGAAACAAATAGTAGTTAGAATTGAATTATAACAAAGAAACATGTTATCCCAGAATTAAAGAGAAAATTCTCTGCTCGAATATAAAGTGCTCGTTAGTCGACAGAGATATAATCAAACATTTATCGTAATGTATATACCAGTTTCTACATATATATATATATATATATATATATATATATATATAAATATATATATATTTCTTGTAATTTATCATATGTGTGTATATTTTCTTATAATTTATCATATGTGTATATATATGTATTTCTTGTAATTTTTGTGATTATCATATATATATATATATATATATAATTAACTTGTTACAAATATCCAGGGGGTATGAATCCGAAGGAAGTTGAAACCGGGTTTATGAGAGTGCTCAATGAAAATTCAGAGCAAAATATATATTTTTTGATTTTATTCCATTAATTGCGACAAAACAGGTTTTGTTTCATTGGTGCGAGTAGCTACCAACTCATCGGGCGAAAGGAATTCAAATGGCATAAAATTTTAAGTTCACTCTAACGGGAGATTGAAAATTGAAAATACATTGGAGGGGGAGGGGGATAGAGTTGGGGCTTTGTCTATAACGGCGACATGGGACATGAGAGGGGAGGGGGGGACTCCAACAAGTCGTGTTTCAAATTATTACGTGGGAGGTTTTGCACGTGTCAGTGCTGTGTCAATCTCAATCTCGGCCGGGGTGGGAGGAGGGGGATGGGGCGACGGCCGGAGTGAGTTAAATTTAAAATGAGAATTATGGTTACAACCGTCATTCTCATTTTATTTTAATTCTAATAAGTAATTATCATGTGGATAAAAATGTTTGATAATTTTAATTTAGGGTATTAATTGCTACTTTTGCATTTTATTTATTTTATTTTAATGTTTTGTTTACTATTTGTAGTGAATTTTGTTGTGATTATATTTTTTTATTTATTCCCTCTACTTTTTTTATATTTTTTATTTTTTTATTTTTTTATTTTTTTATATTTTTTATTTTTTTAAATTGTGATTATATTATACCGAGATCAATACTAGTGGAATCATTTTATAAGAGAGGTTTTCTGGTGTTACCAGTCTTATCAATAACAAAACCGATTATGCCAATGGTAACGCCTGCCAATCATGCCTACGGTAGTCGCAGTGATAACCGCCTTATGTAAAAGCCTTAATAAAAATGAAATAAAAAAATAAATAAAGATAAATATAAATAAAATTAGAATAAAAATAGAAATAGAAATAACAAGTTTGTAAGAATATTAATGATAATAACAATAATAATAATAATAATAATAATAATAATAATAATAAAAATAGTAATAATAATAATAATAATAATAATAATAATAATAATAATAATAATAATAGTAATACTGATAAATACCGCCATCAATTACCATCTTGCTACTTGTGAAGTCATTGGGCGAAATAAGTCGACAAGTGATGGTAGGCTTTTTTAATTCCACTACCAATGACAAGGACTAAGTACCAGTTAATAATTAAGTGTTCATGGTAGTGATCGAGGGGTTAAGTAATTGAGATTAGTCTAAGTGATATCAGTGTTGAAAGCTGTCCTAGTTATGGGTTTATGTTAGAATTGGTAGTATGGCTGAGAGGTTATTGAGGCTGTGCATTATAGGTAGAGATTTGATATTATTGGTAGTTCGGAGGGGTGGTTATATATTTATAGATTCATCATGACTTGTTGGGGTGGGATTGGGTTGTAAATTTGGGTGGGTGAGTAGGGGGTTATAGTGTGTTTTGGGGTAGTGTATAGTGGGGGTTTAATGTTATCATTCATTTTTGTAAAAAACAAAAACAAAAAACTGTTAATTTTATGTTGAAGTTAAGTAGGGTTGGTGTGGAGTTAAGGTGGGGTATGTGGGTTGCTAAGGAGGTAGAGTCTACTATGTTTACAGTTGATAGATGTCTCTTGTTTTCTATTTAAGAGTTTGTTTTTGTCCTTAAAGCGGATAATTTCCAGTTTTTCATTTAAGCATAATCTACATGGAGAGTTTATTGATTTGCAGGTGCTGGATTTTTTCAAGATTTTCCACTTTATTATGGGAGTTTCTTTTTTGGTTTTTATTTTGTGGTAGTGTAGTGAAAGTCCGGTTTGGCCAGGATGGTCTGGGTTGTTGAAGGAGAGTTTATGGTTGTAGAATCTTTCCTTGAAGTTGTTGCCTGCCAGACCAATATAATAGTTAGTCTGGGATGGGTTTTCAGTTGAGGAGATAGATGCCTCATAGACCACTTGGGTTGATAGGCACATTTGATTTAGGGGGCAGTTTGATTTGTTATTACAGTTGCATGTTCTTTTAGAATTTGAGGTTACTGGGGTGTTTAGTATTTTCATGTTGTGCTTTTTTATGATTTTTTCTAAGTTGTCACCACAACAATAGCTGAGTTTTAGTGTATTCTTATTGAAAATTTTATGGAGTATGCTGTTATTGGGGAAATCAGTGTTTATTAAGTTCAGGAATTAATTCCCTATTTTGGTTTTAGTTGAGTTGTTAAATGGAGGTGTA
>OY744521.1:170891414-170926414 GCA_963556195.1 Sepiola atlantica | reverse complement strand
GCTTGAACTGAACGGGTATTTTATTTAGTTGCTCATAAAATATCGAATTCTTGTGTTCAAATTTAATTTAAAGACGTTTTTCATAAGAAAAGAGAAACTTCAAATAAATTGTTTGTTTCTTATGTATTTACTTTTACTGAGTGTTTTTGTTAACTTATTCCTTAGATAAAACTGTACATTTTCTTTCGTAACCACAAAAACTAAACTAAAATGACGTATATGTGGTTCATACATATACATAAACAATGCAGAGTAAGATTGATTACTGATGAGATATTGTGTGTTTGCACAATTTGATTGCTTCAAGGATAACCATCTTTTAAGAGTAGAATAGTTTTATGTTTATTATGTAGACATCATCAAAATTGTATGTTGTCGAAAAGTAATCTCCCAGGACTAATTTTACCGAACATTTCGGCTTTATCTTCTTTAAATAATAAGTAAATATAGTACATATGTTGCCCACTTTATTAATTAAATAGGTGGAAAGTAAAAGCCACCAGTTTTACATCCTGTGTGCTACACAGCCAATACATGACTGTAGGTTGAATTCAAGTAATCAATTACAGATGTATCAATTTGATTATTCAATATAAAAATGTCAATGAAGAAAGATGTAACAATCATGTTTCGATAAGAGATGAGATAGAAAAGACCATATTTAGAGGTACAAAAGAGCATTTTAACATGCGCCTGTGAAACAAATATAAGTTACTGGTATATGTATAAATATATATAGAGAGAGAGAAAGAAAAAGAGCGAGCGAGATTGTATGGAGAGATACACTCAACATTATCGGATTAACATATAAACGGTAATCTGTTTATCTCATTGAAAACATAGAAATATCATTAAATAATAAAATAAACAACAAACCGAAGTATATACTGACATTTCCGAAAATCAATACTATATATCGTAATTATGCGACTCATATCACTGGTAAAATAAATTCGAATAATAAAGGCTATCGAAATCATATTGGAAATTTCAATCAATCAAGTATATTGGCAAAGCAGAAAGTTTAGCAACACATGTAAAAAAGATCTAACCGTGTGAATGTGTGTTTAAGGCGACTTCACACATGGATATAGTAGGCATTATCATGGCTTCCTCTGGCAGGTTTTTTCAAAAAAGTAGAAACAATGATAGAAAATGTTGACTTTCTTCTGGTGAGACGAAAACAACGATTGTACATCTTTTGTATGTGTCCGTGAACACCGCGACTGATATTTCGGGTGAAAAGCCTCTTCGAAAGGTACATTTACACTTCCGTTTATGAGTCTGTACGCCTTAATCTGGTCACCATCCGGTTGCCATCCGGGTTTCCACCGTTGAACACGCTTTAGGTGTACGATATCTTTTTGAAGAGAAAGGATCTGTTATTGTGATCGTATACACAAAAATGAACCGTACTCGAGTTATGTATAGTGGGCGGAAAGCGACTGCTGTTAGCCTAAGAAAGGGTCTCTGCACCAGGTAGCCTACCCAGCTGGTGTTACTAGCTATCTGAATACAATGACGTGTTGGTTTAAAGGAGGTGATCAGAATTGTAAACACGTCCTTCGCAGTAGCGACAATGTTAAGTGTTTGATGTAAAAAAAAAACGATGGTTAGAGTAGGCGGAGAGCCGATGAAAAATTGACTGTATTCTCGAGAATTCAGAGGTAAATCCAAGCTTGAAAGCGAGGACCAGATTTTGTTGAGATTAAATTTGCATGGGACATAAAAAAGGAATATAAGATAAAATAATGATGAACAAAAGTTGTTATTTCCTTCAATTATAAATAGAAAAAAAACGTTTATAGACGAGCTATTGTTTCATGTACGAAGCCAATATAATCGCCAGTTAGTACGCATATGTCAGTATCAAACACGCACTGTGCCTCTATTATTGCAGTCTCTCGCATTTTAACCTGCAATTGTTATTTCTGAAAGCGCACATCGCGACTTTGTATTCCTTTATGCCCATCGCATTCTGAAGACAAAATAAAACTGGTACACATGCTCTTAAGGGTAATTGAGGTAGAATGTCGATGATCTACCGTAGACGGTCAAAGACCTACCTACCTCAGTGGATACCGCCTACATCTATTGGGTACTTCAGTTGGATCACCCTATATAAAGAAGGGTACACATATATTAGGACACTACCTGGACAAAAATTCAAGATTCTTGCTATGAAAGGTTGTCTCAAATTTACTATTCTTATCGATAGAATGGCTCTATTGTGTTTTTCTAAATTCATCCGCTGCCTTTTGGATAAATTTAGTTATTATAGATATTTCCGAGAAATTGTACAAGTCATCGAGGTTTTCTTGGCGATTGTAATTTACGAAATGTTTTTATGACTTTAGGGTGTTCCTAACATGAAGGCTCCTACTTGATTGTAAATGTCTGATCTATTGTTAAAAGAGTACTATATTATTTTGCGATGAGTGGACGACATTGATGGACGAGTACACTAATATTAAATGTTCATTTTATAATTCTAAATATCAGATACAAATGTTTGAATATAGGAAGTGAACATTTATGTTTTACATAATGTTTGTGCAATGTCAATAATCTAAAGTATTTTTGGTATGAGCGAAGAAAGAACAACTCTGAAATCTTCCTTTCGCGTCCCCTTCGCTTTAACAACATACAGGGTGCCCATAACATCTCATTGCAATTAACGAAATATTACGCAGGCACTTGATGAGATATCTTGACAAGATTTTTTTGTTTTAATCAATGTTTATTGAAGTTCTCTATAAACCATACTATTTTTTTAGTTCAGATATTTTGTTAATGGAAGGACAATTGTTAAGTGCATTCATATTAAATAGTTACTCTTAGAGAAGGCGCAATATTTTTTTTAAATATAAAGATACGTTCTGGACCCTGTATACATGGATGATTATAAATTTTATCCATACAGACATTTTGGCTACTGCGATTTTGAAAGCAGAAGGTAGGCCGAACTAATTATGATAAGAACGACAGATATATTATATAAACACAGTATATATTTATAGGATTAACTGATATGAATAACATTGAGGGGAACTTATATAATATATATACATATATATATATATATATATATATATATATATATATATATATATATATAAATTATAATAAGTTTTCAAAAACTAGACAACAAAACTTCGGCATCTAGAAAAAAACATAGGAAATGAATGACTATTTCACAGCACTGTCTTCGAATGATTATGTAGACATTATATATGTGAAAACAAAATATAACGAAGGCGAACTCATTAGCATATATTATTGTGTAGATGACGGCATGTAATTGTAGGTCTATAGAAATATATGAAACAAAATAGAGAAAGCTGATTGTCTTGGCCAAGACTGGCCAAGGTGAACATTACATAGAATAGTGAAATATAAAAAAATAACGAAACATTGGAAAAAATATGTACATATTTTATAATACGACCGAACAGATTGTGTATCAGAAAGTATGGATATAGGTGCGAATATTACACTTGAAAATATAAACTTACAACCGTGTAACACAACTCGATCATTACACACTGCATAAATCATAAATAGAAAAGACCAGGAAAAGGGAATTGTTGACAAACAAATAAAACGGTAAACTACATCGTAAGTAACTGCAGGAATCTGGTCTAAAATAAATATAAAAGGAAGAGACTGGGTTAAGTATGTAGTCAAATTAAAATCGTGTGAATAGCTACAATCAGCACACACACATAGTTCGAAGAAGAATTGGGTTGAGTATTCGAAAATGATAGTTATTAAATACTCTAGGGCGTTGAAATATACATATATAAACTTATCTAATCTTAAATAGCAGACATCATAATATATGAAAATTAACTTTCATCACAGCTGATTACAGGGTGAAGCAGAAGTGATAGTAACTTAATGTAAATACGTGGAACTTTGCAGAAAACTGAAGGCAATATAGATAAAGTTACTATCGATTACTTTATTTCGCTATTGTAAACGGTTGGCCGGCGTTGTTTCGTTGACACTTTGTAAGTATTCCCTATTTACTCGCCTCCCGGAGGACAGAGTAAGACACAATATCAATTTTAACACAGAGAACATCCAGTTCCTCAAAAAGGGGAACTCTGGATTGAGCAAACAGAAATTGCTTCAATCTAAAAGAATCACTAACCGAGGAGAAAACAGTTACTACCCATTGATTTCAGAATTAGTCAGCCAAATTACAAAAGAAAAACAACAATAAAGTCAAAATTTGCTTTCGTTGCATCTCTGCATTTGTCTAAGGTATATACTTTACTTTTTACAACAAGTATATCACGATGAACGTATCCTCCCGGTGTTACGCTGTAGGTGTGACGAAAATGGTTCGAAAAAGATGATCTTTTAATTTGACATCGAACACCTAAGAGGCAGGATGTAACTGAGCTTTTTGCCTCATCGCTTCCTGCTATGACGCTACTTTCTGTACACGTCAGCCTAACCGTTCAACTATTGCAAATTACTTTTTGCATGCTAAATGTGCTTCCGTTTTTAACATTAGTTTGACGCATTCATATCTGATCTTGCTAAAGTAACATGACAACTAAATGCTTACTAAAAATTGTTGCAGCGTTAATGTCGTTAAGAAACTCCTTATAAAGGTTCTCCTCAACACCAGGGGAGTGAACGAATCTAGTGGCGAGCGAGGCAGCCCAAGTTAAGATAAACTGAATCTACACATTGCTTTTTAGTTATCTACTGATATCGCAGTGAAGGCAGTCTCTCAGTTATGTGGAAATGCTAGACGTAAATTCAAATACGAAATCAGATTAACAGTTTTAGATGTATATATTTTTAAATATAAAATAAAATCATGGACACAATCCTACGTGAATCATGTGCAGAAACCAAACTAGTAAATTTGCGAATTGTTGCTTATAATTAAGCCGGTTCAGGTAGTAAAAATAGTCGGAGTTAAACTATTTCGAATCCGAAACGTGTACAAACGTAACTACGGCACATTAACCAAACGATTGTGGAATCGTATCACATTATTAAATAATTATTAACCTACGCGCACTTAAATATTCGGTTCTCCCACGTGCACACACACTCACATTTCCATATAGAAGGTTTATCTGTTGTATAATATTTTATTACGAATATTTTGAGATCATTAATGTCGTACATTATTTACGGCGAGATAACCACGTAGTTACCTAATATGCCTCCATGTATGATCTCACTAATACATATTTCAAATCCCACTAAAACAATACGACTTTAATATTTTGTCGCATATATATTTTTGTATTTTAATGTTTCTAATCTAATGTATATTTTAAAATTCATCTATCTGCTATCTGATTACATTCAAGATAAAATTAATCCAACTAACACCATAAACATTACAATTACATTAACGCTATAGTCGTGTATTCATTAGCTATTAAATGTTAACTTTAATTAATACATTCAGTGATAATATTTATCATCTCAATGTGTTTTAAAGGCAATAATATAGATTAGTCTTATACTAAGTTCAATTATCAAACTAATTTTGGTTTTATAAATTATGATATTTGATTTGTTTTCACGTCAGCTTGAGATAGGTAGGTTTATAGAAATAAAGTAATTGGAGTAAATTTAATTTGGATTTTCTTGTACAGATTAAACTCAACTAGTCTGCTGCTTATAATAATGCACTAATTTCACAATTTCATGTCACCGGATTCGAATGTCAGATTTTAGATCATCTATTTATATACAGATGTATTTTGTGTTATTTGAATTACATTGTATTGATGTTATATCAGATACACTATTTTAGTGTATTTGTTTGCTTACATGTACTTTCTGTGTTAATTTAATGTGGTCATATGGTGTGATGTGTTAATGTATTCGTCTGCTTATTTAAATCGTTTTTTTACTGTTGGTATTTAGTTTTTATATTTGTTTTTTCTCTAATAGATGGTGTTATATTCCATATTGTTTTTATTTGTGTTTAGAATGTTGAGTATGTACTTATTCACATGTCGACATTTTGATACAAACCTATTTTTCGTATTCAGTAGATATACTCTATCTATTTAATAATTCATATTGTGCATAGGCTTCATATTTGATTTCCATTGTATGTGTTTTCCATTAATATTTTCTATTCTATTGTAGTTTCCATGATATCTTTTATATTTTCCATATGAATTAAACTACGATGGTATTGTTTTCATATATTCCCGTGTTATACTGATCATGTAGTTATTGAATTTACATTTCGATTCAGTTTCCGTTGTTTCGATATATATTTTTTTCTCCATTTGAAATTGTCACTTATATTTACCTATCACTAATATATAATGGCTTCTGTTCATAACTTACCAATACAAACATTGGGTTCATTTCAACATTTATATGTTACATCATTATGTGATTGTTCTCTTATTAAATATTTGATTATCTGTATATATATATATATATGTATATATATATATATATATATATATATATATATATATATATATATATATATATATATATAGTCTCGGAAGTTTCTCAACAATTTAAAAAAAAAATAAATAAATAAATAAAAATTTAAAAAAACCTTAAGTCCCAGGTCGTTCAGTGGAAAATCACTCATGTAAGTCAATTTAGTTTATACAGTTATTATATTAGTTTGCTTCTAACATTATTTAAGGGATCATCAGTAGTTTACCATGAAAAAACTGTTTCGGGAATTTAATATATTTATATATATATATATTTATATATATATATATATATATATATTTATAATATGTGTGTGTTAATATCTATCTTTATAGCAATATACATTTATATCTAAATGTGATAATGTATAGCTTACTTTCTATATAGTTTTCAATGTGTAGTTATATATCTGCCGAAATATAAATCTCATTACCTATGTCCCTCTAACTATTTCAATATGTTTAGGGACGTGTATCTTTCTGTCTACCGAAATATGTTACACTTTTTGATCTTTACCATTTAATTTAAATAGTGTTAAATCAATGTTAAATCAATGCTAGAGAAAACGTTGATTAATTATAAACATGGTTTTAAAAGAATCAACATTCCTTGTCTATTTAAATCCATTCTGTATCCTTTGTCTCTTCATTGAAATGCATTCTTTTCATTTGGTTGTACTGGAATTTAACAGTGCTTTAAATCATCCCTTACGGTGGTTTCATAAACCACAAGGAAGAGATTTCCTGCCGACTCGCCTCATCTTTTGCGCGATTAAAACTGACACTCAACTGATTCGATTTAACTTTTTTATTTCACTTTTCGCTTCTCGGAATTAAAAGAAGAATAACAAGAAGAGGAAGATAGTGAAGTAGATATATTAGTAAATATATAGAAGATAAGATAGAGCAGCAGCAGCAGCAGAAGAAAAGAAGAAGAAGAAGAAGAAGAAGAAGAAGTCACAAGAAAAAGATTAAAAAATACATAAGGATTGAAAAGACGTAGAAGAAGTAACATTGAGATAGACACGAAGATGGGGGAAAACGAAGAAGAGGATGAACAATAAAGATAAGATATAGAATATAGACAGGAATGTATATAATAAAGTAAAGAATATAAATATATGCAACGGAAGAAGCGAGAGCCGTATTGAGAAGATGAAAATAGAAGACATACAAAATAAAGAGAAAGATAGAAGAAATAGAAGAGAATAGAGAAAATAAGCACTAAGATAGCGAAGGTGGTAATGAAAAATACATATAGAAATTAAGAAGAAGATGAAGAATACGAAGAAGAAGACGACGAAGAAGAAGAAGAGGAGAAGAAGCAGAGGAAGAAAAAGAAGAAGACGAAATGTACAAAAAAGAAAAACGATAGAGCAATAGTTTGGTAGAGAAGACATAGAAGAAGAGGAAGAAGAAGAAGAAAATGGAGAAAAAGAAGAGGAAAAAGAAGTGAGGAAATAAGTGTTCCTAATTGCTGATGTATCTCTACCTCACTGAGCGCTATTATTTGATGCGGATGAGGCCGGGGGTTCGACCGAGTGTTTCTGTCACTTTAAATTGCGTACGTTTCCGTCTTAACGCGTGTTCTCAAATAATCCGTTGTGATAGGAGAACGTATATGCTTCCAACAGTGCGGCTCATTTTACATTTACCTTTCTACTATTTCATTATTTATATATCTACTATTACTTAGTTTATTCTATTTATTCCTTGTCTTTATTGCAATTTATTTTCTCCATCTTCTACAATGTTTTCGTGTTCTTCTCCGATGTAGGAAAAGGAAATAATTCGCTGATAGTTATTGAAGTTACAGTTTCTGTGTTATGGCGTGTATTTCTTGCTTTAACAACTACATGCTAAACGCCAAATTTAGGTCTAGCTCCTACGGAGGGCTGTTGAAGTTTTATTCAAGCATATTGCTATATATTAGTGTTATTACACCCATCGTAACAATATGCTAACTGTGGCGCAATTCTTAACATTAGGGTTGGCGTTTATGAGTGTTGATTATAAGTATCATTATCATAGTTGTACTATTTCAAATTTCATTAAAATACTCAACTTTTTAGTGTAGTACAATTCTGATGAATGCAATTGGAAGCTGGATGTGTTTAACACTACTAATAGTATTTTAGTAGTAGTTGAAGTAGTAGTAGTAGTAGTAGTAGTAGTAGTAGTATAAATATTAGTATCCAACTTCCAAACATCTGTCAGTCTTAGAATGATATATGCCAAAGTTGAGCTAGTGTGCTGATCATTTTTGGAACCGATATGTGATCGTTTTTATTAATATTAGTAATAATATGTTTACCCAGATGCGATACATATACTATATACAGGAGTATTCATGCAAACACTCGGACAATTCTTTCGAGTAGTTATGGAGACTATAAGTTATCAATAGACAGATGTACATTGGAGTTACAATATAGATACCGTTAGGTACTTCCGGGCGTTTCGCGCAAGCATATTATATCACATTCTCTGAGAAGCCCAACCACCGTGACTAGGCACAATTCTGGCTTGGTGAGAGCATCATCATTCGAATATTTTAGAAATTCTCCAAAACCTGTGTAAAACTAAATATCTTATTGTTATGATTCATTATTCGCACAAAGTAACCATTCCACTTAATACCACGTACTATTTTGTATTGACTCATTTCAATTACGCACTGAGACATTCTGGCAGATGTCCCTTTACAAGATTCTCTCCATTTGCCCACACTGATTTCACAAGAAGAGCCACTATCATCATGGAACATCCATCGAGTTTCACTGTGCTTGAAATACATCTAATAATACAACATATACAAATGTATGCGGAAATAGACACAACCATGCTGACCTAAGTTCAAACTAGAACTTGTTTGTCGACAATACCTCTTTCAAGCCATCAACATTCCAGTGTTTGTACACTCCGGTATGCCTAAGACGTTTGTAGAAATTGGCTCGCCGTAGTGCCCATTTAGCAGTTATTATTGGTTAAGCCTCATCTTCTGAGTTGTCTGCTTATAGTTATTGTGGAGACATTATCAGACTTTCATCTAGACGCGTTAATATCTGTCTGAATATCAACAATGATCTTTCTTCTCTCAGTAGCATTTACAATAGTGAAGTCTCTGCCACCTGTTTCAGTTAACTTTCGTTCCCTGCCTGTACTTCTGCTCATTTCCCACGTAGCAATATCAGCAATTTACACCTAAGCGTAATTGGTCACTGTGCGAACACGTTTGCTTTCCCCTTAAACTACCCATCAGCAAGACATGCTTTAATGAGGACCCTTCCATTTACAGTGAGCGCTTAACATTTCACTATTTTAAACAACAATGATATATTTTCAGCTTTATGTCAGTTCCCTAGTCTTCTCTAGAAATTCTGAAATTAATTGCAAAAACTATTGTCTTCCATAAGAAATGCAAGTTAATTATGCTACACCTTAATCAATAAAAACTAACATGTTTTACTATTTTTGTTGTAAAATATTTTTTCAAATTCATAGATAACAATAATAATTTTTTTTCTGCATTAACATATATTTTCGCTTAATACATTTATTTTCGTTATTAGGACACCTGTGGTTTAAAACACACAACTTACATCGGGTAGTGGTCGGAAATATCATATATGTATATATATACATGTCTATGCATAATTATATTATATATATATATATATATATATATATATATATATATATAGAGAGAGAGAGAGAGAGAGAGAGGGGCATCACGCTGGTGAAGGAAATAATGATTGTCACTAATCAGTTAGCTACATATTTTTCGTAAAAATAATTAAATACTCCTAGTTATCAGCATTGTGAAATATATATAAATAAATACATTGAATAATTTAATAATATAACCCATTACTACTAGCCCGATCGTGGTATGCTGCTAGAGCGACGGATCTCATTCTCTGGGGTCGCGATTTTGAATCTCGCTAAGTCTATCCACACTGATGAGTCGTAGAGACGACGAATGACCTGTCTGTGAATATATATATATACATATATATATATATATATATATATATATATATATAATATGCATATCCTTACGATTCGCGAAAGGATGAAACGTATACTAATGTAGATAAAAACAAATATTTATAATTATTTGTCACCCCCCCCCCCAATCTAGGCTGGGCACTATAGTGAGTAGTATTAACACAGCCGTCATCGTAGCTTTAATGCATGTTTTTTCAGTAGTTAAACACGCTTGACAGACAGCTGCCTATAGTCCAGCTGCTAAGCCAAAACATCGGTCAGTTTGGTACAAAAGTTCCATCTTTCGTGCACAGACGCTTTGAATAGTATTCTCTCATATCAGATCGGGAGCCACGTTAATTTCTCTCTGGAAACTGCTTTATTTTCAAGATGGTCACCATTTAAGTGTAAAAAACCTTCTATAAGTGTTCGTTATATCAAAACAACATCACATTCGTTAAGTAATGTCAATAATTTGGCAAATTAAAGTCCTTTATTGTCCTACCTAGTGATTAAAAGTAAAATATGTATGATTAAAGTAGAAATCGTGGCCATTTTGAAAAAAAGTCATTTTTTTTTAAATTTGCGTCAGATTTAGCTTATATTGTTGTAATATGTCTTCAACTATTTTGAGGTCACTGAATTCATTTTTGGCATCAGATTTAACTTTTACTGAAGTCGTAAATGACAGTCATGGTCTTGATTTTGATTTATTTCATTAATTATTAGTTTTCAGGTATTTTGTGAATAAATATACATGCATTCTTTGTTATATTTTTGTAGTAATGCTTCACTGCTTATTAGTCAATTTCTTATTCTTTGCTTTCAGGTAGTTGTGTAGATATAGATATTGGTGGAGTCAAAATGAAGTAGATGTGAAATTATTTTGATAGACCCATTTATAAGTAGTGTGAACAAGTATTCATAGTATGAAAGTATTCATAGTATTCATCATCTGGTGAGAGTAGCTAATATCATAAGGAGGAATATTTTTGTCAAACACTACAGGTTTGATGGCTCATCTAAAGATGGACATGAGTCAGAAGCAGTTCCAGCATCAGTGAAGGCTTTGGTAAGCATGATTATTTCTGGTTCTAACATCAAAGAACAGATACACAATCAAACAGCAAGGGGAAAACTGCCTTAGGACTTTCTGAAATGGTCATGTTTATGTGTGAAAAGTACAACAGCTTCTCCTGATAGCACTGTAAGGCATAACACAGACAGAGAGTCCCCATTACCAATATACATTGGCCTTCTGATCCATGCTCAAACTAGAAAACGAAAATTGATAGACAGGTTATAAAACATTGGTCTATGTATTTTATGTGACAGACTCATGGCCATATCAACAGCTACGGCAAACAAAGTCACTGCATTCTATGAAGCAGACCATTTTGTTTATTCGCTATCTTTAAAGAAGAATGTGTTTACTATGGGTGCACTAGATAATCTACATCACAATCCAAGCTCCCAGCCTCCCTAAGATTCATTTCATCGCACTGCCATCACGCTGACGCAGTTTCCTTCCCTACATAATCCAGGAGTAAGTAGAGATGTAGCTGCTTTATCAAGAGATGAAGGAAAGGTCAAGAGAAATACCATTACCCATTTACTTCCTTCATATACTCAGGTGCCAGCTGTAACAAAACCTGAGGTAAAAACTGCTCCTTCTGTAACCATTCTGAAAGAATCAAAAGCAGATAAGTATGATTGGCTGAATCATGTAGATACCTTAATGAGCAAAGATACACTTGACGTAAACGATAACTTATCCTGGGACGCCTATCATGTAAGTAATCAACAGGCTTCTGACAAATGCATAAGCAAAGTAGCTTTGCTCCTCATGTTTCACGAGCAAGCACACTCCGCCTTCATGATAATGCATGCATTTAATGTAATGACATACGCTATGCATCATCTGAATGAGCAACAGCTACTTGTTGTAGCAATAAACCAGCCCCTCTTTGCCTTAGAAAAGACTATCCAGTGTATCTGGCCAGAGTCACAATAACAGAAAAAGATTGTGGTGATGCTAGGGAGACTGCACATGAAGATGAATCTACTCAAGATGTTAGCAGACTGGCTTGTGGGCAGTGACTGGACATCACCTCTTGTCCAAACTGAGGTGACCACTCGAGGCCGTGCTGATAGTATCTTGAAAGGTTCTGATGTCAAAAGAAGCAGATATTCCCATCAGGTCACTGTTTAAGCTCTGTATAGATTGCTTAAGAGTGCATACAACAGCATCAAAGAGAAAGAAAACATATGTGAGGATTTAGTAAGTGTGCAATTATGTATAGGATAGTTATGCTGTGATTCACATGTAATCTTAGTTCCATATCTCATTATAACGTGATATGATGTCGACTTTTTATGAATCATTCAAAATATTTGAGAAAAGATTATACTTTTTGTTTCTGATATCTATATGATGACCTTGAGATTATATAGTAGTTGTAAAGCATACTTATTTGTTATGGTATCAGATAGTTTCTGATGAATGAGAAATCAAGAAGAAATTGCATAAGATGTTGCTCCTATAATATCAATTCTATAATAGAAGGAATTGTAATAACTTTTGAAGAAAAGAAACATAAATTATGCATTGTTTTTAGATAAACAATATTTTACATTTTGGTTCCTATTAATTCATACCAATTGTAAGTATTCATAGTGTGAAAGAGGAGATGGTTGTATTGAACGTTGCATTACAATTTATATTTGATAAACAATATGGTACATCCGATAATTTGTATTATAAATCTTGAAACATTCTTCCTAGTCAACTATGTTAAATAAATGTATTTTAGTACCTAAATGTTTTCAATGTAAACTGTTGAAAGAAAGAAATATATGTTATTGCATCCGATTTCTCCTCCCACATTATCCCTATGTAAACATCAAAATTACCTTTCAATTCTATTAAAATTCTGGGATATGATATTAGCCTTAAGTGGCAGCCATCTCGGAATAAAATAAGTTTGTGACAATATTGGATCAAATGCATAACATTTTTATATTTCCTGTCCGAACGCTTGTATATTAAGAAACTAAAATCACCTTTCTACACCTTCTAAGTCTTAAGATGTGATAATGACCCAATATGGTGGCCATTTTGAAAAAAGCAAGTTTAGGGAAAAACTTTGCGTCTGATTAATGAAATGTTTTTCCCAACCTCATTTTTGTCTCCTAAATGTATATTTAGACATTAAAATAATCTTGCTAGTGCACTGATTAGCTAAGATATGTTCTATGATAAAAAATGATGGCCATCATTAAAATAAGAGGTTTCCGAGCAAAAAATTGAGTGGTTTCTGATCTTATTTGAAATTATGCTATCTAAGGTGTTTGTAGTATATTTTTGGTGCTTTTGTACTAAAGTGAGCGATGTGTTCAAAAATGGGCTTTAACACCTGTTCTACTATAACAGGTTCAAACTCTTGCAGATCAGATTGTTCATCGTGGTCGAGTTGGTTCAGGCGTCGATATTTGGATTATAACATGACTCGTGTGCCGGGAGTGGTTCGAATCCTGCGACCGGTATAATTAATTATTTCTACACTTACGATTTCCGAAATAATGTAAAGTATACGTATGTAAATAAAAAAGTAATTATATATATATATATATATATATATATATATATATATATATATATATATATATATTAGTCTTGGAAGCTTTTCAACCATTACAACTATATAGAAGCTAAAACACTTTTGTCCCAAGTCCTTCAGTGGAAAACTACGTTTCTTTAAGTCAATTTACTTTTTACAGTCACTGTATTAGTTTGCTTCCAAGACTTTACGCTAGTCTTAACATTATTTAACGGGGTCATCAATTGTTTACCATGACAAACTGTTCGGGAATTTAGAAAAATGTATTTTGTCTCATGGCTTCCCAGCCGAGTTGGTCAGATCCTACTTCCCTTAAAAGACAATAACAAAACGTTCCGTATATTATATCTAAGTTTTGTTCCAGATTAATATTTTGCTAACTTATTATGTTATTAAAAATGTCCTCCTTACCTGTGTTGTTCGTCTGTGTCTAAGAAAATGTATCCGTTATTTACAAAAAATATTGCTATATTTTAAAGTGTTCGGACAAATCCATTACACTACTTTTTAGGTTATTTATAGTTTTATGTATTTGTATTATTTTATTATATTTAGTTTCATATTTAAAATATTTAAAAATTAAATATATATATATATATATATATATATATTTAAAAATAAATCAAAACTATATGTGTTAGATATATACATTTATACATATTTTACATTATTTTTAGATAGTTTTGGATTTGCTCTATAAGTTTACTTTGATTAATTTGATATGACTTAAAAGCGTCAGGATTGCGGGTAATTGCCTTATTTAATTATCTTAATATTTTATTTTGATCACCACCTTGTTTTATCATTCTTACTATTAAGGCAGAGATTAGGGGTATAAAATCTACTAATTTTAAGGGAACACAATGAATTCTCAGTAATTCGGACATTATGCTCCCGGAAAAAATATACGCAAGGCAGATATTATTTTTATATGGCATACGTACGATATTAAAAGGGAGGAGAATGTCTTTTATCAAACAGGTTATAGATAAATATTTTATCTTCAATTTTCATATCCAAATCAAGTAATGTAGCTTGTGTTCCCGTGTGTTCACATTTTAATTTTAACTCCTTAGGATATATTAAATGTTTATTTTCAAACTGGTCGTTATCATTAATGCATACAAGATCGTCAATATATTGGCTACATCCATGACAACTATGCGCTCTAGATATATCATTTTTATTAATCATAACACACACACATATATATATATATATATATATATATATATATATATATATATATATATATATATATATATATATATATTCAAGTCTATGTAGATAAAGATTTGCCTAAAATGGTACCGGATCCAAACCCATTGGAATGCTTATATTTGGAGTAGTACTTTCTTTCCTGTTTGAAAGTAACTCTCTTTTATAAGGTGGCTGATAAGCGTTGTCAGGCCAGTTTTCGAAACACTGGTTTTACCATTTTTAGTTTTATACCAAAAGACTTTAGATTTTTAAAAGTCTATGTATTTACGTTTCTATCCTGCAAAAGCTAAATCTATAGTATTATCTAATTCTTTAATAAGTTTTTTATGTGGTGTTTTTGTATATTAAGTATTAAAATCATATGTTGAAATTGATTTAACTTTTTTACGAGAATGTATACAGTCTAATTTTTCTTCTAGATTTGAATGATTCACCACCCAAAATAGGTGTATATTAATAAAACATTTACATTAGGAAAATTATCTATTTGATTCATAATTATGTTAAAAACTTTAGATATAGCCTTACTTTAAGGTGTTGTGATGCACATCTTTGAAGCAACAATAAAACGGGTGTCAACTGGTGTTTTATGCATTTTAGGTATCCAATACATACATGGACGTTTTTTGTACATTTCCTCTAATATTAATCCTATTTTTTTCACAAACAACAGTATTGTTAAGAATAATATTACCAATACCACTATTACTTAATTTATAAGTATCTGAAACCTCACCTATTATTCCTACTTCTGACAATAAGCGTTGTATATAATATCTTTTATAGATGAAAGTTATATTATTTGCAGCCTTATCAATAGGGAAATATTACAAACCTATTATTTTAAAAATTATTTGTGGATTTCAAAGGAGTGAATTCGTTCTTTAGAGGGTTTGAATTCTTTTAAAAGTTCAACCTTTTTATTTACGAATCTAAGTACATCATGTTTCAATGCGTCAAATGTAGAGTGCAATAATTTATGCTCTTTTGCCATAGAAGCAGTGAAATTATCTAACGGTTTTCTTATTTCTTAACACGTTTCATATCATTTAAACATTTACGTTCTCTATAGTTTGGGCCTTAACTAAGGAGTTTTCTTTATTTAGAATGTGTAACTATCGCTAGATTACCGGTAATTATATGCTCTATGTCAGTATTACATAAAGGGGAGGATTTACATTCACATTCGTGTACATTCATTTTATCATTATCATTTATATTTACATTTCCTACATTTTCTTTATAGTTAAAAACCTTATTCCGTATAGTTTGCCCTAATTTATATTTTACCATTGGATTCTCTTCCTCTATTTTATGTTCATTGGGTTGTGACTGAATGATTTCTAGATTATTAAATATTTTAGGCAGATTTATATCATCAAATCCTTTATTTTCATAAAAGACTACACACACATTTCGAGGTTTATTTTGTATACCTTCAACAGGTGCCTTGTATAATTTTGTATCGATTATATCCATGATATACTCATACTATTAAGTGAATTTTTTTTCCTATACATCCCACCCGGGTGTAATAATATTTTAGATGCTATGCCCTTCAATACTTTGATTAAGAAGTTTTCTAATGTAATTAAAAGACTCCGAAATATTAGTCATGATTATATCTTTAGTTTTTTTAAAGAATTCCTCGCATGAAACGGCAGATTCCCTATTGTTTCTACTAACATGTGTTCTATATCTAGTACCGTAGCGAGACAAAACTGGATATAATCCTCCTACATTTTATAATTGGTCGTGTAAGTTATTATTTTTTTGCTATGGTCTAAATATGAATTTAGAACATATGGAGAAGTTACTCGCATTGCCTTGATTATTTCATCTTTATTTTGACGAATTTTAAGTATATTATTGTCAACTTTACCAAAACTATTATATCCATTATCCTTAAATTTTTCAATAATTTGTATTGAAAAGACGATTTCATACAGGTTTCTTTAACATGCTTTATAACATGTACACAGCCTTTAGTAAGCGTCTTATGTAAATGCATACGTCTATTTAAAGTAAGCACTATTTCGCCTACATATTGTAAATTACAATTTCTACACGATAATAAGTAAACTAAATGTTGCGACCTACACGACAAATCTTCCCCCGAATTATTTAGGACCGGATACATTCCATTTGTTACATTATATTGATATTTTTAGATGTTATTCTAATATCACATATTTTACATAATGAAGCTCCCCAGTGGGCAATCTTAATTATTTTCGGTCGGACAAGTCACATTTGCTATTCCGAAAGAAGGAGCGCCTACTTCTGTGTCTCTAATGACAACGGCTTTACGCTGTTAAAATCTGCCTGACGTCTTTGGGTGATTAGCCCTAGGGAAACTCACTAGTTCTGAGGGCTGCCCAAACCTAGCTTGCGGTCTTGTTTTTGTAACCATAGTTATTACTATTATCTCTATACGAAATGCTTTAGCATCCCCGGTCTTTTTAGAAGGATTCCCCAAGCGATCTAAATCGGGATCCAGGACCGCATTCAAGTCGTCCGCTAAGATAACTGTCTGGCAAGTATTCATAAACTGCCCAATCCGCCGAAAGAAATGAGCAAGCTCAGCAAGTACATTGGGCGCATAAACCCCAATGAATCAAAATGTATTTTCGTTTATGGTAACATCCAAAACGCAAAGCCTTCCTTTCGAATCCATGAAGCAGGGGGCACCCGACGTATAGAAAATGCGCTTTACTAGCAGGAGACACCCCTCCAGCAAGAATCGAAGTACGCTGAATAGACTTGAAAATCCCTAATCCACGTACCGAGATAATCCCTTGGAATAAAGTGGGTCTCCTGAATACAGCATATATCCACATAATACAACATAAATAATACTTCACTACCACCTGTCCCCCTCCCCCCAAAAAATATGGTAGTCCCTGGGAAGATGGTATCATGACAAAAGAACATATACTATATTAACCCTCCCTCACAGTAGGGTGTAAGCCCAGGAAGGATTATCTATATCCCCTTAAAAAAGATGAGGTAATTCCTGGAACGACGGTCTTATGACAATCGAACCGATACTACATTAACGTATTCCCATTAAAAGATAATATGATGATAGATTAAATGATTTTTATTGGGGGCGGGGTCATAAAAACATTTTTCATAGTTTCTTGGCCCCTTTCCCTAAAATCTATCTGCCATTTTAATCCAATGGATCTCTGTAAATAAATGTATTTATGAAAACAATTTTTCAATAGTTTGGAGATAGTTTAAGCAGGAGTAAATGTGACATTGTGGTGACTAAGATTATTCTAGCTAAGAGTAAGATATATATATATATATATTGATAACTTTTGACCACGGATGACCAACGACCTCAATTCCCTCATACATTTGATGGCCTTATGCCTAGATTGTCGTTATTTACATTATAATATTTTATGCAAATAAATAATTTAAAGTGTCATGTTTTCTCAGCATCTCATTTATTCTTTTACTATCGATGACATTATATCTAAAAATAATTAAAAAAAACAATAGCAATAATACGGCGTCGTTAACAGGGAAGAGAGTGAGAGAGATTAGTTCATTTTCTGAAGTAAATCTTATCTCTCGTTTTATTTTTACTGTAATCGCATATTTCTTCATTGCGTAAGATGTAACTCGCGTTTTTTTGTAAGTTTCACCTCGATTAGTTGTTTTTTGGTTTACAGTGAAATTTACCTCGCGTTGTCACAAAAGTAAGAAATTAATTCTCATTGATAAAAAAATAAATTACTATTTACCTGGGCAATACCGGGTAGACCTGCTAGTTTAAAATAATAAACTTTTAAAACATGAAACGTTAACATTTTGATAATTTCGAAACATATTTCAATGTGACTGAAAGAAAAGAATGAAAGAAGAAACAAATTTGTCATTTCACTGGCAATTTAGAAAAATCGACTCGGTCGCTTTAAGGAAAGGGCGACCGACTCGATTTTTCTGACATATTTAAACGACGTTAGAAAACGTTTGAACACAAATACTAAATATTTGTCAAGAAAATAAAATAAAATTGCAAACAGAGCATTTGTTATATGAAAATAAAATAAAAAACAGGGAATTAAAAAACAATAACAAATAATAGTTAATTAATGAATTAGCTTTAACAAAACAAATATGCAAATTAGTTAACCTTACAAATCTGATATCGCACCTATACAAAGCAGATGGTGCGGCTATTAAATAAGTAATGGGGAATAGACCGTTTTGACCTTATCGTTGGTGCGAAAAATGGGCCAGATTTTCGCATATATATATATATATATATATATATATATATATATATGCTCACTTATCACTCACACGCAATCAAATTCCGTTTATTCTATTGTATAAAGGATACTTGTATGTATGTATGTATTTATGCAAAAGCTCCAAAACTACGCGAGACAGCTACATAACTTTGGTATCCTCTACACCTAAGTTCTTTCGAACACATAATACATGCGAAATAGACAATAATATTGATTCATGATCATAAACGAACCCGGCTTACCTTGGGGATTTATTCAAATCTCATCGAATTTCGACGCTTGCAATCTACGCATGCGCGCATCAAATTGCACTTTCGCCATAAACATCGACAATATTTTTCAGTTTTAATGCCTGGATATAAAGACACAGCGAAGTTTTAATAATGTAGAATTCACTGAAACTGAAAGAAAAACACAAAACATAACGTCAACCGACTTTATCTGTTCATTAAACACACTTATCATTTTTAACACAAATAAAAAAAAGAACGTACTGTTTTAATTGCGGTAAACCAGGTGACATGTGTCACTAAAACACACAATGTAAAAGGTGTCTTAATATAAATGAAATTAGAATAAATCTTTACTAAAAACGAACCCGTGGGTCACTTATGACGTACACATTGCTTTTAACTTGAACATCAATCCTAAAGAAATATCTTATCGATATTTGAAAATAAAATAAAAATAAATCTATCCTAAAAACAAAATTGTTGTGCTTCTACAGAATTTAGACCGTACCAAATTACCACGAGGGCAAAGGGTTACTAATTGGTTTGTTGTGCTCATTGTAATAATAACTTGGCTCATTATATGTCGGGTAAAATTACATTGTCCTACCCATAAGCACACAAAAATATGAGTATTTTAAGTAGAAAAACACATTTTAAGAAATTTGATGTTCTTTGCTTTCACTCCGATGACGACTGTTTTTCAATAATTTAAATATGGGTTACATTGGTTGTTTTTTTCTGTTTGTTTAGAACACAATTGGTTTGGTTAGTATATTTTCTCTTTAAAACACATCAGATGTCTTCTAAGTATCACATTTCTATATACTTCAAATGTATAAGACGTATTACTTCCAAGTTTGCATAAAATAATCGAAATCTCTGTCAAAATGTTTTGACAAGATTTCTTAGAAATATAACACAACAATCAGAAATACAGCCATTAAATTTAATGTGCTCGAATATCCTTAATTACTTTCTTTAATATTGCAAGATCTCGTTGTATATACTGTACATGTCAATCCATTTCTTGGTTTCATGGCACCACAGCCATATATTAAGAAAAACTAACTAAAATAAATTCATACCTAACACAACAAACCGAAAAATCTTTAACACGTGTTAATCTTACCCAAACTCGATGAAACAAAAACTAAATAAACTAAATTCATACCTAACACAACAAACCGAAAAATCTTTAACACGTGTTAATCTTACCCAAACTCGATGAAACAAAAACTAAATAAACTAAATTCATACCTAACACAACAAACCGAAAAATCTTTAACACGTTTTAATCTTACCCAAACTCGATGAAACAAAAACTAAATAAACTAAATTTAACCTAACACAACAAACCGAAACACCTTTAGCATATCTTAATCTTATCCACACTCAATCAACCCACAACACAAAAAGTCATTAAATGCGACGAATAAGATGCTGACTTTGTTACATAATTATAAAGGGAGGCTACTCTACATTTCCCTGTTAAGTAATCATTCACAGAAAGTATTACTTCCCTTACATTTTACTAAATTATTGATAATCTTTAGCGAACGTCTTTGGTTACTTCTGGAATTTAATGTTCAGTGTTTAATTAGTATTAGTGTTTTTTTAGTTTTCTTTTCAATTTAAACGTAATTATAATAATTAAATAATGCTACTTGATTGAGTGTTTATTTGAATATTTAAATGTTGATTTTTATTGTGATTTAAAACATATTAGTATGGTTAGTATTTTTTGTTGCAAATTTAGAATTAATGTTAGATTTTTAGGGTTAATTTTAGGACTAAATAATTCGGCAAGAAGTGTATTGAAGTAATAAGAATTAGCTTCGATACACATTATTTATTTATATACCAAATTGTACCATTCCCGCAACACTTTTTGTTGTTAATACGAGATTTATAATCTGTGTCGGACGTGATGAGCAAGAATTCGCATCAAGTAGTGGTAATAAAATTGATTCAAGCTATCGTTGCAATAAAATGTATCGTCTATGCATGATGTGCAGTACTTGTATATGAATACGAATAAGTGCACGCCGAAACAAGAGTATTGACGCTTATTGATCACGTGTTACAGGCGTGCTCTTCCAGCCATAAAAGTCGAGCATAATAGAAGTTGACATTGGCATTTCAGCACACGAAAGAGTAAGATCATGGCGCACTAGAGATTAGTATTGAAAATTTTTTCATTGGAGAAGAGTATACGACGTAAGTAAATTCCAGTGACGAGCACATTGCTGCAGAGTTCGGTATAGAAAACGGTGTTATTTGAGAAGAGTATACGACGTTAGGAAATTTGAGTCGCGAGCACATTGTTCCAAAGTTCATTATTGAACACTGTGTTATTGGATAAAAGTAAACAACGTATAAAACTTACAGTTGCAAGCACGTTGTTTGGATCTACAAAGACCATATTTTCCTCCCGTTTTTTTTCTTTTTGTATTCCTTTCATATTCTATGGGTTTTCTTTGTATCATTCCTGTCATCTATTTTTTGAAATCTCGGAAATAGCCGAGAGCATTTGAAGACGATTCATGATTATAGCGTGATTTCTATCTGATGGAATACCTTTTACCAGAGGGTTATTAAGATTTTAATTCCATTGAGTTTCAGATTTTACAAATCCAAGTAAATAAAATAAGGTTTACTTTACAGGCTTCACCTTTGATTTTGGATAAGAGTTGACATTATTAGACAGGAATGTTTGACCTTAACAAGGCAGCGACATCACTGCCGTACAAGATCTAAATTACTATTAGCGATATATATATATATATATATATATATATATATATATATATATATTACACTATGTTTGATATATTGCCACGTGATGAATTGGTGGTGGTTTGTGCAAAACTTCCGATGTTAAAATTGATTAATAAAATACCCCCTTTCCACTTATAGCTATTAATTAAAAGAATATAGTATGACAGTAGGAGAATCATATGTCTCTAATCTAGCTAGTAAATAGGGCTAGGTTGATAAAGAACCACTTATGGACGTCCAGAAATAACATGTGTCAAGTAAGAGATCAGGCGTTTGAATAGTCAATTAAATTATATCACTTTGTTAGACAAGCATTTAAAATACAAGGGGCAAAGCTGGGCTCTCTTCCCTTGGCCATTTACACGCAATTGTAAAATTAAATTATTATTGTTGACAAGTTGCCCGGGAAGTAATTTTCTTGTTTCGTTATTCTAATTAAGGCTTTTCACACGAGATAACAATATTAGTTATTTAAAGATTGAGGAATTCAGTAATGCTTAGATTTTTTTCTAGGATTGGTGAGATTAAATAATGAGCTAAAATATGTTTTTAATAGTTACTTAAAACACAACAATAATTATATAGAATGAATACGTTTTTATGTGAATATGCGGGCGATGGAAACGTACACATCGGATATATTAAAAATAATAATGATTTCATAAACTCCGAAATGTTTGAAGTTTTTGCATAGAGCAGATTCCAAAAACAATCAAAAGATTAATGAATCTCTCTCTATTACTATTCGTAAGCATAATTTATGCCGTCAAAAAGAGTTTATTAACTCGCTAAATCTCTTAGAGGAAACTTCATTCACCCTCTTATACACAATATTGTACTTTTGAATCGTTTGTAAACGAGTATGTAACTAGATTACTAGGTAATTATGTTGTTATATTTTATTGGAACATTCAAATTATCCTGGTATGTTCTTTAATTTCGTCAGTTAAAATGAATATGAATACAACATTCATATTTATTTAAACTAACGATTATCTCCTGATGAGATGTAAGTGTAAACGGCCTTTAACAGAATTACTGTATCATTTTCAAATATATATATATACATATATATATATATATATTAAATAGTTTGAATTACCTATAGGTGAGTTTGAATTACCTTCTATTATTTTGTTCTTTAGTCCTCACATTCCATACATGTTCTTTATTTTGATTATCACTTATTATCATTATTTTTTTAACTGTATATAGAAAAGTAACAATATCTGCTGCGCTACTCTTACTTACAGTTCATTTTTAATCCCCACTTTCCCGACCAGACCTTGGGTCACATCTTACTTGTGGGAGTAAAATAAAAACTGGCCTTGTGCCTAACTCCTGGAGAGGAGTAAATCAATACTCTTACTTACAGTTCCTGTGCAGTTCTAGGAGGTCCACCCTCCCAGGCTTCGCGTCCCCTCTTTGGGGAGGAGTAAGTTTATTGTTTACTGCCTGAGGCGCCCCTACCGGGGAATGCCGACGGGTATGCCCAGGCAATTTTTAAACCCCAATTTCCCGACCCGACCTTATGTCACATCTTACTTGTGGGAGTAAGATAAAAACTGGCCTTGTGCCTAACTCCTGGATAGGAGTAAATCAATACTCCAGCTTATAGTTCCGATTTACTTTCATACCCATATTTTTAGCTATACATTGAGCTTTCTTACTTAATTATTTAATTATTTAATTATTTAATTATACATTTGGGCTTGCCTTATTTAATTATTAATTAATTAATTTTTTTTTTTTTAAATTTATTTAATTATACATTTAACCAACTAGGAATCCCTTTAAACTCTTTAGAAAATTTAAATATGAAACGCTAGTCTTTGCCCGACTTATTACATATTCAACATTTAAACTACAGATTCCCATTCATTGGAACCTTAATTTTCCCAAAGCAAACCCTTTTAAACTTTCGAAATTATTTTTGTCTTCCGTTCAAAATCCGTTTTAATTACACCTCCCTTCTTTTGAAATAATATATACATTCAATGACCTACATATTCACCTATGGCGAATCCCTACGCCCCCATCGGATCTAGTACCCACCAACAATATCCTTATCACTAGAACCCTTCCCCCTCCCTTTTCCCTTTCAGCAGCGGCCATGGCTCTTTAAACTAACCCTCCCACCCTCTTCCCTTATGCTTCACACTCCCTTCTTTCTAACCCACCTCCTAATTTGGCCTCGTTTTTAACTTAAGGATTTCTTCTTAGAATTGCTTAAATATTTCATTACTAAAGTCATTTGTATACGATTCAACTCCACCACAGGAAGTATTTTTAAAATGGCCCGATTTCTAATATTAATTCCGTTAAAGTGCGCTCCATCTACGATTTTAACTCAGCATCTATTGGAGTTACTTCATTTTTGAACGCTTTTCCATGCTGACTCTACGAAAACCTTTTTCTTCTCCATCTAAATCTCTTTTTCATTTTATCAACGGACAATTACCATCTGGATAAACACCATATCTTGTTTACACGAACTTTTTTCCACTCTCCATTTCTTAATAATATTTTTTCAAATGTTGAATTTTGGCTTTTCTACTGCTAACTTATCTATCTGTATAATTCCTCTGATGATAAGATTTCGATAATAACCATACTTTTATTACAGAATATCCCTTGCATTGAACAATCGAAGCTTGGAATAAATCTGGGCATTTGTACATTTTTATAACTCTTCTTTCTTCTATCTTTATAATTGCTCTATCTCGTGTCTTAAACCATTTCACTATAGGTTCTATCTACTAAAAATTACTTTTAGTTTCATATTTGATATATAAATATATATATATATATATATATATATATATATATATATATATATGTATATTATTATTATTATTATTATTATTATTATTAAAGACTATGGAAACTAGAAACCTTGCAAACCGAGGCGAGGGAGTAATTAAAAAATACGAAACGCGAAAATTCCGTAGTTTTAAATCAGATGTGTATCAATAACCTCTGGCTACTGTCAAAAAGCTATTATGCAAAGTTCTAAATACGTTCGTAGAACACTCCCGACTAGTCATGAAGGGGTTCTCCTGAAAATACGCTCATACGGTATTACTGGGCAACTACTTAATATAATTAGATTCTTCACAAACAAAAGAAAAATCCAGGTTGTTCTCGATGGCCGTTCATCTAAGCAACATGGCATAAATGCTGGTGTGCCCCAGGGATCTATCATTGGACCTTTGTTGTTCCTGATCTATATAAACGATCTCCCTGATGAAATAGAGTCGGAGATTGGTTTATTTGCTGACGACACCACACTTTACTCTCGTCATGTTGGCAAAACAGACGCGTTCATATCCGAGGCAATGGCCGAATCTTTAGAAAATGACCTCCAGGCTGTAGTGGATTGCGGTCATAAATGGTTGGTAACTTTTAATGCCGCAAAGACAAAGCTCCTTTCCGTCAACAACTACAAGAAGCCTCACCAACCACCGATTGCCATAGCAAATAACACCCTACCTGAGAGTTCATCATTCAAACTCCTCGGCCTAACCTTCACAGATAACATGAATTGGAACAAATACATTGAAGACATTGCCCAGGCTGCCGCAAAAAAGGTTGGCTCCCCTACCGTGCTAGTAAACTCCTCACCCCTGAATCATCCTGTATCTCTACAAATTCACCATCCGCCCATGCATGGAGTATTTTTGTCACAACTGGGCTGGTGCATCATCTACTAGTCTCTCCCTCATTCCAAAAAAGAGTCGCCAACCTAATAGGTCCCTCACTGTCAGCCAAGCTCCAATCCCTGTCCCATCGCCGCAATGTAGCATCTTTATGTTGGTTTTACAAATACTTCAATGGATTATGCTCCGATGAATTGACTACTCTGGTGCCCCCTCGACGTAAATTCACTAGACTAACTCGACAATCAACTAAATCTCATTCATTCACTGTGGAGGCCCCCAGATGCCGGAGAGCCTTCTACTCAAATACCTTCTTTCCTCGTGCTGCTGGCCTCTGGAACTCCCTTCCTGCTCCCTGTTTCCCGACAGTACAGACATGCAGAAATTTAAAACTTATGTAAACAAACATCTCGCTGCGCAGATCCCAATTTAGGTTAACCCCCCCCCAACCTTCTCCCCATTTCTTTTTCTCAGTAGCCCCTTACGACTACAATGGCGGCCTGCTTTGTTTGGGGTGAACCAAACGTCTTCTGTCTGTGCTCGCTTCTAGGTACATATAGATCTTAATTTCTCTTAATTACGTGACATTTTCCGTTGGCCGAGTTGATATGGCGACTGTTGGCAGATTCTAGGTTGACTCTGTGAACCGGGTCCGCGCCTTCTGACCGTCTGAAATTGTTACTTTCCTGCACTGATGAGAGCAATAAGCTTGACGCTTTGATTTAATATTTATTTATAAATATTATTCTAAGCCCATTCAAGAAATTAAAGTTGAGCACTCTCAGGGATGTTAAAAAATAGACTGTCAAAAAAAATTTAATGCAAAGTTAGCAATACGTTTGTAGAACACTTACGACTAGTCTTCTATCTGTGACAGTTTACGTTTGCAGATGCGTGGCTGACATCCGACCCTCTGAAATTGTTACTATTCATGGACTGATGAGAGCAATAAGCTTAGAAACGCTAGCATCTGTAAGTATTAATAATTTAATATGTATTTATAAATACTCTCTCTCTCTCTCTCTCATATATATATATATATATATATATACATATATATATGCGTGTCTGTGCAGTATGAAGAGTTACATGTTTCTATTGGTGTAAGGAAAACAATCATGTGAATCCTTATTATGTTTAGATAATTAAGGCCAATAACAAGCACAGGTATATATTCATCAGGTAGTGATTTTTCTTTATACGAACATTTTTGTCAACGTATGTTTCGGCTGCCACATGATTTACACTAAGCTTGTTCATCAAAATGTATATAGATATATTAGAGATATAATGTAAAGGTGATTGATATTTACAAGACACTTTCAGAAACGATGAAGAACAAGTGACAACATGACTGGACTTTGACTGAATTGGCTTATTTCGGATCAATACGCACTTCACTTACAACCACAAAACCGACAGATCCCTTGCAGAGTCAAGAAAACAATTACAAACATATACAAAAAAGACATCACCGTCATCTTAACTCAGACTTATTTCAATAACGATCTGCTGTGACAAAATAGTAACACGCTCATACACACATTATATATATATATATGTTTATTAAATATAGATATATAGACATCCATATACATATAAAAATACATATATACACATATATACAAATATAAACATATACATATATATTTCTATTAAATATAGACATATAGACATACATATACACATAAAAATACATATGCAAATACACATATAACCATATATATATATATATATATATGTTTATTAAATATAGATATATAGACATACTTATACACATAAAATACATATATACACATATATATATATATATATATATTTATTTAATATAGATATATAGACATACATATACACATAAAATACATATATACACATACATATATATTTATTTAATATAGATATATAGCATTACATATACACATAAAATACATATATACACATATATAAATATACAAATATAAACACATATATATATATGTATATAGTTATATATATATATAAATATAGACATATATAAAAGTATATGGATATACACACATATATACACATTATATATACATATACACACAGATATATATATATAAAGATAGATACACAATATATACATGCACCAATACACACACACATGTATATATATATATATATATATATATATATATATATATATATATAGATAGATAGATACCCAATATATACATACACCCACATACATATGTTTACACATATGCACTCATACATATATTACTATATACATATAAATGTATACCTATAAATCTATACACATATTGATATATACATATACCCACATATACATATATACACACATACATATATATATATATATATATATATATATATATATATATATATATATATGTACACATGAACACATTTAGATCTAGCAACGTAAACACTTATATACATACATACATATACACACATACACGGTTTGATAATTGGCTGATACGATGTCCCGGAGCTTTCAAGCTGAGCTGCTCGCCAGCGTCCCGGCGTAGACTTATGCTTAGTATCGCTTTCCTGGACATTTTCCACTGTTGCCAGCGTGTCGCACGCTTCTGCAATCCTCAACTCGTGGTCGGTTTGTTCTTATGCTATGATTTCCAAATCAGTAGAACGAGGTTATTTTCGTCATATTAGTATTTAGAGGATTAATCATATGACATTGCTCACTATATCTTCTGTGTGTTGCAATTATAGACTTCCCAGTTGAATCGTACACTTTTATTAATTCTACTTGTTCTCCTAGACTGTAACTTGTTATAATATCAAAAACGTATCATAACATTTAATTAAAAAAAAAACTTATTCATACGAAAACACATTTATAATCTATCGACCGGTTTTTCTGTTTGATTAATATTGACAGTTAACCTACTGCTAGTATTACTACTACTAGTACTTTTATTACTATACAATTACAACTATTATTACTAAACAATAATTATTAGTATAAGTATAAGTAGCATTACAAGCATTATAATAACAATGATAATAATAATAATAATAATAATAATAATAATAATAATAATAATAATAATAAAAAGAAGAAGAAAGAGAAGAAGATTACGAAGAAGATGAAGATGATTATGATGATGATCATGATGATGATCATTATGATGAAGAAGAAAGAAATAAATTCCGTAGAGATAGTGCCACTTGTGGAACTGTATTATTAAAACAGAGTAGGAATTTATTTTAAATATAACAGACTAAACAGTGTACTACAATAAATAAGAATAACACACCATCGATATTACAATACTTGTCTAATAAAATATTGTTGATTAAAATATTTAGGAAAATATACAAGTATGAAATACACGAACTAGAAATATCTAAGGTTTTTTCCTAAAAATAATCTGTATGATGATTATCATCATCATCATCATCATCATCTAGTCGTGGTGGTGTTACGGATTCCTTGACTCTCTCACACCATCTTGCTCTTTCCTCCATCACACCTGATAGGTCTTCGTAGGTGTATTTTGAATCTTCTGTTAGTTGTTTGATGTAGTCTCTCTCTTGTAGGATGCTGTCTCAACAAGATGTTAAAAGCAGCTTTTGCATTCTGGTGTATACACCACGAATGTTCTGCTCACCATGATGTTGGACGAAAGAGCTTTCGAGACCACACTTACTGAGATTAACAACATTCCGCTCATATTTAAAACTATTTATAAATTTTGTACCTCAAAACATATTTTTTTCTATATTTGCGGAAGAGGTACGCTAAAAATCAAATTACAGAATTAAATTATTTTGTGAGATTAAAGGGCGAAATAAGATCCATTAAACTTTCTATTTCCTTTCTACATTCCTGCTTAGAGCAGAATGTTGTTCCACTCTATATTTCTAAGCGTATCATTGCCTCTAGAGCTAGGCCAAGTTTAATCATGGAACGAGCGTTTGTTCGTGATACCATTAATAAAATGTTAAGACAACTAGACGTTTACATTAACGCTCGACTTCGTGTCTTGTCGGTCATTAAAGGTTTCTTGTTCTTTTTTTATTTTTTTCGCTTCTGCAAATATGAGTCCATTGGCGATGAGTTCGCTATAAAGCGTACTCAAGCTAAATATCAGAAACAACTCCCCCATCTTGTTCGTGCAAGATTTGGTTGTGAGATAAAAGACAAAGGTAGACACATATTTAACTTTTCTGACAGTATTCTTTCGGATGTTGAAACGTTGGTCCTGTCCACTGAGTTGGATTTTAGTATTCCCCCAATGAATATTGACAAAGAGAAGACTCTTGCTTCCTTTGAGGTCTTTGTCTCTCAACTTAGGCATCATGAGCCTGTTTCTTCCGATCATTTCTCATCGATGAAGTCGCGTTTAACTGATTTGCATCATCGATTTAATAACTCTCCGATTGACTCTGATGATTTTGTAATGAGGCAGACCCATTTTAAGACTGCGAAATCGCTAAAAGCCAATAACGATATCCAAACTTTCAAACCAGATAAGGGTTCCACAGTAGTTGTGCTGAATCGTGAGGACTACATTAAGAAAATGTTACACATTCTTGATGACCGATCAAAGTTTTCTAAGATCGGCCCTGTTGAGACATCCGATAACACTTATAGAAATGAGATTAAGTTGCAGAAGCGATTATTATACTTCTATAAAAAGGGTTACTTTATTAAAGAGACCTGTGACCGAATTCGACCTTCTGGTTCGCAACGACCAAGATTATATGGCCTCCCAAAAATATATAAGAAAGAGGTCCCACTCAGACCCATATTATCTATGGTATGGTAGGTTCTGCTGAACATTCCTTGGCTAAATAGCTGCTTGAAATTCTGCAACAGGTACGTGATTTTTACAGTGCCCATTGCATTTTCGATTCTTTCCGGTTTGTTGATCGTTTGCATGAAATAAAATCTAATACAGATAACCGATTTATGTGCTCCTTTGACGTTGCTAATTTATTCACGAACATTCTGTTAGAGAAGACTATTGGTATTTGTGCTAACACATTATATGGTGGCTCTATATCCCCTACTTGTTTCCCTAAGGAAACCTTTGTGGAGTTAATGTTGGTATGCACGAAGTCTGTTCAATTCAGCTATAACAACATTATGTATAGCCAGATTGATGAAGTGTCCATTGGGAGTCCTTTAGCTCCGGCTTTAGCAGACATTTTCGTTGGCTATCATAAGGTCATATTGTTTAACTCGGTCCCTAAGCCTAGTGTCTATGTCAGATACGTTGACGACACTTTTGTTACTTTCTCCTCTCACAGTGAAGCCATAAGTTTTCATTAAAAAACTAAATTTATTTCATAATGCTTTAAGTTTCACTACAGAACTTGACAAGTATTATTCCCTCCCATTTTGTAGGTATTTATTGAAATATCGAGGGTAGGGTTACTAACTAGCGTTTATCGCAAACCCACATTCACGGGTCTCTACTTAAATTGGTGTTCTTTTGCACCAACATCTAGGAAGTTAGGATTGGTTTACACCTTAGTGCACCGAGCCCTCATGATTTGTTCCCCCAACAGACTTCCGTCGGAATTAGATAAAATTAGGGGAATTCTCATCAGCAACGGTTATCCGGAAGATTTAATCTCGGATTGCATCCAGAAGAAAGTTGCAGCATTCAAATCTCCTAGAACCTTAGTCCCACCAAGATGTCCAGTTTATCTTAAACTGCCTTGGATAGGTGGCATTAGTCAGGAGTTAGGCAAACAAATCACTAAATGTGTAACTGGTTGCTTTTTTCTGTTGATTTACGTTTGGTTTTTGGCACAAGATCTGCTTTTCGGTTATTTTCTAAAGATAGTCTGCCTTATTTTAAAAAAATAGTAATATCTTATATATAAAGTAAAGACGTTTTTTCCCCTGTACCTTCGCGTCGAATAGGAAAATCTGCTTTCCGGTCTTTTTCTAAAAAAAATAGTAATATTATTTATAAAGTTAAATGCCAGTGTGATGCTGTGTATATTGGGCGGACGAAATTGCATTTAGAGACTAGAATAAACCAGCATATCCCATCCAAAATTAGACAGGGTAAATCTGGTTTCTTGTGCCATACCTCTACCTCGGCTTTGGAATCGTCTATTGGCCAGCATTTAGCTGACAATGCATGCTGCGCCAATACGTATAAAATAGAGTGGTTCACTATCTTACATCGGGCGGATTCTACGTTTCATTTGAACATTTTAGAATCCGTCGCGATCGCTTTACGAAAGCCTTCTCCTCGCAAGCAGAAAGATTTCGTAAAGACGTTAACATTATTTGGAGAAAAGTTAGTTATCCTTTTTTTCCCCCCTCTTGCCTCTAAATCTGCCTTTTAGTGGTATTTATTCGTTGAATTGAATTAAATATTTCAAAGTATATTTTTACCGGCAGTAAATTCCCCATACTTGCTTGTTTTTTCTTCTTTTTTTCTCACTATTAATTTCTTTCATCCTGTTTTATTCAAACGATTTCTCCTGATGAGATGTTGCACAGAAGAGCCCTCAAGACCACACTTACGGAGATTAACAACATTCCGCTTATATTTAAAATATATACATGTATATATATATATATATATATATATATATATATATATATATATATATATATATATATATATATATATATACATATTATGCGTAAAACCGAATGTTTATGTATATCCATATGAAGTTAGGTATGTGTATATGTTTATATATTTGTATGTACAGGTTCATTGCAAAACTTATTAAACCATCATAATGGATTTTAGAACACATTTGTTAGACAGAACGATTAATAAAGTAAACTATATTTTATTTTATACACTTTATTGCAAATAGAGTAATATAAGTAGCGAAACCTTTCGTAAAATTGAATAAAATATATTCAGAAGATTTATTAGATATTAATTAGTAAATATTACCAAAATGTTAGTTTTTTTTTTAGTAGTTTAAGTTTTTAGGGGCATAATATGAGCACAGGTTCACATTTAAACTTTTTTCAGATTTGCAGTAAATTTTATCCACAATAATTAGACACCAATTTTACCAAATTTTCCTGAAGATAAGTTTCTTTTGAAGATCCCTACTGATAAAGCCTTACATTTTAAACATTTTCTATAATCAAAATCATGTAATGAATTGTGATCACTTGTAGAATAATGATTGTAGACATAAATTTTCATGTCATTACATCTGGATTTTACTCTTCGTAAATGGACCTAAAAGCAGTGTAAAACCGGTCGGTTCGGGTAATTAATTTTACCCGTCCTGGGACAGGTATTCCTCTATTTTTTTATATGAATCTATTGCATACCAAATTATGTAGTTTATTACTTTCTCACAATTATATAATATCTTAGAAGTATTTATTTTACTTTGCTAAAAATACTTCTATTCTAAGGTTTGTTACATTTAAAAAAAATATTATGTTAATTATTAGAAACACATGGTGATTTGTTGGTGAGAGATGTTGGCGAATGAGACAGAATCCTGCAAATTAGTTCCATCATCTTGTCCAATGCTATTTTGGTTACTCGACGGATAAAACTTTCTCATTTCACACGGTTATTGTCGGTTGTTTCAAGGGCAGGTTTTTCATCCACGCGTACGCGATGAGCACACATTGTGTTAGCATTTATCTTTACTCGCAATTTTAAAGCATTATAATTTATTATGCCTTAAAACGTCTACTAAACCTGGAGAAAAAGAGGTTGGAATAATTATGCCTTTGAAGCGTGTGCGACAGGATTCTCTGGGGATTATAACTGGAGGTTCCTCTTGGGCTGCCAGTACATCACGCAGCTTCACATTATGTCACAATTCAATAAAAATGAGATCATCTGAAATCGACCCACATGAGGAACGAATTTGAAAAGTTTATATTTTTTGATCAGCTGTCAAATCAAAAGGTACACATTTGCCCAATTCTATCTCCTGCGCAGACAATGTAAATATAATATTTAAATGTATTGGCTTACGTGACGTTGCGTGGCAAATTCTTAACATATTAAACATGGATTCTTCTCGATGCTAGTTTTTAAATTATCATCATTTAAATAAATTGATATTCCAGATCGTAGACAATTTTCAAAGTCTCGGACCGACACTCTGAACACTAATTTAGGACAGTTCTGCCTATTACTGCATCATCCTCAAATGTTGTACACATCTGTTGAAACAAAACTGAATGCATTTATGCTCAGTTTAAATTCATACAACAAAAAAGAAACGAACTACAATTTTTTTCAGCCATGTTAAGAAGTGACCGAATAAATAAATTTATTGACTCATTGAGCAGGCACACTAACAGAGGTATCCATTGTGTTTTTAAGCAGAAGGCTTTCTATATCTAAGAAGAGACAATTGATCCCATCTGAAACGGTATGTTTTGGTTCAAGGATGAATACTGAAATATGATTAGGAGTGTCAATAAGATAACGTATGCCCCATCATGGCTTCAGACAGGTGTGAAAGAGAAATCTAACTGGAGTTAAAGTAACAAGCTGGGATTCAAGCGTTATCCATTTAATATGCAGAGACAGCGAACTTCCCATCAAGCACTTTTCTGCTTCCTATATACAGACATAAAAAATGTACACACCTATTATCATTAATCATCAATACTGCTGTCAGAAAGTCCTAATGGACCTAATATCAATTATTACCCCTCGCTGATGAATTTGACAACCACTTGGATAACACACATACACACATATATACATATAAATATATATATTATGTGTGCGTGTCTGTATGCATATATATATATACATATATTATATATATAATATATATATACATATATATATAT
>OY744521.1:170858914-170878914 GCA_963556195.1 Sepiola atlantica | reverse complement strand
AATTTACCTATGCCTACAAAGTGGCGATATTCAGCAATTCGCTGTAATAATTATTAAGTTGATTATAAATATACAACATTAGGAAGATAAAATATAAATAGTTTATTTTTATCTATAATTCAACTTAACAAACTGCAATAAAATCAATTACAAATATTTTTTTCCGAATGTTTGGTACACATAACGTATTGAATAATGGTCGTCATTATCATATCCGTGGACAATAATAATGTTTATAAAGTATAATTATATATTTAAATATTTGAAATATATGTATATATATATATATATATATATATATATATATTAGACAGTGTAGTTTTTCTTAAGCTATGACAATATAAGATTACATTAGAGGTTGTAAATCGCTTTGTTTTTTGGATTTCCTTCATACATATTAAGATATATGATTGTTATAGTCTTCTATTCAAACTATATATATATACATATATGTTATATATATATATATATATATATACATATATATATATATATATATATATATATATAACTTCTTTGTAGAATGGTAGGAAAAATCCCAGCAGAGTGCTCGATTAATTAAGAATTAAAGTTAAAAATTAAAAATTAAGAGCATAATATTTATTTATTCTGGTACAGAAAAATTAGTACAACATTCGTACCGTCGGTTTCAAGCACGGAAGGTCTTACCCATCCGGCTCTCTTCAGCTTCTGAGATGACAACAGAAGCTGAAGAGAGCCGGATGGGTAAGACCTTCCGTGCTTGAAACCGACGGTACGAATGTTGTACTAATTTTTCTGTACCAGAATAAATAAATATATATATATATATATATATATATATATATATATATATATATATATATATATATATAGATTAGTATTAATACAATCATTATTGGTTACATATGTACATACATATTTCAGTTCATCAGACCAAAACGAAGAAAAGAAATGAGATCGGAAACTTTCTTGTTCATCATATTTTCCTGGATAAGATGTATTCATAATTAAACAGTCAAGCTCTGTTACCAATTACATTTTTTACTTGTTTACACTTTCAATTTGTTTCTATTTTTATTTGGCCTGACTAGCGTTTATGACCGCATTTATTAATATTTCTTACCTTTTTTTCTGTTATCACGTATGTAAAGTGGCTCATCTGTATATCAACCGTAGAAATGTTATTCATAGATGGGCATCAAAAAGTACATATATTATTTAGTAACATAAAGATAGATATGTTTGTACGTATTAATAGGAATTAATAATGTAAGTAGTTACTTTTGATGATAGTAATATATATATATATATATATATATATATATATATATATATATATATACTCGCAGGGCTACCCGACGTTGCCCGGGGCGATAAAAAACAAAGTAGTAGAAATTAAAGAGTGTGTGTAACATCTTTATATGAAAACTTCAATCTCTCTTCTTTCTTTAGCCGTCTTTCTTTCCCTGGTCCTCATTATTTCCCTCCCTCCTTCAAATCTCTATTTCATTTTTTCCCATATGATTCTTATCTTGTTTAAATGTGTTAAAAAACTTATAATAATGTAATTCACGTGAATTTTTTTTACTAAATATGTATTTTATGTAACTGGATTTTCTTAAAGAAATATGCTATGTAAAAAAACAAACATTTTGGATGAAAGTTATTAACTATTCTTAAAATGTATTTTTGGATGAAAGTTATTAACTATTCTTAAAATGTATTTTTGATCCCGAAATAAAATTATATTTTATATTTTCAAGACTTTAAACTTTAATTTGAATGCAATTACTTAATCGCTGGCGGCCATGTTGTAATTTCCTATAATTTTCTTTCGTAAAATATTAGCAATAGTTTGATTAACGTTTGTCGCTTATTTAAAAAAACAATACTAAAGAACTAAAAATTTAAAGGCGCGTCCTAGGCGCAAAGAAACGTTAAATTAAATTAAAAGTTATTTCAAATTATTAGGTAATTAAATTAAAATATGACTCAGGATTTTCAAATTACTATAAAATATAATGAAAAATAACTGAAAACAGTCCCCCCCTGATGAAATACGCCCCAATGGACCCCTAAGGGGTGGGTTTATAGATTCGGGAATACTCTCATCATCTTACTCTGTGAATTTTACATAAGAATACACTTTTATATGTTATGTATATTCTCTAACCTTGTTTTAAAAAACTAAATTGTGTTTTAAACATGAGTTCTCGCTCTTTCTTAGCTATCTTCGAACAAATAAATTTCATTATAAACTATGAATTGTTTTATGAACTTGAGGTATTACGTAATTAAATTACAATATGACACAGCAATTTCACATTACTATAAAATATAATGAACAATAACTGAAAAGCCCCCCCCCCTGATGAAATATGCCCCAATGGACCTCTAAGGGGTGCGTTTATAGATTCAGGAATACTCTCATCATCTTACTCTGTGAATTTTACATGAGAATACACTTTTATATGTTATGTAAAATTCATTGGCCTGACCCTTAACATTTTCCCCAACGCCCTCCCCACATCTCTCTAACCCCACCCTCCGAATTTGCATTTTTACTCTCCTCCAACCCTAGGAAATAGTTTAAGTTAACAAAAACAAAAACAAAAAAAAATGTGGCCCGACCCTCTAAAAAGTTTGACGTGACCCCTAACAACTTCCGCGCTCCCAATCTCTCCAGGCCCCCAACTTTATTTTACTTTCCCCAAGCCCGGAGAAATATTTTAAGTTAAAAAAAAAAATTAACCCGACCCCTAAAAAGTTCGGCCCGACCCCTAAAATTTCCCCTCCCCCTCCCCCATCTCTCTAACCCACCCTCCGATATTTTTTACTCTCCTCCAACCTTGAGAAATATTTTAAGTTAACAAAAAAAAATGTAGCCCGACCCCCTAAAAAGTTTAGCCTGACTCCTAAACACTTCCCCGACAACCCAATCTCTCTAGCCCCGCCCCAACTTTTTTTACTCTCCCCCAACCTTTAGAAATATTTTAAGTTAAAAAAAAAAAAAAAAATTATGCCCGACCCTAAAAAGTTATGCACGACCCATAAAATATTCCCCGACCCCATCAATCTCTCCAGTCCCCCAACTCGTTCTTCTCTCGCCCCCAAGCCTGACAAATATTTTAAGTTAAAAAAAAAAGAAAAAAATTTTGCCCGACCCCTAAAAAGTTCGGCCCAATCCCTAAAAGTTTCCCCGATCACTCAATCTACCACGCCCCCAACTTGTTTTTCACTCTCCCCTTACCCTGAGAAGTATTTTAAGTTCAAAAATAAAAAAATAAAAATTTTGCCCGACTCCCAAAATTTTCCCCGACCCCCTAATCTCTCCAGCCCCGCCCCGAACTTCTTTTTTACTCTCCCACAACTCTGAGAACTATTTTAAGTTCAAAAAATAAAAAAATAAATAAATTTGGCCCGACCCCTAAAAAGTTCGGCCCGATACCTAAAATTTTTCCCGACCCCTTAATCTCTCCAGCCCCCCCCGAACTGTTTTTCACTCTCCCACAACCCTGAGAAATATTTTAAGTTAAAAAAAAAAATTTGGCCCGACCCCCCAAAAATTTGACCTGACCCCTTAAATTTTCCTCGACCCCTAATCTCTCCAGCCCCCAACTTTTTTTCACTCTCCCACAACCCTGAGAAATATTTTGAGTTAAAAAAAAAAAAAATTTGGCCCGACCCCTAATCTCTCCATCGCCCCCCACCGAAAAATATAGACACATTAGAAAGTCTTTACGAGTATACAATGTAATTTGATACTAAGCTTGACCGTTGACTTATAAACAAATACCATCAAAGAAAATATACTAAATAATAAAGTTTTCGATTTCATTTAAATTCCTCGTTTTAGTCTATAGAAACTAATATAATACATGCACTATATATATATATATATATATATATATATATATATATATATATATATATATATATAACGTCATTCACATACAACTGTCTCATTGCCTATGACTCTGTAGTATTAAAGCGAAGATTCGAAACCCGAACGTGCGGTCACATCGAAATACAATCAGCGGCCCATAACCGTATCCGGTGTGCTAACCAAGTAAACTCTCCAAGTAAATTGAATTACATCGCTATATGTGCATTTTCTTTATTTACATATATATTACGACACTAGCAGTAACTGAAACACATTCATTCTTAACAAAATACTATGCTTCATACTAAGTAGACAATGTTATTTCCTCAACCAAAGTTCACAACATATAAATAAGGCATATATATAACATAAAATATAATAACACGAAATCACATAATTGTCCATGCAATAATTTATTTCAACCGTGCGGTTTTTTCAAGCATCACTCAGACAATTACATTTTTGAGACTGATAGAAAATTGAATTTCTCTACGACAACTCAAACACAACCAGAGAGAGTGGTGGTAGCAACCAATTTGATACATCTTTTATAGAGAGGGGGAAATTTAACACTTATATTTAACTATGGCGGTCGAAGGGGAGGGATCTTTAAGTTAATCAACTAAAAACTGCCGTGTCAAAATTATGACACATACGACTTGACGATATCATACATATAGACAACTTTACTCACGCGCATACACAAAACTAAATACGCACACATCCTATGCGCACGCACATACATAATCTCACTCGCACATTACCATAACTAAGCATAATCAAACACACAACTTTTATTCATACATCTCTAGCCGAGACGAAATGCGTCCGGCGAAACTCGTGTTCTCAAACTCGGTAGGAGAAAAGAAAGAAAGAAACAAGAGAAGAAATAGACAAACCGCGTGTCATATATTCCCAGTCCGTCTGGATTCCAAGAAAGAGAATCTAATTGAAATAAAATTATACGCACATACATATATGTATACATACAAATCCATACACACACCCACATACATATATACACACACACCTACATATATGCATATATATACATATACATATATATATACATATATATACACATATACATACATATATACATATATATATCCCTGAATCTATTTGAGACATTGACCAAATGACAACGCATGTAGTTACTCACACATGTAAACATATACACACCTATACATACACACACATACATATACATATACGCATATATACACATATATACATACACACATACATATATATCCACACACCTACACACAATATTTATATAACACTCTATATTCTTACTGATACAATGTGAGTTCTAAAAATTAGTCTTACCTTATTTATATTTTAGATTAATTTGATAATCTATAGTTAAACCCTAATTCAAGTCTAATAATGTCTAGTGGTAATATTTGACTTTTATACTTATATTAATTCAATAACTAGTGTATTACCTGCAGAAAAATGTTCTTACCACTATCTTATTTTAAGTAAATAATCTGAATAAAAAAATATTTCAAAATACCATTATATACGCATACACACAAATACTATATATCACCAAGTCGGTAATTCTGTGTCTATAACAGATATTATTATAAATATTTAGGGGGGGGGTACCGTAAATAATGTTATTCAATATGGTATCTTCACCGTTATAAGTCTAGAGGTCCATCTGATTACTAGTCATTGGTTATTTTAAATTTATATTTATGTCTGCACTTGGCCATAAGTTCATCTCGTTTATTTAAGAGATTATTTCGATCATATTTTAGGATTGTTATTTTTTCCTCTAGACATAGGTTGCATCTTTGCCTAAATCCATCTGGAATATCCGAAAAACATAAGATTGACCACGAAACCACCGGGGACCTGTTCTCATTTTTCAAATGCCACCATTGTTTAGCTAACTCCGTTAGAAAAACAAACGAATGCATGAATTAACTGAAGATGAACTACAGTTATATTCGTAAAATAACAAAATAGAAACATTAAATCTAAAACATAGAATATTTGGTAGGTGGTCTATGACATTTGGTTTTCATTTGTTTTCTTTAATACTCTCCATTAAGCACCATCTTCTAAAAATTAATTGACTTTTAAGCATGAGGCGCAGTTTAACATAATTTGATCCATACGTTTTAATATTACCACAGATTTCGTCAACGCTAGCTTAATGTTTATTTCAACGTTCAAATAACCCAACTAAATTGGGTTTAGCCAACAGATATTTCACTGAAATAAAATGGCAAAAAAGTAGAATAATAAAGTGACAATTCTATAATCACCTCCTTAAAATGTATACTAAAAACGAACACACATAAGGTAAGCAATGTAAAGCAATTAAGTATGATATTTTGAATTAAAAGAATTCATGTTTACTATGATGAATTATTTAGGTGTGCGGCTGGATTGTTGCAGCAAACAGAATAACATATTTTTACCTCAAAATATGTTAGTATTTATCATTACGATACATTTTTTTGCTTGTTCGGAGAGTCTAATATAAAACAGAATTTGAATGAACTAAGTTTTTTTTTCAAGAACTTCCCAATCTGTGAAATATGTCATTACGGAACTGTGTCTCTATACACGACCACCTGGTGATTTGAAATCTAATATAAAAAAATACTAAAACCGTCCCCATAAATAATCATTGTTTTCATTTATCATTGTCAATCCTCTCATACTATTCTTCAAAATTAAACTGACAATTCACCTTTCTCATTAAGCCTAAGTGGGTCTTTGCAAAGTTATCACTCGTTCGCAAAAATAGAGTAGACAGAGGAACCTCATTTGTCATGCTGGCTTTCTAGTATATACTAATATGTCACCAAATAATCTATCGAATTTTGTTTCCCTCGATACGTGAAATCTCTGTGGAAAGAGAACTTCAGTTAATCCATCCATTTCGTGTTCCTGTAAATATCATACTACAAGGAGAGAGAGAGAGTAAAAGCGAGAGTGAAAGATAAAGAGAGAGTATTGCATCATGTGGTTTTATTACTGTTGCCTCTCACTCAGACTATAATTGTCTAGCCACTCTCCGGTTGGTCTGCAAGTTCGGTCATCACCCTTTGTCCTCTCCAGATGGTTCAATTAGAGTCATATTTCATTTTGTTCGCATTCACAGCTTGTGATGAAAGCAACAATTGCAGCGGCGTTCGGAAATCCAGCCTCCACGTCAATCACACTCTCCAGGAAGATTATTTTCAGGCGAGAAAAAGACAATTATCCCGAGATAAATCAACAACTTTTGTCAGCCAAACAAAAAATATGGAAATGATAAAAAAAAAAAGATCTTTTTTTCGGTCCTAAAAATGTTGCAAATTGAGAAAGAGAAACTGATTACTCGCTGCTGATCGAATTACAATTTGTCAATAGGCTGAGTTGTTATTTACACTTTCCGACATAGTGGTAAACGTTGAAAATGGTGTCCTATCCTTCAACGTTTACTATCACTCAGTTTTACATAATTCTCAGCCATTAGTGGTATCAACTTATTTTTTATTTCTGGTGTGTTTATTTCAACAGCTGAAATTCCCATCCTCCATTGTCCACACCAAAAATACAAATATTTAATATAACAAAACACTGTTAAGCAAAGAGAAATGTTTTTTATAAGTATACTTATTTCTTGGCATGGGATATACAGTCAATGTAATGAAAGAACAGGATGCCATATGCATAGTAACCTAAATGTTCATAGAGGTTCTAGAAATAAAATGAATACAGGTTGCGCAAAGATTTACGAACCCATTGATATATTGAATACAAAAAAAATCGTAAAGTTGATATTTGCAGGAAATATTTATCACGTATTCCTGTTTATTTTTCTTAATTTTCTTCGTATTTATACTCTACTGACATATATATATATATATATATATATATATATATATATATATATATATATATATATATATATATATATAAATGTAAAGATAAACATGCACTGGTATCTTTAAAATACATCTTATCTTGACAATGCAATGCTCAATATAGAAGATTGAGTGATGAGATTAAATTTGAACATTTACAATATTTATTTAATCATGAGGAAGTTCAAACAAGGAATATGTAACACATTTTTTGCTTAATCCATGCATTTTCGAAAATGTATACGTTCATCATTAGAGAAGTACATAGGGATACAATAGTAACACTATATTACTGTTTAGCATACATTTGAAAATATAAAAATATATAAAAATATATTCAGATTTTTTTAGCAAAGACATTCTTATTTTATCAAATAATGTAAACGTATCAAAAAGAATAAATCCTAGAAATCATCAAAGTTTAGCAAATGTAGGATGATTAGCAGGAAGTGTTTAAAAACATGAAGTGAATTCAAGGCCAATATCAAAGATCATTGGCAAAAAAAGCTCACTCACAAGAAAATATATCAGTGAATAAATATCCAGAGAATCAGTTCAACAACCAATAAGAAGGTACATCGCAGCTTGCCGGATCAATAAAATGTCTTAGCTTCAACTTCCACAAAGTGTTCTGGTACAACAGTGATATAGGATTAATTTTAAAAACACTTTTTATAAATAAAAAGTGAGACAATAACACGAAAAAAATAATAAAATCTATTAAAGACATTTTCGACTGATCATTTTCTAAAGGAAAACGCCAGAAATGATAACAATAAACCATAAGAGAACTTTAAATGAGGATAAGAGTGGAAATATTAACGTCGAAGATATTCAAAAATCAGTGGGAGAAAATTGTAGTACAATCTCTCAAGTAATAGACGGAATTAAGTCGTGAAAATGTCAAATTCATGGTTAACCTCTATATGTTCAGATAGTCTAAGTAAATAAATATTAATGATAATCACCTAAAGAATATTGAAATGAAAGTTCGACCTTACACGATGTGCATAACTAATAATCATAGTACTTGTTTGAACACATATTTGTACCAAGCACATGATTACTGATGAAACCTTGTGCGTGTGAATAGCACGAGATACGTATTAGGATGCTCTCATTACTAACCTTTGGTTAGTTTTGGGTACGTAGTCAGTTCCACCCTAACAAGGATGTATGAATTACAGAATTCTTTTGAATGGTAGGCTAAGTATCTTTTTGGAAAGAAAAGGAATGCTGCTTGCTTTAATGCATAGATCTTTTCAGAAGAATAGGACACTCGGGGCAGATAATCATGCATATATATATATATATATATATATATATATATATATATATATATATATATATATATACACATATATGTATATATTCATATATATATATATATATATACACATATATGTATATATTCATATATATATATATATACACATATATGTATATATTCATATATATATATATATATATACACATATATGTATATATTCATATATATATATATATATATACACATATATGTATATATTCATATATATATATATATATATACACATATATGTATATATTCATATATATATATATATATATACACATATATGTATATATTCATATATATATATATATATATACACATATATGTATATATTCATATATATATATATATATATACACATATATGTATATATTCATATATATATATATATATATATACACATATATGTATATATTCATATATATATATATATATATACACATATATGTATATATTCATATATATATATATATATATATACACATATATGTATATATTCATATATATATATATATATACACATATATGTATATATTCATATATATATATATATATATATATATATATATATATATATATAATATGCACATACAGTAAGAGTTCCCATTATTCGTAGATAATACTGATGGCATATTGGCTAGAGATGTTTACTATTAACACAACGGTTGGATTTCGAACTCGACTTGAACACCCTCGCTCGTTGACACACAAACAGAAATAACTTAGATACAAAGAACTCGAATGTTAATAGATGACCACATCTTATATATTAAAAAAAACAGTCTGGATCTCGACTTCTGGCCAATGTAGGATTGCATCTGAAAAACATACTTGATTTGACCACTTAATTTGTGTTATGTTCTTCTTCCCTTTACTACGTTCTATGAAAGAATGTATGTCGCTTCAGTTATTAAAACATAATTTTGGCTAAAAAGATTGCAAGATTGTATTTCCATGTACGACCTATACAGTTCAAGCCGCTTACGAAATACATAAAAACAACATTACATTCGGCTTTATCTGTGTCTGGTTTAAAATAAACAACATATGTTTAATTATTTTTATGTACGTATAAAATAATTTTAAAAATATATAACCCACCGTATAATGCATCTTAATAAATAAATATTGCTAATGGTATCCTGAAGCTAATAAATAAACATTTCGCTTACCCCACCTTACTCCATCAGCTCTTTCACAAAAATAATAAATAATACAGTAAAATAAATACAGACACATAAGAGTAAACTATTATAAGAAACAAATAATATAAATAGCATAAATTGTAAGTATAAAGAAAAAAGGAACTACTCTTTAGGGTGTAAGTTCCTTCACTGAGAATATAAACTACAAAGCTACAGTCAAATAAAATAATATTATACAAGGAGAGGAAAAGAGTGTCTTTCTCTCATAAAAACCTCTGAGAAAGGCAGATATTTCAATAACATACATAATACAAACGCTATTTAAATTGGATGAATGCACCGTTATAGTATCAAACATAACTTCATTCCTGGACTGTCGGCTTGCATAAAAGAGATCGGAATATATTTTTCTCAAATGAATAGTTTCTTCATTTCATTGTGATTTACAGTAATCTAGTTAACCGATATTGATATAATGTAGTTTAACAGAACAAACAGATAATAAAGAATGGCTGCTCCGTTCAGCACGCTCATACGTATCTGGTGTCTTCTGACGGTTAACGAGGCCCAAAACTGTTATACAAAAACTGCTTACAATCGTCGGAAATTGTGACAAAATTAAAAGTAAAACAAAAATAAAAGTTTCCGCTGGCAATTTAATCTCTATGGAATGAAAGTCATGATTCGCTACAGGAGGAGAATATTCTTGTGCGATTCAAATTTCTAGAATCCTTACAAATATGCGTTATATAATAGTTTTCATTTCAGATTATATTATTTTTACAAAATTAGTAATTTTTTTAAGATAACATTCGGCGGAACAATTAATATCTTCACATACATGAAGAAATTCATGCAATAACGTTTACTAATGCAGAGGTTCTTCATTCAGATGTGTTACATAAAAGAGATCATATTTCAGATTCGTATCAGAATACCGGATTGTATTTCGTGTTTTATTCTTTAATTACCTTCGTCAAGGAGGTTATGTTTTCGGTCAAGTTAGTATGCCACTATGTTTGAGTATAACCTAGCATCACCATAGCTTCACGAGTCGGCAGCAAACGGGTTAAAGATCTCGGTCTAGGTCTAACAGATCTGATTTACTGTTGTAATATCCAAGTCAGAGGTCAAAGTCAATGTAATATAAAAGATGAATGTTACACATTTGGTAATAAGTTCGAGTTGTTCATCGTAAGTACTCGCTACTTTGTCCATATAGTAAACAATTAAACCTTTCATTTAATTTGACCTTGAAATTTGACCTTGATTTTAAAAAGTGCGATCAAGTTCGAGATTTTGACGAGATTTCAACTTCTGTTTTTTTTCAAAATTTCATTAATAGCGCTGAACAGATACAGTTTTTGAGTTATCAATGTTTTTATGACAGAACTTTGGGAATACACCATAATCATTGGAAGTTTTATTCTGAGTAAATCACATTCTAATCCTCCGTCTGAAATACCGCATTTACAGGAACTCTATTTTTAATTTTAAAAGACGCTGACATTTCAACATCCATGAATATAAGTAAAAACAAATCATATATACTTTTCCAGATTCTATTCATCATGTCTAGACTGTAATGTGGTATCTATCTTATCAAGGAATTACGTAGATAAAGTGATTCCATTTTAAATCTCATATTCACATTATTCGTCTGAGATTATAACATGCAGGAATATTAAGCTTAAAATGATGGGACAAAATGTTTAGTTCATTTTGATTACACTGCGTGTTTCTAACAGGTTGGCTATAACACCATCTTAACCTTTTCGCCAATTTGATCAAATTAATTTGAATCTGCAACACGTACAGCATCGTCGGCATACCGTCGCTTTGTATAGTTTTCTTTTCCAATTCCACTTCATAAACACTTAGTTCATGAAAGAATATAATTTCGCTATAGTGATTAAACTTTCGTTTTCAACCGCGCCAGATTGTTCTGTAATATGTGAATTAGCACCTTGTGTCAGTATATATTTTTAAATATTTACCATCCATATCCAATGTGTCCAGCGTCTGAAATTGCTTGAAGTAATTGAGGTTGTCGAAAGCTTTCAAAAAGTCTTTAAAGCAGATATATGTATTAATTGTGTTTAAATAAATCTCAGTGAAACAATATCAAATCTAAAGTAGAGAATATCTTATTTTAATTCAAAGTAAATTATATTCTTTGTGTTAATCTAATACGTATTGAAATATAAGAATTAAAAAAATAAGTTGGTTTTAAATATGTAAACATATTTTCTACCAATAAACCGTAATAGCCATATAATATATAAAAATAAACGAAAACCAAAAAAAGAATCCGTCAATTCGCAATCGCTTTATCAGCAAGCAAGTACGACTGCTTGTCAAAATAAGTTTGTACTGATTACTTTCTACATATTTAATATATACATTGAAAAATATTAAAAATGATTACATCAACCGATTTCGTTAACATTTATATTGTTAATCTATATGACTTGCGAATAGCAAGACTGGGAGATGACAACATCTCACTTCATATTAAAAACGACACGATGTTAAATCATGTTAGCAACGACAAAGTAAGGTATTTTCTTTCGGATTATAAGGCAATAAGACATTTTATAGAATAATATGACATGTAATTCTCCACTGGAACTGCGTATTATTGTTTTTAATTTGATTCATAGATTTCTAATATTTTTAATATGTTTTAATCTTTTAAACTGAGAAGCAAAGCAAACATGTTTTAAATTAACCTAATAATTCAGACAGGAAAATAATGTTCGCTTACAATTTAACGGTTCAGATTGATTAGTTATTGATGTAGGACTGACTTAGATTACTAAATCCAGTGTGTAATTTATAATTTTACAAAGTGCACTTGCCCATACGTATTTATAATTTGTTTCTATTATCCAGCAATCATTTTAGAACGACTATATTCAATTATGAGATGCAAATGTCAAAATATGCAGACGATAGTCAAAATGTGTTTTGATTTTAATAGGTAACTGATTAGATTAAACCCATATTTTATGAACCGTCTGACGGCATGCCTTACATGTATGAAACGAAGGGTTTCATTTACTGACCAAACGTAGAAAATGCAACGATCTGTGATTGGTAAGTCGGATTTAACAGACAATCAGTTGCCCGAAAGAGATAGGCAGACATACCAAAGTTTAGAGAGTAAGAGAGAGAAGTCAACAACCAATCAGAAATAGGAATAAAGCGGACTAAAGAGTATTCACTTCAATTCGACCTCACCTAAAGGTCAAAAGCACTAACTAAATGTTAAAAGTCATCAAAGCTTAGCACCAGTCCAATTTCGCAATGTGTTTTTGCTCCCAAAGATAAAAAACAATATTTTTATTATTGATTACACTTGTGTTCCAATAAATATGTGTTGTTTATGGTGAATATTTCTTGTTTAGGGGTTGTCGACGGAACCGATCAGGTACCCAAGCCAAAATGTTAAATAGTAAGTGGACGCCGGCTAGTACTTATTTGATCATTTAAATTGGCAGGGTAAACGTTAGTAGGTAAACAGGAAATAACAGTCAGACGGGGTCAACTAGTTAGTCTTTGGCAACAATTGTCCCTTGTGAAAACACGAACTAGAAATAATGAAGCGACACGAGATAGGATAGTAGCGAACAGCGGGGACTTAAAAGTGGAAAGTTGGAGCGATGAGACGTTACAAGAAATGACTTAAGGAACGATTATAGAGAAGGACCAGGCCTCAGAAATCTGTATCTTCGATATTTCTTATTTTCGCGACCCGCAGAGATGAACACAACGTTTACAGCTTAATAAAAGACCCTTCTCCAAATTCGTGAACCAATTCTTTTCTTTATATCTTTTTGTCAACTTTGATTCAAGAGCGAGAATCCACTCTAACGGAAAGGTAGTCCTCAGAGGACGACGTGAGACGATCTTGGATGAAGTGCCTTCATTCAATAACACATATATATATTTTATTTGATAGTGACATACAAAACGTTAGACCTCCCCTTGAAGGCCAGGTAATTTAAACAACGGAGAACATGTTACCGTTATTCTTAATGATTTAACAAAGAGAACGTCTTCATAATTGTAACAATGCTTTTAATCGAGCATTTTGTTTTAATTCCAAATACAAAAAGTGTACATTTGACAGTTTTTCTTAAAATACAAAGAAATATTTAAAAATATATGAAGTCAGCGGTCCGATCGCTCATGCAAGGCAGTCAATAGATAGTGAAAACTGTCATCGATCAAGCGTCCCTATTTACTTGCCTTCCCACGATGGCAGGGTAAGACACAACGTCGAATTGTAATGTGGGGACAATCCAGCTCACTGAAAAGGCACACTCTGAATAAGGACAACAATTTAAATTGCCTTAGTCTAGAATGATTTCTCTTTTACTGATCGAGGACAGAAAAGCTGAAGTGTAGTATCAACACAGATTCTACATTTTTCTTGAAGCCAATAGGCCAAGAGTTTATACTAAAGATGCTCATAATAGTAATAAGAACAATTAAAGTTATGTATTCTAACATATTACATGGTGACTATTCGTTTCCAGCTTGTTTTTTCCAAACGGTATTTTTGTCGAACGCTTTTCTGTACCAACTTTCTATAGTTCAGATTTACTATTATGTATTTTTAAATTATCAATGGAAAGCCCCCTGTGTTCCGGTAATGGTAGATATTTTAGAGACTATGGATTTTAAATATTCAATTCGTCTTTCAAATCACCAATTTATGTAAGATATGTTAAAAAACACTATCGTTGCTTCTCAAATTCTACGAGTATACTTCTCATGAACTTTACTCTCATCCGCCTTTGAGGTTCACCATCTAAATTGAGTAATGCAATGTTAATATACAACGATAAATAGGTGCGTTCCATACTAGTACATTTATAAAAAAAAACACACTTTTTCAAGCCTTCTATGTGAAATCGTGTTCTTGTTCACGAAAGTCATTTATACATTTTTTCATCGTGAAATTTTAATTTATTGTCCACAATAGATGGATGCTAAACGGAATACTATTAGGGTAATCCTTATCAATAATAATTATTCTGAAGCAGTGTTTCTTAACTGTATTCATAAAAAAAATTGAATTCATGTTTCTCAAAATGTTTGGCTGTTTAAATTGTTCGGTTTATTTGAAGTCCATTCGGATTAGATGAATTTGTCAAGGATTAACAAAATAGATCATCAAATGAGTGACTACCTTTGATGTTGACTTTAACGTTGGTTATTAGCACGAGGTATATTTTAACATCTCTTCAGAAGGATTATTAGCCTTATATAATATATAATTTTATGTTTAATGCTTATAAAATTGCCATTGTCCTTCTGGCCATAAAGGCGAGCTAATATACACTAAGCGATCCAGATTAACCATCGCGTTCAACCTGAAATCCTACACGGAGAATTAAACCTACTTTTTCGACCTTAGCCAACACTTATTTTGTCATTTATGCTGTGCCAAGTTTGATTAACCTCTAAAGCAGAGCTGATTTGATGAATTTCCTGAGAATTCTGCACTCAATTTTTATTTCAATTCGAAAACCGTTCTCATGTAGACAGAAATAAGTTTAAAGTCATTAAATTTATTTGTAATATTCCACTCTTCTTTTTACACAATTTGATTAAAATATTTCTTTCAAAACATTTTTCCAGTGAACGTTTTTCACTATTCATTGGCGTGTTAATATTCCTCTGCGTTGACTTTTGTTCATAATGATTGTCTTCTGACACGATGTTGAACGAAAGAGACAAGTATTCTAGCAATATTCACGAAGGGTTACCCAAGTGGATATATATATATTGCAGGCCAGAATAATTTCAAATATAGTCATGTTTACAATTTTTACCTTGTAAAAAAATAAATTATATTTGCCATATAGAGTCAAACAATAAAAAAAATGTTAGCTCACTGGGGTTTTCTTAAAAAACATTTTGACACTGCGTTGCTTACAGTCAGCTGTAAGACAGCAGATGGCTTTGACGAATCGAACCAAATTTTATTAGTTTTAATCGTTAAAATACGAATAACACTCATTATCAGATGTTTAAACTTGTTCAAATACATTATTCACTGAGATATTCTTTGTTTAATCTAATGTTTTGCTTTATAAAGCGAAAGATCTGTTAAAATGATTTTGTTTTTAACATTCCATTATATTTCAGTTATTTTATGGATTAAATTAATATTTACTACGAGTAACCACAGATTAATTCAAATGAAGTTGGAAAAATGTATTTACGTTCTGTAAAAAATGAAACATTATTGAATGTTATTTGGAAATTTTAACTGTTAATATATTTATTTCAATTACATACAAACACTGACTGAAATCATATATATATATATATATATATATATATATATATATATATATATATATATATGCATTATTAATACTTACAAACGCAAGTGTTTCAGACTTATTGCTATCATCAGTGCACGACAGTAGCAATTTCAGACGGTTCAGAGGCGCGAACCCGGTTCACAGCGTCAGCCTATACCCTGCAAGCCGTCGCCATATCCCCTCGGCCAATGGAAACTCTCACGTAATTAAGGGAAATTAAAATCTATATGCACCTAGCAGCGGGCACAGATAGAAGACTAGTAGAGAGTGTTCGACGAACTTATCGGAACTTTGCATTAGAGCTTTTTGACTGTCTATGTTTAACATCCCCATGAGAGAGAGAAAACAAGGGAGATAGAGAAAGAGAGGGATAGAGAGAGAGAGAGAGAGAGAGATACTAGCAAAAGCGAAACTCGTCGGGTAACCCATTCAGCTAGAGTTAAAAGTAATACAAACAGGGAAATCCTTATAAATAATGAATCACGCAATCATGGAAAATTCAGTTTGTAATCCTATAATACTAAATAGACAAACTCCCAAATTAAATTAGAGTCATTCTGCTTGATATATCTATCTATCTATCTATCTATCATATATATATATATATATATATATATATATATATATATATATATATATATATATATACATATATATATATATATACCTTCTATCTTTCTTATAAATTGAACAAGATCAAACGAAATATTCCGTGGCTTGCAAGCTGCTAGCTGAACTTAATGATTGCTAAATTATTCTGCTTAACTTATACTTAAGTTTCTTTCTATCGTTAATACCTTTCCTATTTTTTTATGTTAACCGTTTGGTTTCATCATAGCTATGAATTTAATTGGAGGCAATATTACTGTGTTCCCGCATTAGGTGACATAAAAAGGCTGATATGCCGTAAAATACATTAAATAATTAACTATAAATAAGACAATGCTTACACTCGATCCTTTGATCAATTTCCAACCCATTGTTTCCAATATTGATTAACCTCAGTGTGACTTGATGCTAATCAATGATCTGATTTGAGAAATCTCATCCCCAATCCGCTTTATTGAAACACCACAGTTCAGTGCTCTCTGGATTAAAACAATCAAAACAAAAACATTTCATTCAATTTACAGAGTTCAAATTAACTAGGATTTTGACCTCGAACCTCATAAAAAGAAAGTATTTAAAATTCCTAATTTGGATAGGAGAATTGCATGTTAGCCATTGTGAATGAAAACGATCTCATCTCTTCCATTTGTATTTTTCTCACAGATTTATATGCATTTCTTTTTCTTCTTATTTTGTCAAAAAACACCCCTTATTTATTCTGAGAGCGTTGATAGTATATTTGATGGCATTCTGTGGAAAATAATTATGTCGCTTTTTAATGAAATTAGATAACTCAGGAAAAATATCGTCTTATTACATAAATTTACAAAACTAAGCTGGCATGCATACTGCACACACACATATATATATATATATATATATATATATATATATAAATATATATATTATATATTTATATACATACATATATATATATATACATATGTATATATACATATATATGTATGTATATATCAAGCACGTATGCTACATACGTATCTATATGTATCTATACATATATATACATATGTATCTATACATATGTATATATACATATGTATCTATACATATGTATATATACATATACATATGTATATATACATATGTATATGTATATATACATACGTATTGATACATATGTATATATATATGTATAGATACATATGTATATATATACATATGTATATATACACATATATATACATATGTATATATACATATATATACATATATATACATATGTATATATACATATATATACATATATACATATGTATATATACATATATATACATATGTATATATACATATATACATATATATACATATGTATATATACATATATATACATATGTATATATACATATATACATATATATATACATATATACATATATACATATATATATACATATATACATATATACATATGTATATATACATATATATATACATATATACATATATACATATATACATATATATATACATATATACATATATACATATGTATATATACATATATATATACATATGTATATATACATATACATATGTATATATACATATGTATATATATACATATACATATGTATATATACATATGTATATATATACATATACATATGTATATATACATATGTATATATATACATATACATATGTATATATACATATGTATATATATACATATACATATGTGTATATCAAGAAACAATTTCAAGGCCGTGATAGGCGAAGCGAAGAGAAGTTATAATGAGTTAACAAAAAACGCATCCAGTCACAGAAACTAGGTACTCGCGATTTCTGGAAAATCTACAATAGTGTAGTGAATAATGGTCAATCTACGATTCCCCCACTTTCAAACCACAATGATGTCGTTTGCACGGCCACTGATAAGGCTGAACTACTCGCACAGCGTTTCGCTTCTAACTCTACTTTAGACTCGGGTAACCACCCTCTCCCTGAATTACCATTGCGGACTGAAGCCACACTTGATAACCTGGTCATCACCCCATCCCAGGTCAGAGACATTATAAAAAGCATTGACACCTCTAAAGCTTGTGGGCCTGATCTTATACCTGTAATAGCAATAAAGAAATGCTCTGCTGGACTGGGCCCTGTTCTCTCCAAACTTTACAATAAAGTCCTAGCCGAATCTTGCTTCCCCGATAGCTGGAAAATTGCCTCTGTGGTACCAGTCTACAAGAGTACTGGGAATAGAACCGACCCTCAGAACTACCGCCCAATCAGTCTACTGCCGATCTTTGCCAAAATCTTTGAATCCTTAATCAATCAAGCGATAGTACGTCACTTAGTTAATGCTAAACTTCTATCTGACAGCCAGTATGGATTTAGACAAGCACGATCTACTGCAGACATCCTAACGGTCATCTCTGAACGCATGTATCATACTCTCGACAAGGCAGGTGAAGCTAGGGCAGTAGCGCTTGATATATCCAAGGCCTTTGACAAGGTATGGCATAAAGGGCTTCTCCTGAAAATACGCTCATACCGTATTACTGGGCAACTACTTAATATAATTAGATCCTTCCTAAACAAAAGAAAAATCCAGGTTGTCCTCGATGACCGTTCATATAAGCAACATGACATAAATGCTGGTGTGCCCCAGGGATCTATTCTTGGACCTTTGTTGTTCCTGATCTATATAAACGATCTCCCTGATGACATAGTGTCTGAGATCGGTTTATTTGCTGACGACACCACGCTTTACTCTCGCCATGTTGGCAAAACAGACGCGATCATATCTGAGGCAATGGCTGCATCCTTAGAAGATGACCTCCAGGCTGTAGTGGATTGGGGCCATAAATGGTTGGGTAC
>OY744521.1:170841414-170851414 GCA_963556195.1 Sepiola atlantica | reverse complement strand
ATTATCCCACCAAATACATTTGTGTTTCACCTCAAATAATTCACCACAGTTAGTCTTCCGATCAAATTAAAACAAAGCTATTCCTGTTTAAAACTTTCAAACGTTTACAAAAAAATACAAAATGTCAAAAAATATATATATATATATATATATATATATATATATATATATATATATATATATATATATATATTTCACCCAAAAATATTTCAAAGAAATAACATCAGAATACTTTGAAAAAAGAAACATACGTTATATGTACAGAATAAAAAATGTTCTCTTGAATGATTTCAGCAGGGCAATGAATGCCTTTTGTGTTCATAATATCGACTTAGGATTTTTGACGCAAAACTATGTATTTTATTTTCAAACAAAATCTCATCACAAGTAATTAAGCACATACTAAGATCGATTTGAAAGACAGATTTTCAATAAACATAAGTTTCATATAAGAAAGCGTTACATGATAGTTGTTATAGAAAGATCGACATTAAATACAGTAAATTGAAACATCTAATAACATATCTAGGAAAGAAGTTGGAAAATAATTTCCTTATACTTTTATTTGATCAAATGGTAAAACAAAACAAAGCTAAGCACATCTAAACTTATTTCACATTCACTTCCCACAAAATAGCATTCTTCATATTATATTTAACACATATATGGTTTAATTGAGTTACTGTTATAGTGCCAACTGAAAAGCATCTAACTAACATATTGACAGAATATTAAAAATAGTGCTAGAAACAGTAATCACACAAGAACAAGCCCGAACTTAAACCACACTGATTAAACTGAATTATATATTCGTAACTGTAAAATTGAAATTGATTGCCCCCCTACAACAATAGTGTATATCATTATATGTAGTATACCTTGAACCTATTACAAGAAAAATTTCAACTGAAAATTGATTTTACATAGGTAGTACAAGAAATACTTTAAATAAAGATACTATACTCACAAATATACTTCGAGTAATAGAAATTATAAAATAAAAAAAAAACACCTGCTCAATACTTTTCGTACCTCATAAATAAAATAAAACACCAATAGTTAAGTTGAAAATAAGTAGGAAAAATGATGCATGAATATCTCTAAGCTCACGCTTTTTTGCCTTACTGAGAAATTATAAATAATTAGATATAGTGACAGATAGATAAAATATTCTCAACAAAAAAGCGGAAATCTCAATTAACTGTGGATACAACAAAATACACACACATAATAACTACATCATAACTCAATGAATCTGATGAATTCTTATTTTACCAAGTCGAAAATATACTTTGTTTCAACTCAGTGTTTACATATTTTTTATGACTACTAGTAATATATATATATATATATATATATATATATATATATATATATATATATATATATATATATATAAATATATTCTTGTGTTCTTTCTTATGTATTATATGTATATAGTACCTTATATATAGAAATGTGTGTATACTGATGTATATATGTATCTTTAAATTAGGACGTCTGAGAATGTGTCTGTACACGTTTTCACAGATTCTACATGTATTTCTTTGTGTACATGTGATCACACTTACGGTATTACTTTAAGTCACCCCCAATCCAGCCACATTTCCACTGAGAGGTAAGGGGCTACTGTGATTATGTGCCAAATTTATAGGGGGCATCCTAAGTGTGAAGTTTGGAAGCAAAATGTTTCTTCATATTACATTTAAAATTATGTATGTTAGTACAATCGGCGAAATAGGAAGCAGGGAAGAAATTCCAAAGGTAAGTGGGCCAAGAAAAGAAGCTATCAGAGCAATAAGTTTCACAGTGAAGGAAAGAGATTAGATTTGATTGTTCTGTATCTAAGTATTCCTACGAGTGGTTTCTTTTCGAAAATGTATTAGTTTTTTGTTTTTTTTTCAAGATAAACAAGCATATGCTTGGTTATATGTGTCTTATATGCGTATGTACGTTATATATATACTAGCAAATATATTTCCCCTGTCGGTCGCAGTTTTTGCGAGGCTGCCGCGTCTCTTCCATCTTTCCGGGCCATTCTTACCTTTTAGAGCAGGTTACTAATTTTTCTTACCACTAACCCAAATCATAAAACCACATATAATCGCTTTAAAATGTAGAACCAACCATATCCGACCGAAAAACAATGCATCGAATTTATTACACATCACAAAAGAAAATTCGTTACTGTCCTAAAAAGTGAGAATGCCCCGGAAATTGTGGATCATTTCTATGTTAAAATTGTATGCAAAACTGATCACCCAATTTGCATTTGCGTAAATGTTAATTAGAGTCAAGCTTACTGGCGCCTCTGGCGTTTCTGGCGTCTCTTGTTCGGATAAAAATGCCTACCGCCCACCGACTGAAAAATATAGAATCTCATGGGGTGGGGGGTTACATAAGGTGCATTGCTCCAATAATACCTAACAATTATATGAATTCCTGGCTTCAGACTGTGATCAAAGTATCAGACTTGGCCTTGGTCAGAATAGGAGAACTCCTTCTCGACTGGGGCAAAATGTTTAGATAAATTCTAATATCAGTGACGTAAATTATTCAGAGTATAGTGGTTTATTTTTACTTTTTTTAAGCTAAATAATTATGATCTTGACTCATTATTCGTTAGCCTAGTCGTGGCCACCGAGAGTTACTACAGGCCAAGCAACTAACTTCCTGCCCCCCTCTGACGTCACTGACTTCCGTGTCAAAACAAGGACCGTAGTAATAACAATAAGAAGGCATTTCGACTTCTCCATTTACTAAATAATCCATCAAAATTCAGGAAATCAACCAATTTTAATGAAATTTTCAGGATTTATTAATTAATGATCACGGAATATAATAAATCCATTACTTTATTATAAAGCTTGGTGCAAATGTATTATTTCTTGTAAACAAAAAACACCTTTACTAAAGTTATTCAAAATATCAAAACATGTTGACCATACGATATTGTAAATATTTAAAACAAAGCATTAGACAACTTTAAAAATTGCATGTAAAAAAGAAAAGAACACGATTCGATTCATCTTGAAATTGATCTTTATTCAATATAAATTTAAAGAAAATAATAATTCACGATCAAATACTGCAAAAAACTGAATTATGAATTACCATTATTTAAACTTCTAACCCAATCAACCGTAAGTAATTCAGACTTTGAAATTTGTTTAAAAATTATACAAAAAAAAATTTCAATGTTAAGTGTTTGTTTAATAATGGAATCAAAATTCAGGAAATCAACCAATTTTAAAATAATTTCGCGCTTTTTAAAATTTCATTTCATAATTCACAAAGTTAAAATGCCTACTGCATATGTTTGGATTTCCAAAAGAGAAATAATTACTGCAAATATGGATACACGTAATAATGTTTACACCGACTAAATATAGTGTAGTAAGTTTGAATTTTGTTTTAATTATATAAAAAATCAAGTCTGAATTACTTATTCATTATTTGATAAAAAAGTAGTGTTCCATTTTTTTTTATTACTTTTTTTCGATGTCTTAAGTGTAGCATAGTTTATCTTTTCTCTACTTTTGTAGATTAAATAAATGAAATAATAACATCATATTTAATCAAAATTTTCACAAAAAATATTAATTAAACAATGCTTTATTCAATGATAATATCGTTAATTCTTCGAGTTATACTGATTTTATTAACAAGAGTGTAGGGGCATTTTCCGTAATATATACGAAATAGTTTTTTTTTTTAAATATTTAAAACATATACAGATCTTATTTTCATTTAAAAAAAATCATGGATTTTTTTTATATATATATAAAAATATACGTTTAGTAAAGGTGTATTTTATTTTTTAAAAAATAATATATTTTCACTAAGATTTTAAAAAAATGTTTCACTATATTTCCTGTGCTTGTTTATTAATAAATATTGAAAATTTCATTAAAATTGGTTGATTTCCTGAATTTTGGTGAATTTTTAAGTGAAGGGAGGGTCAAAATGTTTTTACATTTTGGGGATCGGCCTTTGATTTTGCACGTACCTATCTCTTAATACTGCAAGATAGGAGTTGGTGATTCCATTATTAAACAGACAGTTAACATTGAACTTTTTTTTGTATAATTTTTAAACAAATTTCAAAGTCTGAATTACTTACGGTTGATTGGGTTAGAAGTTTAAATAATGGTAATTCATAATTCAGTTTTTTGAAGTATTTGATCGTGAATTATTATTTTCTTTAAATTTATATTGGATAAAGATCAGTTTCAAGATAGATCGAATCGGGTTCTTTTCTTTTCTTTTTTTTACATGCAATTTTTAAAGTTTTCTAATCCTTTGTTTTAAATATTTACAATATCGTATGGTCAACATGTTTTGATATTTTGAATAACTTTAGTAAAGGTGTTTTTTGTTTACAAGAAATAATACATTTGCACCAAGCTTTATAATAAAGTAATGGATTTATTATATTCCGTGATCATTAATTAATAAATCCTGAAAATTTCATTAAAATTGGTTGATTTCCTGAATTTTGATGGATTATTTAGTGAATGGAGAAATCGAAATGCCTTCTTATTGTTATTACTACGGTCCTTGTTTTGACACGGAAGTCAGTGACGTCATTTTCTAGCCAACCGGCCTGTAGTAACTCTCGGTGGCCACGGCCTAGTTCGGAATGTTTATAAAGATGATGACTATATTTTTCTGATCAACTTTAGATTTCGGGGGTTCACGTATACGATGAAGTTAGCTATAACTGTCTTCTTCGTGTGTTTGCATTTGTTTCTATTGAACATGCTTTAAGTTAAAAAAAAAAGGTGTTTTAAATAATTTACTTGACTAAAATACGAATGAACCATTTTTGTGCCTGTTTTAAGAGAGCCGGATTTCAAAAGAAGATAACTCCTTCTCTACTGAGGCAATATTTATAGGTTAATTCTTATCTCAGTCACGTAAATTATTCAGAGTAAGATGCTTGATTTTTACTTTTTTAAAGTAAGCTAGCCTCTTTCTGGATGGTTATGAAGATGGCAACTATATTTTTATGATCGAAATGAATTCAACTTATTTTTATTTTAACACTGTGCAGTTAATAAGAAAATCATTAAAAATTAAAAAAAATTTTTTTAATTAAAAACAGTAATCTAGCAAGTGTTATCGTATCGTAGAAGTGAAACGCGAAAGTTAAAACAATTTTATCATTTGTAAGTGTAAGAAAATAACGACATTTTAATTATTTATTGGTTAAAATTATCAATATTTCTTTGATTGAATTTGATGAAAAGTATTTTATTTTTTAATGTTGCATTAAAATAGCGAAACGTGGACACTAACTTCTGAATTAGCCTGATCGAAGAAAAGCGTGATGTTTAAATTTGACAGGGCAACGTGACCCCGTGAAATTTAATGAAATAAATATTTATTTGTTTAATGAATAAATCAATAAAATGTTGCGCGAAGAATACATAAAAAAACACATTGCTTTATTTGTAAATATCTGTAAGCTATCGTTTTTTGAATAGAATGTATTTAATTAATTTTATAAATAAGTTTTAATATATAAGAAAATAGTAAAAATACATATGTACATTTGTGAACACGGGTTATAAGTGTATATGTGTGAATAGTAATTTATTAGAAGTTTAAAACCAATTAATTGTGTAAATTGGCAAACACGCATAGTGTTTTGGCGAGTTTTTGTAGCAGTATATATAGAAACTGGCAGAGTAAGTAAGAGTACTCTGACGAGTTTCGGCTACAGACAGACTCCATTATATATATATATATATATATATATATATATATACATATATATATATATATATGTGTGTTTATAGGTATGTGTGTTGCTATGAGTTTCTGCGAGTTTAAATTCCCATGTATTAAAATATGTTTTGTCATATACGCATGTGTATGTGCAGCCATATATGTTTGGATGTGTGTCTGCATTAATTTATCTAGACTTAAGTTTTTAATTTGGTAGGGTTAGGTTATTTCATTTTTTTCCACGTTTGACAAGGGCAGATACGTATGCATCCATAAAATAAAGTTCATGTATTCGTGACTTTATGAATGTGTGTATAAGTTCATGTATACATATAGCTATTTGGTTATGTATATAAATACATTTATATATCTATATACGTGCACATGTCAATCTGTGTGTGTGTGCTCGTATCGTTATATATATATATATATATAATTGTGTACATAGTTTGTGTGTGTAAAATATTTGGCTACACTTCTTACTTATTTTCTTATCTTTTTGTTTTTGTGGGTGATTGGGCATCCTACTGATTCAAGACATTCACAAAAAAATCAAACAACAAACACCTCTCTCATAGACAGACCCCTTCACTTACCCACGCATTCCAATAACACATCCATATGCAACACACTTAACAAACTAGGCATTCCAACAGACAAACCACATCACAATCCATAAAACAAACATTAAACACATCAAGACACTTCCAAAAAAATACATCCCATGCCGGCTTATACACTGCCCCATGAAACAACTGCTATCAAATTTACGTGGGAGAAACACAACGTGAATTGAAGAAAATATTGAGTGAACACAAAAGGGACATACAAAACAATAACTCACTCAGTGCACTTTTCTCCCATGCATTAAAGCACAGTAATGCTTTCAAATCTGAACAAGCCAAAAATAACCAAATACATCCACAACAAAGCTCGGCGAAGACTACTAGAAACCGCACACTAATCACAGCTTCAACACCATCAGACAACGAAATGGCTTTTATAATCTATCCCACTTAATAAGCAAAATTATCCTCACTGAACAAAAACTCAACCTAGATCATGGCTAACCTCTATTTTTCTCTCTGCTCTCAGTTATACTCACACCATAGGAAACAGTAAAATAGTTATGATGCTTACGGGTTGCAAAATATAGTAAAACAAAAGTTAGAGGTGACAAAATATTTTTTAAATTTCAAATTTAAACTGGAAAAGGAATATAGTAAAAAATCCGATTAGAAAGATACAAAGAAGAATAACATTATTTAAGTAAAATTAAGAGAAATATAGAAAATAAATATAAAACTAAGAATATAGAGAAAGAGAGTAATTCAATTTAAATAATAAGAAAAAAATACTTATAACAAAAATTAACAGATGAAGAAAGTATAAAGGAATAATGATGACAAATAAAATACGACTACGTCAAATAAAGAATAAAATTAACAAATAATAATGAAAGAATTTAAAAAAGAATGAATAAATTAATCAATAAAAAAGTGAATAAATTATATTTAAATTAAGTTATTCATCGATTAGACTATATATAATACTTTAAAGGCTGGCTTTAGAAATGGAAAATATACAATTCGTAGATTTAAATGGGATGACATTATTGGTTAAAGATACCTTAAGTGTATCAGCCAATCTATAATAGAACATTATAAATAATGTTATTAGAAAAAGAAAACTAGATTCAAACTAAACAGAACCAGACTAAATTCAAACAAGTAAATAAATGTGTGTTGCTTTAAAGAATATGATCATGTAATTCCTCGTGCAAGTCAAAGGTATCAAGGACTATAACCTCACGGGAGTTTAAAGGGATTGAGAGGGTTAGGTAAGGGGTATTAGAGTTATCGACTTAATTTCCGACGACAAATGAAATTAAGTGGAGGGTATATGAAGCTATGCGATCGTAGATTTATTGGATAATTATATTAAGATATACTTGTTAAGAAGTTAGGAGACTTTTAATTATGAGTGTCAATTTAATTAGTAGAAGATAGTTCACATTAAGGCGTTGATCGATATTTTATAAGTACAAGGTTACTACTCATTTATTGCTTCATAGAATTTCCTATAGTAGGTTATTAAAGGTTAATCCAACTTTTGAAAACACATCAGATGACACGGCCTAAAGCTACAGCGGGGTTTCCATATTACATTAAACTGAACAAAAAATACAAGTTATAAAAGAAGACATAGAACACACATAGGGAGGAGATAACCAAGAGCAGGGTCAATTTTACGGAGTGGAGGGGATAAAAATAAATATTTCACTATAAAAATAGCCGTAGGAAAAAGAAGAAAACCGCATATTCATCTTTTAGAGTGGGGATCACTTTCCTATATAAATTTTACGTTAAATGAGTTCCCACTCCCAGAACATGTAGCAGTAATATAGAGACGTGGCGCAATATTTTTTCAATATTTTAGGGAAATCAAAATGGGTGTTACATGGAGATAGTTTGGTGGGTACTAAACTAATATTTTTATTTTATTTATCTTTTTGGGGGTTGGGGAATTTTTTTCTACAAAGTGCGTAAACAATTATTAATGTTCTAGAATGCCTTTTTCTGCCCCGTCCCTTTTTCATTGTGGGTGGATTAATGGGGAGAGGGTTAATATTTTTGTGTGCTTTTTAGGAATAGGTATCCAGAAGTTTGCAGTGGATATTTAAGCAGTAACGACTTTCCGGAGAAAGTTGAATCAAGTTCCGCTGCTTCTACACAATACGAACCGAACTAAACCGAATTTAAAAACTAAGACTGAAACATTGTTCATTGTTAGGTTAGAGGGTACTGATATCGATCCCGAACCAGCTTTCGTGACGTTCGACTCGGAATCGTTCGGCTGTCCTACGCAAACGGCCAAGTGTTGACGAGCCGATTAGTGGTGAGATACTGAGCGATAAGCCAAGCTGTGCTCAGCGCAAAAGAAAACATGGAACAGTGAGCAAGTAAAAAGAAATAATAAAAGTAAAAATATGTCGTTATAACAGTAATTTTGGTATGTTTTTTTTTATTTCTTTAAAAACATTCGTTGTAAATAAAAATACAGTATTCATTTTATGACAGTAACCTCGCTGTTTTTTTTTCTGTTGTTTCTTCAAAAAAAATTCATGAAAATATGTTTAATTTTCTTTGTTGTTTCTTTAAAAAATTCCTAACCCTAAACCCTAACCGTATGAAAATATGTTTTATTTTCTTTGTTGTTTCTTTTAAAAAATCCTTATTCTAACCCAAAACTCTAGCCCTAAACCTAACCCTAACCCCTAACCGTAACCCTAACAAACTAACAAAAAAAACCAAAAAACAAGCAAAACATTATCATCATAGGACGCAGCACCGTATCAAAATTGTCGTCTGGTACAAATCGGCTCGTCAACACTCGGCCGTTTGCGTAGGACAGCCGAACGATTCCGAGTCGAACGTCACGAAAGCTGGTTCGCGATCGATAAGAGCACCGGTTAGGGTTACGTTAGGGATTGTTTAGGGTGAACATACAATAAAAAAAAACAGTTTGGTTCGTATTGTGTAGATTGTTCTGTGAAGTTCGTTAACAAACGTTATCGTAAATTTTACTTAGCTAAACACGGGTATTTCCCATCATGGTCGATTTTTAGTATCAAGTGGTCGCTAATTTTACAATTTAAAAAAGGCCTCCCCCTCCAATCTTAAATTTGAGCATTTTAAAAAGTACACACCTCATTCATATTTAAAACATAAAAAAAAAATAATTTGGATGAGTGAAAAAAAAGAAAATGTCTCTACCCCAATGTTTCCGTTCCAGAATTGAGAACCCATTCGGTTATACGTCTTAATTTACCGTTAACTAGGCTGGAAGTGAGTGCTTATTTTACTTTAAATTTATATAGGAAAGTAATCCCCTACCATAAAATATAAAATGATTAATTTTTTTTTTAATTTCTTTTGTTGCGGATTTTTATTTTCAGATGTTTACATGTATTCACTAGAAAAGAGAAATTTTAAATTAACGTGTATTACTCACATTTCTAATTTTACACACATTATTCGTCAGTTTAAAGGCTTTTAAATTCTGGAAATGTGCCACGAAACCTCTGTACTAAACATAAGAGTGTAATTGGAAGGATTGGTACTAAAGGGGAGCCGAATAAAGCGCGCCAACTCTAGAATTTTGCTGAATCCGAAAAGGAAGAATTAAACGCTGGAATATGTGACACCGATCTCACAGATTTGGCATTAATATATATGCAAATCGCCAATAGTTTCGTACACAATTC
>OY744521.1:170828914-170836414 GCA_963556195.1 Sepiola atlantica | reverse complement strand
TTACGAACCGAGTACATGGGTAGAAGACGTTCTTCAATTTCTATCTTCAATGTGCCTTTTTATGTAAAAGGCGAACAAATTGGTGCCTTTTTTCTAAGATTTGGCGAAATCACAGACGTCAATTTTGACGAATTTCCAGGTACATGGAACTTCGAAATACTTATCGACAAGAAAGCTTATGACAGCATCCCCTACTATTTACAAGTCGGGGAGGAAAAACTACCTATTATATTGGCCGGACGAAGACCTGTTTGTTTGTTTTGTGAGCAACTAGGTCATTTAACTTTTGATTGCCCACAGAAAAAATCCACTCAGAAAACGACGCCCCCGATTTACAGACCATCCAAGGCTGGCACCCACCTCAATCCTCCAGCTACAATTGGTATACCTATTACATCTACATCTGATGACTCCGAAGACGAATTCCCTGCTCTACCTTCTGCAGAAAAAGACGAGGGATGGATTATTGTTCCGGGAAAAAAAACCCGGGTCGGGTATCTCTCGAAGAAATGAGAGAAAAAGAAATGCTTAAAAACGACCCGGGAGAAGACAGTTACATTAAGGCAAAAGAACTTAAATCTGAATTAGATAAGAAAGTAGGAAAAAAAGAGAAAAAAGAAGGAAAAAATTCAGCCACTTCAGATAAAATCTCTACCCCCAATCCAAGTCCCCAGCCGATCACAAAACCAATATTTCCTAAAAATTCTAATTCTCCCAAATTAATGCCCCCCCCCAATCACTGGCCCAATTTTAGACAAACAGTACAAGCTTATCCCTCTAACTCCGATTAAATCGTCTATAAAAATCACTTCTCCTAAACCTTCTCCCTTTTTCTCCCCATTTAATACCCCCAAAAATACCCCACCTGCTTCACCCCCAAAAAAACACCCCCTTCGCCTTTTCCAGCATCTCCTATGGGGCCTAGCCCCCCTTCCCCCTCCCCAATGGATGACATGCCTCCCCCTCCATCTAGAGGAGGAAGAGGAGCCCTTCTGTGGAAAGGAAAACTAACAAACCGCATTCCTTTCTGGGGAGGATATCTGCAAAGTGACATGCACCCAAATAGAAACAATAAATCATTACCACCTCTCCAATATAAATGAGCTCCTTACAGTCAATGAAGTCGGTGGTATAACCATTGAAGACCTTGCTAATTTCGCTAACGCCCCTAGAGTCCTCACAGTGGTAAGGAAGAAACCAGAAGCGAAGGCTCTATGGCAGATGCTGGAAGAGGCGAACAACACTTTCAATTTCACCGTTCAAATGGCCATCTTCAAAGATGAAGGTCTAGTCGTTTTAAGGAAATATTGTTTTGGGAAGGTTCCCATAATGTTACACCCCGCCCTGTATAGGATAGCGAAACTAACCTATCCTTTGGATGTTGGCGGCATCTCCCATGATGGTCAAATTAATGATCAGATGGGCAATCCATCTTTTGGGAGAGCCGTCGGCATCCTGACCACTGCTATGTTCGTTTCTGGAATCCGACTCTAAGGCACCCTCATGGCTCTCTTTCTAGCGAGTTTGAATGTCCGGGGCCAGAGGGCCGACGCTCGTAAATTTCAAGTCGCTACAGACCTTCAGCGCCTCAGAGTGGATATATGTTGTGTTCAAGAAACCCACTTGATTTCTGGGGACTATTTGGGTGCGCTGACTAAGGGTTTTCACGCTTATTCAGCGTACTTTAATTCTTCTGCTAGGGGGGTTTCCTGGCTGGTAAGCAAGTCTTTAGATGCGTCGTGTGACCCTAGCTTCATGGATCCGGAAGGGAGACTTTGCGTTCTGGATATTACCATAAAAGAGAAGGCATTTCGGCTCATCGGGGCTTATGCGCCCAATAGCAATTCTGAGCTCGATTCTTTTTTTCGGCGAATCGAGCAGTTCTTGATTTCTACTTCTCGGACGGTCATTCTAGCGGGAGACTGGAACGCGGTCCTGGATCTCGATTTAGATCATAATCGACCTAGGGGTACTAAAACCGATCGGGATCCTCCGTTTTTTCGGGACTTCCTCGATAAGTTCGATCTTATCGATAAGTACCGGAATGAATGGCCCCGTGATAGGGTATGGACTTGGACAAATAGGCGCGGCTCCGATCGGTACAACTTTCGAGTTATATCGATCGGTTCTTAATTAGGAGAGTCGATGTAGGATTAGTTGAATGTCCAAGTTTTCATAATATAGTTTACTTAGACCATATACTTGTTCGGGTCCGGGTAAACTTAGATAGACCTAAGCCTAGTTTAGCTGGGTACTGGAAGCTCAACACTTCGTTGTTCGATGTGAAGGGCTACCAGGAACAGCTATTACTAACCTTACAGCGGGAATTGACGGGGGCTGTAATTGGGAATAGGAAGTGGATTCATTTTAAGAAGGTTATTAGGTCCTTTACTGCTGATTTTAGCAGACGACTCAATCTATCAACTAGGGCAGCTAAAGTGGCACTAGAGTCTAGATTAGATCGGGCGGTGGATGTGGGGGATAGCTCTAGTGTTACTATTATTAAGGCCAAGCTGGCTTCTTTGGCTATCCAAGAACACCAGGCTTTAGTGATTAGGGCTAGGTTAAAAAGAGTGCCTAACGAGGCGACGAACATGGCTGCTGAACTGCGTGCAGAGGAGCATCGACATACATTTGATCGACATATCGCTCCTGTCTCATTGCCGGATGGGAGACTCGTGACCACAAACGAAGGTATTCTAGAGGCTTTTCGTTCTCATTTCCAGGATCTTTTTACTCGAGAACCCGGTTTGTCTTTAGCACAATTCGACCCCTATTTAGCCGACTTTTCTCGTCTTGAGGCGACCGAAGCGGCTAGGTGCGAAGTTTGCATAACAGAGGAAGAAGTCCGGGAAGCCTTAGGGCGGGTCGGCTTTAACAGGTCTCCGGGGATTGATTGTTTGCCCTACGAGGTGTATTTAAGGATGTCGCACATTTTTGTACCCTTGCTGACAGTTTTGTTTAACTCGTGGTTTAGGAACGGGTCTATTCCCCAGTACTTGACCATGGGTTTGGTGAAATTGTTACGCAAAAGCAGAAATGGTGGGGATGGGTTAGATAATTTTCGGCCCTTAACGATGCTTAATGCGGAGTTAAAGATTTTGGCCAAGATCTTAGCCAATCGTCTGCAACTTGTTTTGTCTGGTCTAATTAGCCCCGAACAGACTTGTTCTGTGAAGGGCCGGACCATTCAGGATAATTTGCACTCGATACGCTTTATCATAGATAAAGTCGACACTGAAGCCGCGCTGATCAATTTAGATCAGTCCAAAGCATTCGATAGGGTGGACCATCGGTACTTGGAGGCTGTTTTGTCTGTGGCCGGTTTTGGCTCGCAATTCCGCTCCTGGATTCTCCTCTTGTATGTGAACCCCGGTGTTAGAGTTGAAGTGAATGGCATGAGGTTTGGTGCCTTCAGATTGTCCAGATCTCTTCGTCAGGGGTGCCCTCTTCCACCGATGCTTTATGTTCTTGTTTTGGAACCTTTCCTTAACAGGCTAAGGGTGAATCCGGTCCTGCGTGGAATTACTTTGGCAGGTTCTTGCACCATGTTGAAGTACTCCGCCTATGCCGACGACTTGACTGTGCTTGTAACGAGCAATGCCGAGATTAGTTTCGTCGACAGAGAAATCAGAATGTATGAAACGGTGACAGGGGCCAAAATCAACTGCGATAAGTCTATTGGCTTGCGCATTGGTGCTTGGAAGGGGTTTTCCTTGCAGGGACCCTTTGGCTGGACAGATGGGCCTTGCAAACTACTCGGCGTCTGGTTTGGTCCTGATCTCACTCTGGAGTAAAATTGGTCGGAAGTCCTGAAAGCGATTAGGGCAGCAGCTGGTCTGTGGTCCCGCATACATCTTTCGTTAAAGAGGAGAGCGGAGGTGTGTACTTCTCACATTTATCCGATTATCCTATATCGTCTTTCAGTGCTCCCACTCCCGTCGGATACACTGCTGGAGATGCAGCGGGCTCTGTTCAAGTTTTTGTGGCTTGGTAAGGCCCCTATGGTCCGTCGCGACATTTGTTACCTTCATCCTTCTGAGGGCGGTCTGGGTATGCCTAGCATCGAAATTCGATGCCACACTCTTAGGCTGTTTTATCTAGACCGAATGAGTACACAATCTGAGGATAACGGTGTCTTTTAAAAGGAAGACACCAAGAGAGCCTTTCCGGCTTTGAGAAGTGTGTACTTGGATGAGGGGGAAGCACACAGGTTACCCCGAAACGAGTGCTCCTTCTATCGCGAATGTAGACATGCGTTGAAGTTCCTTTCAAGGGTGACAGAAAGCCTCTCTGACACCCTGCTGTTGTCTCGAAAGGCATTATATCGGGTAATGGTGAGGGGGACTGTCCGAAATGATAGGCCTGAGGGGCTCGCTCTGACGAGGGGGGAGCTCCGCTCAATCTGGCCTTGGGCGCCTGGGTCAAAGTCCCTTGACAATGACGAGGCATCACTGACCTGGCTGACGATTAGGAATGCACTCTTGGTAGGTAAGAGGCTTCATTCAGTACGCTTGAGTAATTCTCCGACTTGTGTCAGATGCGCCGATGAGGACGAGACCATAAGTCACGTCTTTGTTTTTTGCCGCATCGTCGTGCCGCTGATTAAGCTTGTTTCAGGCTACATGGTTCGTATTCTTAACGTATCGTCTTTTGACCTGGAACCCATTAATGTATGCAGCAACTGAGCCCCGACAACGGATAGGAAAAAACGGTTTACGTGTTTGAGCTTACTAGCGAGTATGAGAGTTACGATTTGGAAGACTAGGTGCAAGACAGTCTACGGAGCTGAGACCTTCACATCTCTCGACCTTATTGCGATTTTCAAATATTACCTGAATGCTCGCATTAGGGCCGAGAGGGTGAAACTCTCTTCGGTAGATTTTGGTGAAAGATGGGTCACTGGAGCCCGACTGTGTAGAGTGGCTGGCGCTAGATTAGAGTGGTATCTGGACGTGCCTTAGGCAAAGAATATTGGGTTCAGGAAACGAACTATGCTTTAATTTTAAGTTAGATTTAGACTTATTTTAAGTTAGTTTCTGTTTAATTTTCTGTTGATGTTTAAGTTCAACAATTTAGCTAGTGTATGATTGATTCCATTACATGCCCCCTTCTATTTTGTCCTCATCCCACTCGCCTTTTAATTTTCTGCCCCACTCCCCTTCCCTTTCCAATTAGGTAACTGAGTGCCTGATTTGCCGGAGATGCAGGCTACCCTTCGATATTTTCGAAGGAGGTAGTCAGAATAAAACGTTGGGGCCTGCACCAACCACCTTTTTTCGAGTTTTCGATTTCGACCGGCAAATCGGCATCTCAGCCACATTTCAATAACGGGGGGGGGGGGCTTTTACTAATATTTATTTCTTTTACATTGTATATATCATATTTTTAATTTTTAGTCCCCCCCCCCGTTGCATATTTCTTATATGGGTTTTAAGTAGGATTTCATGGTATGAATTCTTATGGTGAGTAGCGATGGATGTATAGTATGAATGCGGTATTATGGTAAATGATGGTCATGATTGAAACTAGCTAAGTTGAGTTTTTTAAGTTAGAGATGACCAATCCTCTCCCCACCGTTTTTTGGCCTTGTGCCACATTTTGTGTACAAGTTTACGCAAATAAATATTAAGACAAAGCACAGTCTTGTAACTGTCTAGCGAAGTGCTAGTCACTTTCGTACTTTGTTAATACACTTGTTAAACCAACCCTCGACTTGACTCCCTTTATTTATTATTTACTGTTGGACAACTTCACAACAGATTGGTGACGAGGAATCGAAACGATTTCACTGCAAAAAAATCACCCAAAGTGATTCGCAAGATCTTCACGGAAAAAAACCCATCTTCGTCAGATATTTGGATTCGCAAGGATTAACAGCAAATTAACTACTGTGTAGTTAAGCAAAAAAAAAACACAAACTCAAAACTTGCTACCAAAAATCGAAAACTAGAAAACGCGAATGACATTTTCAATTATTGAAATAATTGAATACACTGATACCTTTATTTTTTTCTCTTCAAGTTTCACTGACTCGTTAAGATAAATGTTATCCGCGTCAATTATTACAGATATTGTGTAAGTTTGTCGTTATTATTAGGACAACATTTCGTATTTGAGAATTATCCGGATTGACTATTCATTAAAACGGTCTACCACAGAATTGTCGAGAGCAAAGGACGGACAGTAAAAAATATATATTCGCGTAAGTCATTTGTGCTTCTAACAAGGAACTGTTAAATAAGCAAGTCGCATTTTTGCAAAATGAAAAGGGGTTAAAAAGATTTCCCATAAAACTAGTCTTATTAGGCTTATAGCGACGGACTTGGTTTTGTAAAACTACGTACAGACATAAAAAAAATTTAAAAAAATAAAAAAATTTCTTTTGTTTTTCAAACAAAAGAACTGGGATTGAATTTTTTTTTTTACTAAGAAATAATATATTTCTTGTTTTGTGTATAAGTTGAGCAAACTGATTATATTAAGCACGTTGTGGGGAAAACTGATTTATTTTTACAAGTGTAAATTGTGTGGTGCATAATTTGAATTCGTGAATGATGGACACTGAATTCAAAGATTCTCTTTTTCAATTATTTAAATTCCAAACGGAACAAAATGTTGCGTTACAAAGACAGCAAGTTGAACAACAAATGGAACTTCAAAGAAAACAAGTTGAAATTGAGGAGAAATTTAAAAGAGAGTTGTTGGAACAGCAAAAAGCCCAAAGAAAAATGCATGCTGAACGAGAAGAAAGATTCCAAGAAAAACTGCTACAACAGCAGAAACACTTCGAAGAACTCTTGATAAAAACACAGGAGGAACAGAGAACATTTCTGGAGGCAACACAGTTAACGAAAGCAAACGAGAATCATAATGCATTCTCCCAGAAAGCTGTGTGGAGCGCTATCGAAATTTTCAATTATAATCCAGAAGACGATGTCACTTTTGCTCACTTCTATATAAGATATGAGGATATTTTTGTATCGGACTGCAGTACATTGACAGACTCTAAAAAAGTTAGATTTTTGCTAAGAAAATTAGGAGCTGCCAGGCATACAAAGTTCGTGAATTTTATCCTTCCAAAAAAGACCAGTGAGTGTAACTTCCAGGAGGCAGTTACCTTACTAACAGAACTGTTTTCAACAAAAACTTCTCTTTTCCACAGTCACCTAATTGGAGAGGGAAGGGGAGTGGGGCAGAAAATAAAAAGGGGAGTGGGATGAGGACAAAATAGAAGGGGGCATGTAATGGAATCAATCATACACTAGCTAAATTGTTTTAGTGTATGAATGTCACCAGAATAGAGGAAGACGACTACATTACGTATGCAAGTATAGTAAATGAACTTTGCGACCATTTTAAATTAGAAGAATTATCATCGGATAATTTTAAATGTCTAATATTCTTGCAAGGTCTGGTCTTAAATAAAGACTCTGAAATCAGACGTCGTGTTTTAAATAAACTCAAAAATGAGCCATGTCTAACAATACAAAACTTAGC
>OY744521.1:170811414-170823914 GCA_963556195.1 Sepiola atlantica | reverse complement strand
GCAACGAGTTTATTTACAGATTTCAGTTGGACATCGAATATCTGTACTAATTTATGATTTTCGTTATTCTTATTTAGCGAAGGATGCTGATTGATTTTCGCAATTGTTTCGAAAGCCTAACGCCTGAAGGTCTGAGAACCAACGAAGCCGAGCGCTGTGGTTATTCTTGCAATTGAATTCTCAACATTGCATCCTGACAGATCGGTCAAAGCATGATGCATTCACTTTCGTTTTCAGCTTAAATGCAGATCCGTTTTCTTTCCGTTCGCGTTCCTCTTTGCAAATGGAACGCAACAGGGGGCTAAAGGAAATTAACCCGTTTCTTGCTCTAAGTATAAATGTTATGAACTGTCAGTCGAATGATAAATAGTTATTTTAGATGGATTTAACGCTGATTTACCGGAGAACGTGCTATACCAGATTAGCATACATGATTTAACAAGCTGGAAAAAGTGCAAGTGTCTATCTGTTATGATAGAAACGGGAGAATCCATTAAATACCGAGAAGGACTTGCAGAGGACAGTTTCGGAACCTTTTCAAGATATTCACACTGGTAAAAATCTCTGTGACTCGATAAGATTAGGAATCTTTAAATTCCTTTTCTATATAACTCCGTAACATAGGCCGTTACAAAAGGTCTAGATATCTCGACGTCTATCAGAGATGATGATTGATAAAAATCATCGTGTAACAAAGACCAGAAAACTATAAAATGTCTATTGTATTAAAGCAGAAGAAATGATTCTCTCCTGGATAGTTATCAACCAAAGACGCGTATCCAAGCTTATTCAACTGCTCTTATGAAAACAACCCTAATAACAGACACTATGGATACGACATGGAACATGGTAGAAATCAACATGCTTAAGTGCAGTTATGAATGGGAACGAAAAGTTCTAAACTGACTGAAAACATATATCCAGAGAAAAAAATAGGAATGAAGTTTAGGGTACGATGATGTGATCCAGGCTAAGGTATATTCAATAATGATGTGATGATAACGAAGCTAAGGATACGAAGACGATGACCGTAAAAGGTCGAGAATTGCATGTTGAATTAACGTTTTACATCTCAGTAAATGTAGACGTTATCAAAGAAGCTTTAGAAAGTATTTTGTTCAGTTGTCTTTATTACGGCAAATCAACTTATTTTGATGATTTAATGCCGAAACCCGATTAATTCTATGCGATTAGTTAAACATACTATCTTATTGGTGTGGTCGACGCTATTAGTGAAAAAATGGCAAAAATACATCCGATATAATCAAAACACTCCATAGGCTGTAAAATTATTTATTACGGAAAACTGTAGGGCAGATAAAAATAACTAAAATCATGTAATAAATTTCAGTGTTACAGTTACAATAAAGCATATCTGTTTTAATGGAATTTAAGTGTGGAAAAAATGAGATTTTTTAATGGAACTACCGGAAGTGTTTTGACCTTACGGTTTTTCTTTCCGTTTCTATTAAATGATTAATAAGTTAAGACTTTATTATTATTACTAGTGTACACCGTTTGTTAAAATATCCTAAAATCATGCTTCGACAGTCTTTGCATAACTATTCATAAAAATAACACATCAGTCGACGATTTAAAAAAAGAAAACAAGAAACGAAACAGCTCACACATGTTTTAAAAGAGAAAAATGGAATAAATCCGTAAAAATCGGTATAGAAAGAAGTCAAAATAAAAAATAAATAAAGAAAATGTCTCATTATGCAAATCGTGTAAAGATTGCCCTGCCTTATTCAGTTTTGAGTGCGGGAATTGTTTGCATTCTCATTGCTCTGAATAAAATATAGATATACAAATATATACGCATGGGTCTATATTATAAAATAAAGGATTATTATTACTACTAGTTTTAGTAGCATTTAAAAATATTATTATCATTATTAGTAAAATAACATATTTAGTAGAACTTAATGAAAAAATTGTAATAAGTAAAATAAACCGATAATAATATGTGTTTATTCTTTAATGTTTATTTCGTTCTACTAAATGTGTTATTTTAGGTGCGGGTGTTCACTTCTTTAAAACAATGATTGTACAACTTATGACACAGAAAAGTCAACGTTGCCAATGATTGAATAAATAACATTATGTCTCTTTGCGTTTTGCTTACATCACAATATTACATTTTTTCTTATTCTGTTACGTTTTATAATATTGAATTTTGAGTGTGCATACCCCAGCATCTACTCAGCTTATATTGGGTAGGAGAGATGTCAGTAAAGTTAGATTATTGAACTTATAAAAAGTATATTCACAGCCTTTAAGTATCTTAATGCACACAGGCATTGCACACAGGCATTGCTCGGAAATGAATGAGAACACCTCTTCTATTCGTATCCAAACCCTGCACTCTTTATTTATTTTTTCAAATATGTACACATTTTAAGTTTTAAATAAAATAAAATAACAGGTATTTCCTATTTAATGGATGGCAAGCGCGAATGTAAAGGCAGAATGATAATAATAATAAAGTTTCTGCATATATATTTTCATGCGAGTCTATCTCAGTAACCACAGGAAGAGCTCGTGAAAAATAGCTATATATATATATATATATGTATACATATATATATATATATATATATATATATATATATATATATATATTGTTGCATTATTATTTGATGTATGCATACATATATTATGAAGTGATTTGATATATTGTGTATAGATTTTCAATATATACTTCAACAGTGCTCAATATCTGAGTAGAGCTTAGCAATTGTAGTATAAAATACATATATAGTAATGAAGCTACACAGAGGTGATCATGTTTAATTCCCGCATGAAATAAATCGGCTAAGTGCACGGATCATGTGTATTTATTGTTTCTATATATCTAAGTAGTGTTTAGTTAAGCTAACTAAATAATCAAATTAGTTTGTTTTTTTTACTTCACGAGTAAATATGTCCTGAGTCAATGGCCAGACTTGTCGCAAACAACGGCCTGATCGACCTTGACTCGTTTTTCTTTTATTTTGTATTGGTGTAGCGTATATCGTTTTTGTGTGTGTTACATCACCATGTGTCCTTAATTCAGCACGTGAGTGATTGGAATGATTTATTTTCTATTAATTTTGTTATTTGTTGCTACTTTAGGTTGATTACTTCATTTCATTTATTTATTTGTTTTGTATATAGTTATACTAAAGTAAGGTGTATTCTATGTCTAGAGTATATCTATTGATCGTTTCTACAGTTTATTCAGTTTTAGAGGTTTTTGAAAATTTCAAGCTTCTCGTTCACTCACAATCTACATGGGTCGTTTAAATATCTGCACGTACTTGCCGATTGTAATATTTTTTATATCAATTATTGACAAACGCCCGCTTCCTGTCAGCCCTAGGTAATGGTTCGCGACTGATAATTTAAATCTGTAATTTTTGTTATTAAAGGGTTTTTTCTTGTTGTTATACCTTATTTTAACATCTAGAGATGGTTTTCTCATGTAGTATATTATTTTCCTGAGCTAATATTGTAGCCTGTTCAACGGGGCCGTTGGTTAAGCATATATATATATATATATATATATATATATATATATATATATATATATATATATATATATATATATACATTTTTATTTATACACACATTATTGGTTACATATGTGCATACATGTTACGGTTATACTCTTCGTAGAGAGTGAACCTCTTCAGACCAAAGACGACAGAGAAGTGGGATGGATTTGGAAAACTTTCCCTTTAAGTAAATCTCTTGGGGGGATAGGCTATTTTTTATGAATTAGTATCGGATTACATACGTTACGTGTTTAATCTTTCTATTGCAGTGGAAATGCATTACTAATTTGGATCGAGGTTCTTAATTGACACTCTGAAAAAGCATGGCTTCTCTTCTACTTACTCTGAAGTCCAGAAATTCGAAAGAAGTGCTGCTCTTGTTCATAGCGCTGAAACTCTCTTCCCTGTTGAAACTGAATTTGTGCTGTTAGTAGCTGATTATGTGGACCATAATGTAAGGAGTATTGATGGATTCAACACATTCCACAGTATGGGCATCATGTCATCTTTTACGCCCGGGAAAATTAACGCAAAACCTATTCCTAGGATTCAGGTCATTTCAAAAGATATAATACGGGTTGGGAGGATAAACATCAATACCTAGATTCACAGCACACCAACAAACCACCGGTGACATTTAAAGAGCTCTAGCCTAAGAAAGTTGTCGATTTCACTGCTAATGTTTACATCCTTTGGGAGGTTTCTACCAATTTCACATCCGTCCAGACCTGCATAGTCAGGCCTTATGCAGTCAGTGCACAAAAACATATTGTGGGAAATCAGACACAGCTTCTTTTTCAATAATCGAAATGGACCCTGGTAACACAACCTGCGTGTACTCAACGTTATGTTACATTAGTGATATAGCCAGGAAAAAACAACATCATACAAATTCTAACATTCGATCAATTACTTTGGTACATAGCAATGGTGATAATCAAGTCACAGCCTAGTTCCAGTCCCCTGAAATAATTTGTCTTGCGACTTGATGGGCTCCATACATAGATGAGCTTGTTGGGGTCAATTGGTCATTTGATGACAGGTTCTGGATTGCAAGAACTTTTTAAACTTGTGTATGCTGAAAACACAGTCAAGCACACGCTCACTTCTTAGTAGCTGCTGTTCTGAATGCTATTTTGATAGCGAAAGCATATGAATTGACAGTTTCACATATCACTGAGGATGATCAACCCAACACTGATGCAGAAGTCATTTCCTCAAAGTGAAGACCTGAAGGAATGGGCTATTCAAAGGTCTCCTTGGTGAAACTGAGACATTGAATAATCTTCTGTCATCAGAGTCTATGCCTAGGATTTCCCAGAGAATCAACTATGTGAAGGATGCGATGGTTGACCAGCGAACAGCAAAACTGTGGATTCAATACCTTGATATGGTAAATATCCTGCAATTATTGATCAAAGCAGAGGGCACCAAGAACTGGGAATTGCAACTTGACGCTGTAAGCAAAATGCTGCCATTATTCGCTGCAGCAGAGCACATTCTAAATGCAAAGTCGGCCTACTTGTACTTTCAGCAAATGGAGGTGCTGCCGAAAAGCCATCCTGAAGTGTACCAGATATTGAGGTGCTTTAAGGAAAAGGTTGCAAAATGCTCAAAGTATGTTGAACCCAAATTATTGCCACCAAAAAGAAATTCCACAGCCTTCGAGTTTACTTCCAAATTCAGGAATGGACATATAGAAACTAGCTAAAATCTGACGAGTGGGGATGGAAACTTTCAGATGGTAAATTACAACCAATCAAGACTGACTTGCCAGCTGGTCCTGTAAATTTGTTGCCTATAATTAGGTGTAACTGTACTTCAGAGTGTACTACAGCAAAGTGCAGTTGCACAAAACATGGCATTGACTGTGTAAACTTCTGTGGTAAGGCCTCCACTAAAGCGACTTACTACAACCAAGTCTTGATGATAATGGAGTTACATTTGACTAGTTATTGACAAGAAATGTTCTTTGGTCCGTTCATGAACTTGTTCTGTGGTGCCTATGCAAGAGCCTTGCTCCAGCATTCGACCAACTGACCATTCCTTTATTGTAAATTGTACTTATTTACTATCTATTTTTATGAAATGTCAGGAATTAATGTGACAATTGTTGCCTTGAAAAAGTCTGTTTAGTCTGTGGTTGTACCTTTTATATTCATATTTGTATAAGAAATTAAAAACCAAACATGAAAACAATGGAAGGGGCTAACCATATTTTGGTGTTAGTTTATTATTAAGCATATAGCTACCTATCATTACAAGTTAAAAGATCCAGAAAATGTCAAGCTGGCCCTATGTGGGTTTTCATGCAAAAAATATTTATAAATTAATAAAGCGTTTTTGTAAAGAAATACGTTTATTTTTGTCAGTAATTGTCAGGAATAATGGACATACTTGTTAGGAAATGCCAGGAATTGTATGTCTCGGAATTTTAATGTTGTTAAGTTGGATTTAAAAGTTGGCGCCAGTTGAACCCTTTCCGTCAAGCTAATCTTTGTAAACTTTTTCTTATCTGAAAAAAGGTTATTCATGCCAAATATCCAAGTAAAAAACCTTTGTATGCAATTTGTTTTAGGTTCAGCCACATTTTGACAAGACTAATAACGTTATTTAACGTTTTGATAACTTGGGGGTGTGCCGACCTCGAAAATATCTTAGTAGATGTCGCGTACAACAAAATGGTTTGATACATTTCAGAAGAAACATAATTTTACTTAATGAAATGGGCGGGTGGAAAAAAAGGCTACAATTTTCTTTTAAGGTCTTATCGTCTGACCCTCTAAGAAGAAACGTCAGAATGATAATTAAAAGCTAAAAAAATCGAATGAGATATGAATTTTTCTTATAATCTTTTGTTTCAAAATAAAAAAAAAATCGTCGAATCATCTTCAGGTAACGAAACAATGTAAATATAGCTGGAGAAAAGAATAGAATTTAAAAAAGTAGTTGGCAACTCTTATGTGAAGTCGTTAGGCGTAAAAAAAAACCAAAATCCGTGCAGTTCCAGAAAAAAGTTTACAATTTAAATTCCGTGACGCCATAGTAAACGTCACCTGTTGAATTGTATTTACGTAAAGCATGGTAAAATGCTGTTACTTGGTTGTGTACGTTATTTATTGTGAGTTCTTTTGTTTGTATAAAGATAGCTTCGAGTATTTTAAAGTTTTAAAAAATTATATTCAGAATGTATTATTTTCGTGTTACTAACACAACATTTTCTTAAATCAAAAGGGGGCATTTATTTTGTTTAAATGCTGCTTAATTGAACAAGATACATACACACACACACACACACACACACACACACACACATATATATATATATATATATATATATATATATATATATATTTATATATATATATATATATATATATATATATGTGGGAAATGAAAAAGAAAAAGAAAATGTGTTTTTTATGTATTCATCAACGTTTCTTTGCCCGGACTCAGTCCTGCGCTCCCTATAGTGGTTACAACTTCTTCTCATCCACCCATCATGTCAACCCAATATTTCTATGTACCTGCATGACATTTTTCTTAAAATTATCATCCTGAAGAAGTCTTACAAATAAAGACGAAACGTTGATGAATACATAAAAAACACATCTTTTGGTTTTTCCTTTTTCGTTTCCCATTACGTCGGATTTCTCTCATCCTTCCTAAGTTTATATATATATATATATATATATATATATATATATATATATATATATATATATATATATATATATATATATATATATATATATAAATATGGGATAATATCTGTAATTCCCTCTGTATATTGATATTTTGTGTTTGCTTTGTTAGACACATGTACAACTTGTTACCAATTGACGCATCTGTCTTTATCTTTAGGTGTGTTACGATACAGAAGTATTTACGTTATATAAGTCCCATTCTCAATTATCCATCGTTTGATTTACTCGTGTCTCCTTAACTTCATGAACTTGTATTTATATTTTCTACATATATACACCCATCCATATAGGCGCACCTTCTCTCATTTTAACCGTGCATGTTTCGTGTCTACTGATGTGAGATATTGCAATGTACCACTTGTAGATTAATGACTTCAGGCATTTTCATATGTTTTTCTGTCTCCTGTTCAGAAAACCAGAAAAAAACTGCCCACAGCAAGACTTGAAATGTGCAAAAATATTTAGTCTGACAGGGAAAACTGCTAATTTTTATTTATTTCTTTTTTACTTCACTTTAGTTGTTCGCAAAACTTTATATAATTTTTCTCATATTTCTTATGTTTTCTTCCCAAAACATCAATGTTAGATATATCAGTTAACGTGGTATTTTTTTTACAACAACCATGCAAATATTAATGTTGCATACGATTACGATGATTATCCCGTAAGACGAAGAGATAAGGAATAAATGTAACTTGATCGGCTGACTTATTTTGTTCTGGGAATGTCGGTGATTAATATCCCCGCTGTCTTTGGTGTGCCGGGTCACTGTTAATTATAAGTAATCAAATAATCCAGAGGCGTTTGTGCGTGAGTTATTTTGTTCTGTATTACATTTTTATACGGGCAAAAATAGTAGGTAACAATAAGACTCGTGTTGTCTATTATTCCCAGACCGAAATGACACAGACGTTTTTTGTAACAACCCAGACCGAAAACGCATATTCTATTTTCGTCAAGTGGTTCTGTCTTTCCGTTGTGCGATTTCCGCTCAAATTTGTTGCAGACATCAAACGTAGACTTCTCGATATTTGGCAGTTAATTTCTATCTCGGTTCTTCTTAAGGACACTTAATATATAACAATAACGAACTATCTCTATTTATATACAATTAATCCTATGCATTTGTTTATATATATATATATATATATATATATATATATATATAAAAGGAGATTGTAGTTTGCTTGAAGCATAGCTGGTAAATGTAAGTGTAAATTAGTCGTCCAAGGCTATAGCAATACGATGTGGTTGCCGTGAGATGGAAAAGTGAAAAGAAATAAACGCAGGGAGAGAGTGAAACTCAAAACGATTTATTAATAATTTCACGAAAACTGATTAAATACCAAATAGTATTTTTTTTTTTTTTTTGGTAAGTAACAGATCGGCAAAGGGTAATCTTAAATTTTCGAAAGAACAACTTTCATTATCAGAAGACAACAATAGAAGACCGAGAGGGTCGGAAAAACGTGAAAAAACCGGTGTCAGATCATCGTGATACAGGGGAAAAACAATTGGCAGTAGGAACGCAGAAAACGTCAAAATTCCATTAAGCAATCATATAACTAAGGTTAAAACATTATAAACATTAGTTTAGTAATATACCAATTTTTTTAATTTTAAATTTTATTATGTTTCATTTTACATGACTCATCAATCTTTATTTATTTATTTATTTATTTATTTATTTATTTATTTTTTTTTTCATTTATTCTCTTCAAATCTAAATTTAAATTTATTATCAAAGGGAGATAACTTATTCTAAATAATATATTCAGACTTTAGAAATGAGATTGGAAACTTGAGAAGGAATTTGAGTTGTGAAGTGGATAAAAGCCAAGGATGGGACCTTTTTTTTTTTTTTTATTAGCAGGGGAAGGGGGGGAATAAGAAGAGAGAGGATTATAAAAAAAAAAAAAAAAAAGGTCCCATCCTTGGCTTTTATCCACCGGGTTTTCCCGTTTTTTCGACCCACTCGGTCTTTTATTGTTGTCTTCTGAAAATGAAAGTTTTTATTTCGAAAATTAAAGATTACCCTTTGCCGAACTGTTACTTACCAGACAGTATTTACTATTTTGGTATTTAATCAGTTTTTCGTGAAATTATTAATAAATCGTTTTGAGTTTCACTTTCTCTCTTCGTTTATTTCTTTTCACTGTTCTATCTTACGGCAACTACATCGCATTGCTATAGCCTCGGACTACTAATCTGCACTTATATATATATATATATATATATATATATATATATATATATATATATATATATATATATATGTACTGTAAATGTAATGCGTACAAATATACGCAAAATAAGTAGATAGTATTGTAAAACTCTTACGCTATCAACTCCATAGATTATGAACTTCCTACACTATGACAAAAATGAATATAAATTCCGACTCCGTGAATTAAGCTCAGCAATTAAAACAAAAACAAATTATTAAGTTTATTGATTTATTCCTATGAATTAATATATTTAATACAGAGAATACAGAGAACATGTGAGTAACTTTAGAAAGAAATACAAAATCACTTCTAACATTCTTGGAAAAAAAGACTTACTTTAATAACTACCATATAGATATGTTTCGTGCTCTACAATGAAAAATGTTCATTAAGATAATGGAACTTATTAAATTATCCAAATTTCGACAAAACATAAAACTATCAATAGAATCATTGAAAGAGAATGTTTTTTAGAATAATGAGGATATTAAATAATTTTATTTATGTGATATAAATGCAGTATCTATTAACACTTTCTATTTTATATTAAGACATTTAATGTCTATTTGCGTTGATTATTTTCCTAATAACCCCATTTTGTTTGCATATAGTTTCTTTAATTATCCTCATAAAATATTACTATAGTGGACCAAACCTATACCCATTGTCTATATCTTTTAATAAAGAAAGTACATTCAAGGTCGTCATATTTACCCTACGCTATGGCTAATCCTACGCCATGAATAGATCGACAGTTCATAGCGTTTTCTGGATTTCTCTCGTTTTAATTGTTTAAGCAATCAAAAAAATATATAATTAAAGAGCACACTTTGAATATATCTGTGTATATAAGATATAGTATATGCATATAATATTGTTGGAGATGCCATTCTTATTCCAACTGATGACAATAAAGAAATACACTAACTTCAAGATCTTTTCCAAAAAAACTATGTTCTTAAATTCACCATAGAACTGAACGTAAATAATAAAATCCCATTCGTAGATGTTCTTATTGACGCGTCTAATAAATCGTTTAGCACTTCCGCTTATAAAATAAACAACCAGCTTAAATTATGGTCTTTAAAATTTCAAGAGCGAGTGTCACTATCGCTGCAAACTCGTATTAGTCAGGAAATAAGGGTAATAACTGTTCGTCTTTGAAGCATTCTTACAAATGTATCTCTGCGCATGGCTTATAGACAAAGCAAGAGTGCAAATCTAGACAATAGCCAGAGTTTATCTATTCTTTAATCAACTTTAGGTTTGCAAACCAAATATTTTTGTTCGAGTCTCCAGCTCTACTGAAGGCGGTATACGGCCCCCAGTAGTTTGGTGGCATAGCATTTTAGTTTGACTTCTAGATAGATTATCTGACCATATCTCATGGTCTATATCTCAGAGAGGTGTAATTCCGCACTAAGCTACTATGCCAGAATTTTTTTCAGCCCGTGCAGGAAAAAAAATCAAAGCTTCTATTTAAATAGGTTTTCTGTCTGTTCCAGAGAAAACAAAGATTGAAGCTAAGTATTCTACTCATCATTTTAGGTAGAATGGGGTAAATTTAGCGCACGGGAGTAATCAAATTTTCTTTTTCAAAATATTCATACAAGGTAGTAGGGTAAGGGAGACACATGGTAGACAAATAATTAATACAAGTGGAAAACTTAATTTCATACAGAATTTATAGAATACGGTTAGAAAATAACGAGAGATTAGTAAATTAAATGAAAAATAAACACTTAGCGTGGCTCCATCTTTATGTATCTGTACTGACGCTAGGCTAGTTTAGACCTGCAAACTCTGACAGTAATTTCATGGTACGGCCTTAATTATAGAAAAGGGAGAAAACACACTGACGGATTTGCATTCAAGTCGGGTGTGAGGATTTCGTTTTTATCTCTAAAAAATAGAACCTTTGCTTTTTAACTACTTTTTGCCATAGCCCCGTGGTAAGTCTAAATTTAAGTAAGAGATGGATAAGCTAATATGTAAGTTGAACTCGTTTTTCCCTTAATATTTGGCAATACAAAATCCTACTGCTTGTTGCACGAACAAATAATATCTCGTATCTTAAAAAGTATCCTTACATTTATTCCGATCCACTACCCTCTCACAAATACATTTTCAACAAACATTTTACGCACTTATATTCATCCCTTCTCACGTAACTTAAATACACCGGGATCTTTAATAATACAAGGGAACTCATTTCAAAACACAGAAATTATTTCATCTCAACCTCCTTACTATCTAGTACATAACATACAAGCTGCCAAATCAAAATAATAATCGTTCACTGTCGAAGAATATAGGAATAGATATATTTAAGCATTCGACCGTTGAAAATGCCTGTTTCTTATAGTTTCTGCAACTTTTTCCCCATATCATTTTAATTAGTTAACACATAATTTCTTGCAAATACAACCATCTACATGATTCAATTCACGTAAGTATTACTTTGCGTTCGAACAATCACTCATTCTTTTATAGATAAAGATTTTGTCACAAAACTGTCAAATAAAAATAAAATCAACTGTTAAAACTATTAAAACTATATCGTTAATTAACTATAACTTTACTGAATTTATTTCGTAACGAATAAATCAATTAACATCTTACATTAAATATTCGTTTATTTGGCTTTGCCAGTTTTTTCATGCTTTCATTCATTTGAATTTATTTATAATCGAACGAATAATGTATCGCACGTATACATTATTTATTTGTATGATCACAATTTCACACTTTAACAACTTTTTAAAAAAAACTAATAAAACAATTGCCGAAACACAATGTAAGTCAGCGATAAAACTACATGAAATAACGTTCGATTCTCACAGCAATATAAATAAAATTAGAACGTTATTTGATGACAATACAGACAATCTAAGTTTGATCATCAAGATGTGAAGTGTTACTATTGTAGAATTGAACGAATTATTAATCGCATTGAAACTGACATTTGTTTCTCTTTAATAACATTTTGAAATGCGAGCAAAAGTGTGTTTTATTTTTGTAAAGCG
>OY744521.1:170788914-170806414 GCA_963556195.1 Sepiola atlantica | reverse complement strand
TAATAATACTAATAATAGTAATAATAGTAATACTAATAAATATCACCATCATTACCATCTTGCTACTTGTGAAGTCATTGGGCGAAATAAGTCGACAAGTGATGGTAGGCTTTTTTAATTCCACTATCAATGACAAGGACTAAGTACCAGTTAATAATTAAGTGTTCAAGGTAGTGATCAAGGGGTTAAGTAATTGAGATTAGATTAGTCTAAGTGATATCAGTGTTGATAGCTGTCCCAGTTATGGGTTTATGTTAGAATTGGTAGTATGGCTGAGAGGTTATTGAGGCTGTGCATTATAGGTAGTACGTAGGGATTTGATATTATTGGTAGTTTAGAGGGGTGGTTATATATTTATAGATTCATCATGACTTGTTGGGGTGGGATTGGGTTGTAAATTTGGGTGGGTGGGTAGGGGGTTATAGTGTGTTTTGGGGTAGTGTATAGTGGGGGTTTAATGTTATCATTCATTTTTGTAAAAAAACAAAAAACTGTTAATTTTATTTTGAAGTTAAGTAGGGTTGGTGTGGGGTTAAGGTGGGGTATGTGGGTTGCTAAGGAGGTAGAGTCTACTATGTTTACAGTTGATAGATGTCTCTTATTTTCTATTTAAGAGTTTGTTTTTGTCCTTAAAGCGGATAATTTCCAGTTTTTCATTTAAGCATAATCTACATGGAGAGTTTATTGATTTGCAGGTGCTGGATTTTTTCAAGATTTTCCACTTTATTATGGGAGTTTCTTTTTTGGTTTTTATTTTGTGGTAGTGTAGTGAAAGTCCGGTTTGGCCAGGATGGTCTGGGTTGTTGAAGGAGAGTTTATGGTTGTAGAATCTTTACTTGAAGTTGTTGCCTGCCAGACCAATATAATAGTTAGTCTGGGATGGGTTTTCAGTTGAGGAGATAGATGCCTCATAGACCACTTGGGTTGATAGGCATTTTTGATTTAGGGGGCAGTTTGATTTGTTATTACAGTTGCATGTTCTTTTAGAATTTGATGTTACTGGGGTGTTTAGTATTTTCATGTTGTGCTTTTTTATGATTTTTTCTAAGTTGTCACCACAACAATAGCTGAGTTTTAGTGTATTCTTATTGAAAATTTTATGGAGTATGCTATTATTGGGGAAATGAGTGTTTATTAAGTTCAGGAATTTATTCCCTATTTTGGTTTTAGTTGAGTTGTTAAATGGAGGTGTATACCAGATAATTTTCCTATTTCTATTTTTGTTCCTACTAGGGTTATTTTGTGTAGTTGGAATATACTCTATTTTGGTATTTTTGTATCCACTCTCCTTTAGTGCTTTATTATAAAAGTTCTTATGTTTATTGAAGATATCTATATTGGAGGAGTTGTTGCTAATCCTTCTACTAATTGATTCTGGGATGTGTTTACTTACAGATCTAGGGTGGTTAGATAGTGGGTTGACATAAAGGGGGTAGGAATTATCTTTAGCATAGGGCTCATAAGTATCTCTATTGAGGTTGAAGGTAATATCGAGGAAATTGACCTGTTTAACATTTGATGTTATTTCAGCCTTTAGGCCTATTCGTTTCATTTCTTTGGATATTATTTTTTTGGTTTGTTCACATTTTTGTCCGTTTGTGTTTTTAACGTACATTAGGCCATCATCTCTGTAGAGGCCGATTGAATCGACTTCAAGATCTTTTGTTAGGTTGTATAGTAAGTACAGGCCAACCAAGTCTGTTACCTCGGCAGAGTCAAGAGAGCCCATAGATACATCGAATGAAGAGAAATGGTCTTTCTTTGTCCATTGTTCTTTGTTATTTATTAGTACTGTGGTTCGACATTTTTTGATTATGTTTATTTCGTCTTCCGAGATATTAGAGAGGAGAGTGGCAAATTCTATGACATTTTCGAAGAGTGCTCTGGTTATTGAGGGGTAGTAATTAACTATATCGAATTGTATGAAAGAGCATTTATCTTTATTTCTAATTCTATTGAACCAGCTTATGGTTTCTGCGGTATTGATCCACTGGTTTAAGTTGTAGGTGTTTTTAATTTGCTTATTTATTTTTTCTAAGATGTTTTTACTGATTTTGCCTATCTCTTGTCGGGTAGGATTAATAAGCCTGGTTTGAGGTTTAGTGTGGAAATTAGTTTTGTGATCTTTTAATAGTATATATGCTTCTTTTGTTTTTAGTTTACCTACTCTATCGCTAATCTTGAGTTTATCAGTTATAGTTTTACTATCTGAGTTGATTTTATCGATTAGGTTAAGATCAGATTTTTTATAATTTTTTGTGATATTTTGTGTAATTAAATTCTGGTATTTCGTTTTAGTAAGTTTGTAAAAGTTATGAGTTTTGTCTGCTTTTACTAGCACAAGTTTGGAGTTATTAATTTCATTAACCATGTTATCCAGTTTTTTCTGGAAATGGGTTTTTTTCTTATAGAAAGTTATATTTTTTATCATGTTATATAAGTCATCTTCAAAATTATCAAGTTGTTCGACCCGGGGGCCGTTACTTTTATTCTTGAATCCGTAGTAATCCGTTGAATTTTTTGTGGATCCTTTGAGGAAGAAATAGGCTTTCCATTTCATCCTTCTTAATAGTTCTTCTGTCTTCATAATCAGAATAGTAAGGTAATCCCGTTTGTTTATGGAAGGGATGTTCTTTAGGGATGTGTTGAGGTTAATTTTATCCATTTGGCAGGGTATAATCCAGCGGTTTGGAGAGTGCTCAACTGGTTAGGAGCAGAGTATAATTAACTTGTTACAAATATCCAGGGGGTATGAATCCGAAGGAAGTTGAAACCGGGTTTATGAGAGTGCTCAATGAAAATTCAGAGCAAAATATATATTTTTTGATTTTATTCCATTAGTTGCGACAAAACAAGTTTTGTTTCATTGGTGCGAATAGCGACCAACTCATCGGGCCGGCGAAAGGAATTCAAATGGCATAAAATTTCAACTTCACTCTAACGGGAGATTGAAAATTGAAAATACATTAGGGGGGGAGGGGGATAGAGTTGGGGCTTTGTCTATAACGGCGACATGGGACATGAGAGGGGAGGGGGGAGGACCCCAACAAGTCGTGTTTCAAATTATTACGTGGGAGGTTTTTCACGTGTCAGTGCTGTGACGATCTCAATCTCGGCCGGGGTGGGAGGAGGGAGATGGGGCGACGGCCAGAGTTAGTTAAATTTAAAATGAGAATAAAATTATGATTACAACCGTCATTCTTATTTTATTTTAATTCTAATAAGTAATTATCATGTGGATAAAAATGTTTGATAATTTTAATTTAGGGTATTAATTGCTACTTTTGCATTTTATTTATTTTATTTTAATGTTTTATTTTAATGTATTTTCAATTTTCAATCTCCCGTTAGAGTGAAGTTGAAATTTTATGCCATTTGAATTCCTTTCGCCGGCCCGATGAGTTGGTCGCTATTCGCACCAATGAAACAAAACTTGTTTTGTCGCAACTAATGGAATAAAATCAAAAAATATATATTTTGCTCTGAATTTTCATTGAGCACTCTCATAAACCCGGTTTCAACTTCCTTCGGATTCATACCCCCTGGATATTTGTAACAAGTTAATTATATATATATATATATATATATATATATATATATATATATATATATATATATATATATATATATATGCTAGCAAATATATGCTCCAACTGGTCACATTTTGCTAGGCTGGGAATATATGATGAACGTACTACATACACTGACCCCCCCAAAGGTGGAGGTAATAACGAACATATAATGTATTAATCCTCAAAAGAGGAGGTTATGTCTGGCAGGATCGTATGATGTCAACAGAACAGGTACTACAATGCCCCTTGTAAAACAGAGGAGGTAATACCTGGGAAAATTTCACCATAAAAGAAGAAGGTAACACCTTTGAGAATAGTATCATAGCAACAGAAAATATACTGCACTACCACTATGCCCCCCCCCCCCAAAAAAAAATAAGGTAGTCGCTGGGAAGATGGTATCATGACAAAAGAACATATTCTACATTAAGCCTCCCTTACAGTAGCATAGCAGACTTGGGACGATTACCTCCACCTCTTTAAAAAAAGAAGAAGGTAATTCCTGGGAGAACGGTCCTTTTGATTGCTTTGTGCCTAATTTGTTTGTTATTTATATTTTTATATTTTGTGCAAATAAATAATTTAAAGTGTACTAAGTTTTCTCAGCATCTCATTTATTCTTTTACTATCGATGACATTATTGCTTCGAACAATAAATGACAGTAACAATAATACGGCGTCGTTAACAGGGGAGAGAGAGAGAGAGATTCCATTAAATAATTAATTGTGAGTATTGATTTACTCCTCTCCAGGAGTTAGGCACAAGGCCAGTGTTTATCTTACTCCCACAAGTAAGATGTGACCCAAGGTCGGGTCAGGAAAGTGGGGTTTAAAAATTGTCTGGGCAGCCCCGTCGGAATTCCCCGGTAGGGACGCCTCAGGCAGTAAGCAATAAACTTACTCCTCCCCAAAGAGGGGAGGCGAAGCCTGGGAGGGTGTACCTCCTAGAACTGCACAGGACAACCCCATATACCGGCGTAAATCAAGCCCCAAAGGCCAAGACAATACCAGTCTATGGGGTGCAGTATCCATCGGAACAGATACTACACTTTGATCTTAGCCAAAAGGCCAAGAACACATTAATTGTGAGTGGACCGTTTTGACTTTAACGTTTGTGTGTGAAATGGGCCAAATTTTCGCATTATATATATATATATATATATATATATATATATATATATATATATATATATATATATATATATGTGTGTGTGTGTGTGTGTGTTTGTGTGTTTACTGTTTAGATTCTAAATCCGAACGATTTATCTAAACAGTTTTTAAACTATATTTATACACTATCAATTTATGATCAAATATACTTTCCTTTATAAAGAATATACATCTTAGAGTACACCGTACCATATAGCTTCTATAGAAGAATCTGCCAGAATAAAAAAAAACATAATGAAAATATTCATTAGGGATAGATAAAAATGTTATTGCACGTAAAAAAAAACAGTGTATACTGTATAGAATACAATGCAGAAGAAAAATGACGTCGAGACGAGAGTGGATTGGGGTCATAAATGATTGGTAACTTTTAATGCGAAAAAGACAAAGCTCCTTTCCTTCAATAACTACAAGAAACCTCTCCAACCACCGATTGTAATGGTAAATAACACCCGACCTGAGAGTTCATCAATAAACTACTCGGCCTAAACTTCACATGAATTAGAAAAAAAACATTGAACACATTGCCAAGGCTGCAGCAAAAAAAGGTGCGTTCCCTCTACCGTGCTAGTAAACTCCTCACACCTGACATTATTATGTATCTCTACAAAGCCACCATCCGCCCATGCATGGAGTATTGTTGCCACATCTGGGCTGGTGCGTCATCCACTAGTCTCTCCCACCTAGACCAGGTCCAAAAAAGAGTCGCCAACCTAATAGGTCCGTCACTGTAAACCAAGCTCCAGCCTGTGTCTCATCGCAACAATATTGCATGATTGTGCTTGTTTTACAAATACTTCAATGGATTGAGCTCCAATGAATTAGCTACTCTGGTGCCTCCTGACGTAAATTCACTAGACCAACACGACAAACAGCTACATCCCATACATTCACTGTGGAGGTACCAAGATGCCGGAGAGCTTTTTTACTCCAATAGCTTCTTTCCTCGTGCTGATGACCTCTGAAACTCCCTCTCTGCTCCCTGTTTCACCGACAGTACCGAAATGCAGAGGTTTACAACTAATGTAAACTAACATCTCGCTATACTTCTTCCAACTTGGGGTTGTCACACTGTGTTTGCTCGTATTGAGTGGTTTATTAGTAGAGACAAACGAGAGCCGCGTGTTGTTGGTTTTAAAAATATACATGGAAAAACTTTTATTGAAGTGCGCATGCGCGGTTGTTACAAAACTAGAGTTGGTCACAAAACGAAACGATGACATCGTTACATCCCCCCTTTACCAATATGAAGATTATGATATTGAGCATATTCAATATATAATAAAAAAGTAAGGGCTAATTCAGAGTAGACTGCCTGAATAGCTACAGCGAAGCAGGGAATTATTCTGCCCATGAATTGCTTGCTATAATTCTCTAGAAAATGTTCACAAGTTCATTTTTGATGGTGGTCGTACCATCCTGCCACTGCGAGTGTATTGTTGGGAGTCTCTTTGTGAAGACTGAGTTGTACATACAGGTGGTTCTGCAAATGTTATATGCTTTGGCGTTTGTGGTGGGGTTGGCCTTATTGGAGCACTCCTAATATACTGCCGGTTTCTCCGTAGCACATATTCGTTTGCAGTTTTTAGGAGATATGATCGGGGACCATCTGCTTGAGATACTACGGTTGCTAGGTCCCAGTTTCCGTGTGTAGGGTTTTGTGCTCTTACCCTCTGGCCAGAATATAAAGGTGGTAGGTCTTCCTTGAGTGCATGCTGGTCAAAATATTTATTTTGCTTATGTTGCCTTTGTTTAAAAGCATCATATATTTGATCCTGATCTTGGTGGTTGTTTTCTATTTTTGTTGCAATTGGGGATTGGATTCGTCTACCTATGAGTAGCTGTGCGGGGCTGGATATGGCGTTTGAGATAGGTGTGCAGCGCCAGTGCAACAATGCAATTTCGGGTGTTGTCCCAGATTGCTTGGCCTTTTTGAGGATGGTCTTGATGATCCTTATCTGGCGCTCTATGAAACCATTTCCTTGTGGTCTTCGAGGTGAGGTGGTCTGATGGTTGAAACCCCATTCTGTGGCAAATTCGTGGTAAAGGGCGCTTGAGAAGTGCGGCCCGTTGGCACTAACCACTTTTGACGGTATGCCAAACTCCGCGAAGGTTTGTTGCGTTATTTTTACGATAACACTGCTTGGTGATTGGGCAGGTAACTGTTTGATGACAGGGTACTTGGAGTAGTAGTCTGCTATGATCAGCTATTGATGTCCATGGAGCTCGAACAAGTCTGTTCCAACTACGTCCCATGGCTTTGTTGGAATGTCGTGCTGCAGAAAAGGCTCAGACATTTGTGATGGCTGATGTTGTTGACAGATGCTACATGAGCTTGTGAATTGCTCGATGTCTCTGTTTATATTTTTCCAATAGACTGTCTTTGGCTAGGAGTTTGGTTTTCTCCTGTCCTAAGTGAGCAGTGTGGAGTTGCTTTAGGATATCTTCTTGGAAGGTCTGAGGAATGACAATTTGTTTGTCCTTTAAGGATAAGGCCGTCATAAATTGATAGCTGATCTCTTAGGCTCCAGAATTCTCTGATATCGGTAGGCAGTTGCTTGATTGTCTCAGGCCATCCCGTGACAATGGTATCTCTTAGCTGGTTAAGCAGAGGGTCGGCTGTTGTGCAGTATCTCAGTTTTTCAATGCGGTCAGCAGAGAAACGAATGGTGTCAACTCGAACATCCAGATCGATTGGGTCCGAATTACCAGGTGATGGCAGGCGTGATAACCCATCAGCCAATATGTTTTCGGATCCCTTGTTGTAGGATAATCTGAAATTATATCCCTGTAGCTGGATAAGCATTCGTTGTAGGCGAGCTGGAGCTGAGGTGAGAGGTTTGTCAATGATCATGACAAGAGGTTTATGGTCAGTGACAATTTGGAAACCATGACCGTATAAATATGTGTGGAATCTATGTGTGCCAAACACGATTGCCAGTAGTTCCCGCTCGATACATGCGTATCTTTGTTCTGTTTGTGTCAGACTCTTGCTTGCGTATAAGACAGCCATTAAATTGCCAGCTGCGTCTGGTTGTAGAAGCGCTGCGCCTATTCCATGAAGACTTGCATCACAGTGCATGTAGATTGGGCGCTTGGGGTCAAAGTAGTGAAGTAGGGATGTTTCAGATACTTCACTCTTCAGGTTTTTAAAACCGTTTGGTAGTGTGGCTCCCATTGGAATTCTGACTCTTTGTGAAGTAAGTCACGTAATACAGTGGTTTTTGAGCTGAAATCCTTAATAACACGGGATAGGTATGTCATTACACCTAAGAACTGTTGCAGTTCTGTTTTATTGCGTGGTTCTGGCATTTCCTGTAGGTCTCGTACCTTTGCTGGGTCAGGTTTCATCCCAGTATGGGTGTATATATTTCCGAAGAAGGAGATTTCCTGGTGTTTTATCTCGCATTTCTTGGAATTCATTGTGAGGCCCTCTTGTGTGGCGACTTCCATGAGGTGCCTTAGGTTGTTGTCATGTTCGCGTTCTGTTGAGCCATATACAACAATATCATCCGCTATACCGCATGCGCCTGTGCATTTCTCATGTATTCTGTCCATCTCAAGCTGGTAGATGTCTTGGCTCACGTTTAAACCAAATGGAAGTCTTTGGAAGCAGTACCTTCCAAATGGTGTTTGAAAAGTGGTCAGGATCTGGCTTTCCTGGTCAAGCTTTATAGACCAGTATCCTGCCTTAGCATCCAGTTTTGAGAAGTATTTTGCACCTGCAAACCGGTGATTGAGTTCCTCAACTGTTGGAATTTGATGATATGGCCGCATTAGGGCTTTGTTTAGTGCCCTTGGGTCTAAGCAGACCCTTATTGTGTTGTCGCGTTTGGTTACATATGTAAGGGAGCTTACCCAGTCTGTTGGCTCCTCAATACAACGAATGACATTCTGTGACTCCATCTTGTCTAGTTCAGCCTTGATCTTTTCACGCATGGCTATTGGCGTTCTTCTCGGTGCGTCTATGTGGCATGGGATGTTAGGGTTCACAGTGAGCTTGTGTGTTTTCGAATCTGTCGGGGTGTAAACGCATCAGATCGTCTATGCTGTTGATAAGTTGTTGCTGAACGGATATGGCACAGTTCATTGTCACAACGTTAAATGCTACAGATGTTGGCAGGCACAGTATAGCTGGTCCTGGAGTGTTGATCACATAAAATTGAGTGTTGAGCCATGAGGAGTCCTTTTATTTGCACCTGATGTTTGTGGTGCCATGGCATTTTATTTCAGTGTTGTTGTATGCTGTCAGTACGCATTTCGTTGGGTTTAGTGATCCAGATATTGGGTTTCCGTCTTCGTTTATGGCGGAGAGGCACATACTGCGGAATATGCGTAAAGGTAGTGTGTTTGCTTATGCACCTGTGTCTACCTTCAGTTTGAGGCTGTGCGTATCTGGGTGGTCTGTCAATGTAACGTTGATATTGACAAATGCTTCATTTTGTGTTGTTTTTTGTTTATTCTGTGGATGTTCACTGTTAATAGTGCTGAATGTGAGGTGCTCCATCGCTTCATGTAGGTTTGTTATGGCTCGGTCGTCATGTTCAGCAACGCTGTCGACTTTTCGGCCTGTTTCATGTTGTCTGTGCCTTGACTGGCTACGGCTTTTGTGCCAGGATTTTCCTTGTTTCCTGGGTCTGAGTCTCACTGAGAAGCACAATTTGGCCTAATGGCCCATTTTTCCGCAGGAACTGCATATGTCGTTCTTGGCAGGGCAATGCTCCTTGCCAAAACGATGGTCCCGTCCACAATTTTTACATAAGTTGCTGGTATTTCTGTTGCCTTCCTGGCGTTCACGACCACCGCGATTAATGGTGTCTATGTGTGGCAGGCCATGTAGTTGGTGTATTTTGTTTATATACACGGCTGAGGCCTCATATGTGCGTGCTAATTTCACAGCCTCTTCTATTGTGTAGCCCTTCGGTTTGTTTAACAGTTCTTTTTGTAAGTCCGGTATGGGCGTGTTGGCTAGCAGTATTTCTACTAAACGTTCGTTCATTTCATGGGCTGTGAAGTCGCATTTCTTCGCCTGTAAGCGACACCTGTTTAGAAATATGTCGGTCGTCTCGATAGGCTTTTGTTGGTATCTACCAAGTTCGAGCCTACATATACGGTGGTTGGTTGCCGGTTCCAGCTGCTCCATAAATGCGTTGAAAATTTTGTCGGCGTCTCTCCGGTCTTCGCTTGACAGACCAACTGTTGTATCTACGAATTCCTTCCTCGCCAGTTGCGAGTAGAACGATAGGCACTTTCTCTTCTTCTTTAGTTCCCTTCGCTGTGAAATAAAGTTCCAAACGTTGTTGGAATATCTTGAATGACTCTGCAATGTTAGGCGAAGAGTCCCAGTCAAGTATGGGAACTGGTATAGATATATTAGCTATAGTAGTAGTAGTGTTGTTATGTGTGTGCGAGAGTTCTCTTCCGAGCTTCGATGAGCGTGTGTGTGTGAAGTTTTACGAAGTTTTGGTTCGAAAAGAAAAAATGTCTTACTTTTATCGTTGTTTTCTCTTATTTTTCTTTATATCTCACCGCTGCCACCATGTCACACTGTGTTTGCTCGTATTGAGTGGTTTATTAGTAGAGACAAACGAGAGACGTGTGTTGTTGGTTTTAAAAATATACATGGAAAAACTTTTATTCAAGTGCGCATGCGTGGTTGTTACAAAACTAGAGTTGGTCACAAAACGAAACGATAACATCGTAACAGGGGTGACACCCAAAACCCACACCTTTATTCTAAGTAATCCTTTACGACTACAGTGGCGGCATGCTTTGTTTGGGGTGAAATATGTTAAGAAAAAAAGGGTGATTCATGTAAAATGTACTTTTCATATTCTTTATAAAAAAAGTATATTTGATCATAGATTTGATGGTATATTAATATAGTTTTAAAACTTTGTAAAAAAATCGTTCAAATTTAAAATCTAAAATACTAAGAATTTTCTACTGAGCTCGAGTTGGGTTTTTTTTCGTTCTTTTTAGACATTTACGGCATAATTCGTCTTCTACCACATCGAAAAACACTTTTTTTCTCACGAAAAGTGCGTCAGACAGAATATTTGTGGATAGCTTTTTTGCAAGGCGTTTCACCCCTGGACTACATTACCGCGGGACTTCTTCTATGCTGATTACAACTTGGTCATCTTCAACTCGCATGTCTAAAATTTGACCGCCTTATAAGTAATCACACTCAGTTCAGACTATTAATCAATCTTAATACTTCCATTGTGTTCTTCATTCATCGGCTGGCAATCATTTCCCGTCCAGTTAACCCTCATTCTGAAGTGGTTCTTTGGCGTAGATAAGGGATGACTCTAATAGTAAAAAATACACTTTCACGATTATTTAGAAATTAATCAAATGATTTGTTTACGTTTATTTTAGAAAATCTTCGGAGAAGATAATCTTGAAGCACTGTTACCATAGCTATCATTTAACTCTATTAATGTAATACAATGCTCCACCTGTCTACAACAGTGTTATATGCTACCTAAAAAATATAAAATCTAGAGGAATTTGAGTCATTAAAACTCTTTTGACACATCTTAATTTCGTTCAATGCATTTCCTACCCAATTCTAATTATATCTACGCGGACTAAGTTCAAATAATTAATAGACGCCACACATTTTTTAAGGTGAATAACCTTTCACGTATATAGCTCATCGACGTATTTATAAACTCAGTTAATCCCGATAGATGAAGGAAAGAGTGTGAAACTCGATGCCGCTTGTTACTGCTTTTCAAATTGTCAAATAAAATTTCTTTGCACCACTCGACATCAGGTCTCTTGCTGACCTTGATATATCTGATTTCATGTCAACGCGGGTCTGAAGACACTAATTATTGAAAAGACTAATTTTAGCGAAACCCAACTCGATAAATCAACCATAAAGTGCTCCAATCTTGCAGAAAGCTGAGGTATAATTATCTTGAGAAGAGCATCAGTCGTATTGGTTAATTTCCGTGATGGTGATATTTAGATGTTTAATTGTAGGCTATGTTGGACACCGAATTAAAGTATAGTGTGCGTGTGCATGTGTGTGTGTGTGTGTGTGTGTGGTTAATCTAATCGACTCTGATTAATTCGCTTTTCCGACTTTTAGTTCAACCGAATTTCTGATGGATTTGAATACTCTTATGTAAGGTATGAACGACCAATTTCACACTCCTCTAAGTAGAATAACACATTTTGTTTACAATTAATAGTATGTAATGGATTGGTTACATCATATATTTTGTTTTGGCATTATATAACTCAAAAAGTGTTTATTTGTTGTAACACAGACTAACATAGCAAGTTTAAAGTTTATTTTGAATATTACAAGTCAATGGCAATAAGCTGTTCGGTCAGTTTGTCTAAGGCATATCTAAACTTGTGTTTCATTTAATGAAGAAACACGATGCATGAGTAAACGATTCATTGTATGAGACGGCATATATATATATATATATATATATATATATATATATATATATATATATATATATATAAATATGTGTGTACATGTAATAAATATTTGTTTTTGTTTATTATCTATGTACGTATATGTTTCGTCCTTTATAATCGGGACTCATCAGCATAGAGATATGACTATTCACTACTGGTCATGCAATTCGAAACCCTGGATCCGAGTATTTTGCAACTCAAATCCCGACGTCTAGAACCACTCGGTCAACACTGAATAGCTAATAAACAGTGATCATTTAAAAAATTAATCCAGTGGCTTAATGTCATAAGAGCATTATACTTAATGAAAGGAACGATGCATATATATATATATATATATATATATATATATATATATAAATAAATTTTTCGTGGTACAAAATTTGATAACGGCGAGGAATACGGACATTTGGGACATTTTTGGGAGGGAAGAATGAGATTAAACAAATATAAAAACGAGAGAAAACGATTAAAAAGAAATTAATTAATGTACTGAATATATATATATATATATATATATATATATATATATATATATATATAAAGTAATATGGGTTGGTCGTTCATTTAAAGCATTGCAACATTTGTTAATAAAATTGAAAATATAAGCCAGTAACAATGCAAGATTATTTTTTTTACATTAATCTTACTAATTTCGGAATAAGATTCCATCATCAGAGGTGGCCAGTATTGAGACATTTTTTTAATCAAAAAACAAGAATAACCACACTTATTTCTTTGTTATTTGACAAACGTCTCTCCGCGCTGGTGGTGTTGGCGGTTATAATTCAAATTCCCGTGTTGAACGAAGAGCGTGGCTCGCTCGTGTAGGTAAAGTAATATGGGTTGGTCGTTCATTTAAAGCATTGCTGGATTTTTTAATAAAATTTAAAATATAAGCCATTAACAATGCAAGATTATTTTTTTATAATTAATCTTATTAATTTCGAAATAAAATTCCATCATCAGAGGTGACCAGTATTGAGTCATTTTCTAATAAAAAAAAGAATAACCAAACTTATTTCTTTGTTATTTGATAAACGTCTCTCCGCGCTGGTGGTGTTGGCGGTTATGATTACAATTCCGGTGTCGAGCGTGGCTCGCTCGTTTAGGTAAAGTTATATGGGTTGGTCGTTTATTTAAAGCATTGTTGGATTTGTTAATAAATTGAAAATATAAGCCATTAACAATGCAAGATTATTTTTTTTTACATTAATCTTATTAATTATCAATGCTTTACATGAACCACCAACCCATATTACTTTACCTACACGAGCGAGCCACGCTCTTCGTTCGACACCGAATTTGAATCATAACCGCTATCACCACCAGCGCGGAGAGACGCTTATCAAGTAACAAAGAAATAGGTTTGGTTATTCTTGTTTTTAGATTTAAAAAAAAATGACTCAATACTGGTCACCTCTGATGATGGAATTTTATTCCAAAATTAATAAGATTAATGTAAAAAAAATCTTGCATTGTTAATGGCTTATATTTTCAATTTTTTTATATATATATATATATATATATATATATATATATTTAGTTTTTTCAATTAGAAGATTGTTTATTCAGGGAAGACCGGGTTTAAGCTAATAAAAATAAGCTCGATGATACTCGATTACAGGGTAAAGACCATTTATATGAGATTTGTTGAAGGCTTACCAAACCATTCCGTCCAGAAGATCATTCATCACCACAAAAGACTTTTTCTTTCAAAGTTTATTTATTTATCATATATCTCCAAATTTTCCTACGCATGTTTCACTACAAAGCAGCTCATTGCTTGGCAGATCATCAGGGGAATTAAATACCTGGAGTAAGAGTTTCAACAACTGACAAGACACCATGTGGTGTTTCCTTAAGAAGAGGACAGGAGAAAAAAATATTTTTAAAAAAAGTCTTAAAAAAGTAGCTCGTCAGGTTTTCGCAGTATTGTTGCTGCTAAGCAAAACAACAAAAACTTAGTCCCAATGCATTAAAAAGAAACAGGATCAATGTGCGAGAATACACCTTCTCGTCGGGCGGCACAACGATGAACAGCATCCGCCCCCAAACAAAAATAAAACAGTCAAAACACAGTTCACAAGTTACCGTTCCAAGCCACTGATAATGTGGGCATTCCACATCTATTCCATCAGAAGAAAACGCAACACAAGTGTACGTTTGGAAGAAAAATAGAAGAAGGACCACTATATGGTTTAACCCCTCCCCCTATAGCCAGCATATTAGGACTAATATCCCAAAGAGTTTTATAGCATAGTGGAAAAAAAACTTTCCAAGGGAAAGCAGATTGGGTGGAATCATTAACAAAAATACTGTAAGCCTTCAAAAAATCACACGCACGCACACACACACACACACCCACATATATATATATATATATATATATATATATATATATATATATGCTTGAAAAAAGACAAACGGAAAACAGGTTAGAATGCAGGAGAAAAACAAAAAAAAACAAGAGATTTCACCGGTTTCGTTCGTATTATCAGAAGTCTTTACAAAAAGTGAAAGTTTGGAAACAAATTTATTTTGAAGGCACACACATGGGAGAAGGAAAAGATGATCAGATTGGACCATATGAGAAGACCCTTAGCTACATTGAAATATGATTTGACAAGTAGTTGACATATTCCTCTTTATTTCTCATTCTTTTTTTTATACCTCAATCCATTTTCCTTTCTTTTCCACCGAGTTAGCATAGGTGAGGCCGTAGGCGGAGGGTGTGAAGGCGATAAGAGAGAAGAAGCCTTTACCCCTTCCGCCACCGCCTCCTTTATGCTAGCTCGGTGGGTGCGAAAATGGAAAAGGTGCCTCTCGAAAAGAGCTTGCTGAAGGGAGGATATTCGGTACCACGAACGGATTGCCGCATTCTAGAATAACTGATGCCAGCTATGCAGACAGTTATAATCAAAACCTTCCAGCAGCTCTAACTAGGCCGGACTCACATCCATAGATGAGGATAATACAACGAAGAGCTTGATAAACTCGGATATTAGTAGGTAGTCTTATTTCCCGGTCCGATCACACATGCGATTATCAAATCTTATTCAATTTTTATTGTTGCCAATAATGGCTTCATTTTTCTTTTGTCAATGTGCTTATCTTTTTGTTCTTGCTGGGGATGGGGTATCCTATTTGATGCCAGACATTCACCCGCTATTTCAGACACTCCAGCCGACTGATCTTTTAAGATTCTAACAGTCACTTTAAGTGCAATTGTTTGTATCTCCCTTGCACTTGGTTCACCGTGTATATTCGCCATGCAGTTTTTGGAATTCTTTTTCATGCGCCCGGTTGCTCCTATAATTACTGGAATGAGAGATATATTTACCAGATTCCAGTTTATCTCATGTCGCATATAAGACCTTGTTATTTCGCTATCTTTTCCCTTTGAGCCCTGTTTACGCTAGCATAATTATTGACAGTGATTTAAACTAGCTTTGCTACTTTTTCCTTTTTGTCCCATATCATTACATTTATGGTAGGAAGATTTATGGATCGCATAGTCATAGTGGATTGTGTATAACTTATTTCCTACTGTTCTTTCTGGTATATGTTCCTAGCACTTGCTGCTATATTGGATATTTAAATGTTTATAGGGATTCATCTCACATACGAAACGCACAGTCTACATGTTGATATTGATTGTTTTCAGAGAGCATGTGGATTCTATTTTTACACATTCTACACGTTAAAAATGCAGTGGCTGCGTTAGTATTGAAATTCGTTCTAAGTTCCCCAAGAGGTTTAGCATTGTATTATAAAACCAAACTAACGTGGAGGTTACTCTCTTCGTTCCTTCGTTTCTGAATCGTTAAAACGAGGTCAAGCATGTAATTTCAGTAAACATATTTTGTAGAGTGCTTTTTTCTGTTGGAATTGCATTATTCCATTTTCATAATAAATAACAATGTGTTATTTATTGATGATATATTTTTTAAATACCTGCAGGGGATTTGAAATACCTGACTAGTACACGGGCGAAGAATACCACTCTCGGTGTGATGGACATGTAGATATTGCTAAGTAATCCATCTAGGAGAAGGAACACTCAACCGCTTGGGGCAAGAAACCTCCTTAGTCCTGATCTACAGTTTTCCAAGATCTGGAGTCTAGAACAATATATCCGGTTTTCAAACTTAAAATTTGTTAAGGAGTAGATGGTATTTTCCTATCGCCCGACCTTTGCACCCATTCTTGTCTATCAGCCAGGCGCAGATGTACTAACGTAGCTACACCTCAAATACACCCAATGCTTGACCGTACTTACTGACTAGTACAATGAACTCCGTCTCTCTTTCTCTCTATCTGGACAACTTGAGTGAAACATTTTTGTACTAAAGTCTCACATGATTAGTCTGGGTCGCTCTTGTCATTATAGATTGAGGGTACAGTAAGCCTTACACTTAGGTAGCGCTAAAAACGGCTGCTCCGTCAGCAGTTGTATGATATCGTAGGTAACTGAACGTGCAATGCCGCGCATAGAAATGGACCCTACAGTTATTCCCGTTTCCTTTAAACCGAGGCCACAACCCCCATAGATCAAGTCCCGTCTAATGGTATTATTATGTGAGCTTATTGGCACCAAACAAGCAACCACTTTGTCCTCCCTACTCTATCTAAAACAAAAAAGACAGTACAAAAATAAAGAAACAAACTAAACGATACACCAACCAAAAACATCTTTGCCTCCATCCTAAAGGCGAACATTCACTAATATTTGGGGGATTCGAACCAACATCAATGACTTAGAAAACTTTATTATTGTACACTCCTTAAATATCCTAGCACTAACTGAAACAAACCTCCAATCCTCAACCTCGTCACACTATTTTGACATGGCTGAATACCTCCTACTCTACAGTAAAGACTCTATCAATCATATGCACGGGCTTGGAGATTATGTACGGACCATCCTCCCCTTGACTAGAGAATATAGACTAGAATCAGATGATCAAGCCTACATGTGCTTTATATTAGTCTTACAGCACAGCGTGAGTTACTTATATTTCTTATACCGTTCTTCTCTGACTCAGCCCTGTACCCTCCTTAACTTTGACTATGAAAGCATTGATACAGAACTCTCACTTGACTCGAGTGCTCAAATAAATATATTTGAAGATTTTAATGAACATTACCGTGACTGGCTTGGATTCTTCAGATATACAGATACAACTGGTAACTCCATGTATAGTTTCACTATAGCACACTCCCTCCCACAGACCGTCACTTTCCAGACCCGCTTCCCTAATCGTGTGGACCAGCAAACCTCACTTCTCGACCTGTTCTTGAGCTCA
>OY744521.1:170728914-170781414 GCA_963556195.1 Sepiola atlantica | reverse complement strand
TATGACATACAAAAACAATGTAAAATACATAATCGGTCACACAGAAAGACTAATCTTCTCTGGTTGCAAGAGGCACCACCATAATAAACCGTACAAAGAGCAGCTAAACTAGAAACAAAAAGGTATGAAGTAAAAATTGGAAGAAACGCAGCTGCATGGCCGTTTAATAAAGCTGACAAGAGAGAAAATGCACGACAAACCTGGATATGGGTACGAAAAATACACATTAACAGGGAAACGGAATCGTTGCTGCTACACAGCAAAATCCGATCAAACGAACTATATGAACAGAACCAACGAAAACAATTAACGTAGATTCTGGCTAAAGGGACAACACGGTAAGCCACGTAAGTTAATGCTGAACATTTGCCAAAATATAAAAGTAAACGTTAACGACTGGGTAGAAAAGGCACTTCACTGGGAATTTTGCAAACGTTATCATTTGAAGTATGCACACATATGATGCACACATATGATGCACACATATGATGCAAACACAAACTAGATACACTACTGATTAGTAACAATCAGAAGATCCTCTGGTAGATTGAACAATAACATTCATCCGCACAACAAAGCCCGACGCCATAAACGTCATTAAGAAGGAAGCAAATATGCCAAATCCTACATTTTATCGTCTCAGTAGTTTGAACACTAAGTAGGCATAACACAAAGCAAATACAGGGTATTTGACAGAGAACTGAAAAGAATAGGGATTATAGAAAATAACTATACTATTAATAATTATAGGGACAGTCTCGAAACATCTATAAAACGAATAGGCGACATTGGATTCAAAGGGACGATTGAGACTATACAGGCGAAATATTTAGAAGGAATCTTTGAATATTGAAAGAAACTCACATAACCAACAAAGCTTACTAGACACAGGTAAATAGAAATGAATGGAATCACACGAGAGAAAAGAACTAGAAATTCACAAACTGACACTCCTTCTCCTTGAGGAAGGGTAGATGAAAAATGAAGAAAAACAAATTTATACGCATGAAGCTACACCAGTCTCGGTTAGTACTACATAAAAGTGTCGTAAATGGTCAGGGAAGATGGAAAATCAGGAGGGGCATCACCAAACAGTGGTTAAAGTGAGGATAGCTGTACTGTGTTTTAGTCTTGTCTAGTTCATCATATACAACTTCCATTCGATATATTGACAACTTTTACATGACCCCTGTTGTGATTAACTTATTTTCTCTTGGAAATCAATGCCGCTTCAACAGCATCATACGAATTCAAATGTCGTTAATTGTTATTATTTCATAACTTCTAAGTATCAGGTTGGAAAGAAAGTAATGTCGTTTTTCTCCAACTTGTTTATTTCATCTGAAACAATCACATTAGGGCATTTTAAATCTTTAGATTAATTTCCCTCATTTTCTATGACTTCTATCTTACGATCAACTAGCTTCTTGATGCCTTCTTCAAATAAAATCTCTGATTCTTCAGAGAAAAACAAATTTAGATCATTTTTGAGTTGGCCACCATTTTCATAAATATTATTGTTTAAATAATGCTGCAACGACCGGAAAATATAATAGTCTGATGGAGCAATGTCAGGTGAATAACGCGAATGAGGAAAAACTTCCCAATTGAAATTCATGACCTTTTCCTGAGTGAGTTTTGCTGTGTGAGGTCTCGTGTTATCATGCTGAATCACTTCACCCTTTCTATTGAGTAATGCTAGTCGTTTTTTTTTTATAGAACAATTCTTAGATTATCCAGCTGCGAACAATACTTTACTGCTATGATTGTTTAATGAGGATCTAGTAACTCATAATGAATCAGTCCTCTCATGTCCCACCATAAAAAGAGCATGACCTTCTTTGGGTGTAGTCCTTATTTTAGAACATGCTGTAGACTTTGGTTTCGGTCTAACCATTGGTTTTTGTGTTGGTTATTTTTGTAAATAACCATTTTTCCATCTCCAGTCACAATTCTTGGCGAAAATGGTTCTCGATGATCCTGGAAAGCAAAAATGTGCAAACAGTCAATCTTTGATTTCGTTGAGCGTCGGCCAAATCATGGGAAACCCAGAATCCAAGTTTTGAAACTTTTCATAACTCGTGACGGCATGAAATAATTGTGGTCTAGGTTGTATTGAATTGTTGAGCTAATTCTCTGCTGGTTCACTTTGGATTGCTCTCTTTAATGGCGTCTTTATTAATTGAGTTTGGCCTTCCCGAACGTCGTCGATCTGACAGGTTAAAGTCTCCAACAAACATTTTACAAACCACCGTTGATATTTTCGATCATTCAGAACATTTATCCCATAAACAGTTCTAATATCCTTTGTAGCTTCTGCAGCTGAGTTTCCTTTTTTGAATTCATAGAGTATGCAATGTCTCAGATGCTCTTCACTAATATCCATTTTTAGAGTATGAGATCATTAAACTTAATATGTTCAAACTAATTACTATATCTGAAAGGCAAAGCAAGATATTAAGATACCAATTCACAAAAAAATCTAGAACTGCGTAAAACTTATGAGGCTACAAAGTGATGAATTAAAAAATACAAAATTTTATTTCTCTCCAACCTGATATAATTCAAGAAGTGACGTACTTACGTAGAAATGATAATTGTCAGTTTAATGGGGACAGTGAACGTCATTATGTCTACACATATACTTGAAGGAAGGTAACATTTGATATAAATAAATAAAAAGTACATATCTTTCAGTAACGCTATCATTAATCGTATACCCGGAAAGAAATCCGGAAAAGAGAAGACGAAGTGCGCGCAGTTTGCGTTACGAAATCGTCCGTTGTGAATTTATGGTTTAAGTGGTCGTTAAAATTGATATTGTCCAAATATGCCGTCGATATTTCCTCACAGATTAAATTGCATCAGAATCTAATCCCTTTTCGAAAGAAGCGTATACTGGCTGGGTGGATTTCTTTTTGAATGTTGTGTTGAATTCTAATTAAAAGAAAAATGTTGTATCTCTGAGTATGTTACCATTAACAGTATATATGGCAATATAAAAAAAAGAGTGGGCACTATAAGCGTAAGGCAAGATTTACAATACATTATGTAATGATCCGATAAATATGCATGTCGTCCGAACATGTCCTACTCGGATCCGTCTGCATTCCCTCAGCGAGTAGTAAGACTCAATAAACCTCTTCGGAAAGAAGTTGTTAATGCCTCCAGTTAATATGGCCGCTAGTTTTTAGTAAAAACATCAATTAAATAAATGATTATTTAAAATGGCAGGTATGTTCAGTAAAAACAAAAGGAAAATAGAGTGTAAACTGTCTCAATCTGGAAAGAACAAAAAAAATAGAGAACGAAAACGTTTCAATCGGTAAAGTTGAAAACTAAAAGAAACATCAACATCTGAAAAGAAAGAAAAAAAAGAAAAAAAAGAAAAAAAAGAAATCTTTTCAATCTGTAAAGCAAAATAGAATAGAAAAGAAAGAAAGGAAACGTGTCAATGTACGAATAAAAAAAAGGGAAGCTATGTGATAGTATGCTTAATTTTAATTATTCAGACTACTGTTCTCATTTCGAGTGTTATTCTCACGGAGACCCGTGGCGCAGTGGATATAGTACTTAGTAAAATTCAGTTCTAAGTTATACTTATCTGAAGGTTGAAGGTGAACCTCGGTGCGTGCGATACGAAGAATTGCGAATTGCTGATAACCTCTCCCAGTAATGACTGCCAGAACGAGTGCATGCTATCTCTGTGGATTAAATAAAGGGTTCCGTTCGAAATTTCGTCAATTTTCCCGAGTTATACAGAAATATTCCCGAGTACGAAGAGATCCATCTAAAACAGGCTGACTGTTACAGCGGCCAAAACGTTGTGAGAATACCACTCAAGAGTAGAACAGTAGTCTGAATAATCCAAATTATCAATCCTCATCTAAAAAATTCAGAAACATATGTGAAATACGTTGTAATAGTTTTGGTGAACATGACAACTGAGTGAGAAATGACTATGTTTTAGGTGGACGGACAAGAAGCGGATACTACGCGAGTTTATAATTTATATATAACAAGAATATATAATATAACAAGAAGCGGATACTACGCGAGTTTATAATTTATATATAACAAGAATATATAATATAACAAGAAGCGGATAATACGCGAGTTTATAATTTATATAGTATAACAAGAATATATAATATAACAAGAAGCGGATACTACGCGAGTTTATAATTTATATATAACAAGAATATATAATATAACAAGAAGCGGATACTACGCGAGTTTATAATTTATATATAACAAGAATATATAATATAACAAGAAGTGGATACTACGCGAGTTTATAATTCATATATAACAAGAATATATAATATAACAAGAAGCGGATACTACGCGAGTTTATAATTTATATATAACAAGAATATATAATATAACAAGAAGCGGATACTACGCGAGTTCATTAGTCCAATTCCATCATTTTGCAAAAGCAGGAATGTAAACAAATGTAATATTTGTGTAATTCTTCTTTAATAAGCAGTTGTTTTAACGCTGCGAACAACGTATTTTATCGATAAATATGACCGGTGTTATTCGGGAAGCCAACATTTGTTTGTCAGCTTTGAAGTAGAACGACGGAAAAGTAAAATGAAAGAACATAGTATGATGCACGGTCGTGTAAAAGGCGCCTATTACTTTCTTGCATGAATGAAATGTAACTTGTATTATTCCACCGATCTGTTAATCCAACATGCCTCATATACTATGGTGCACGGCTGTATTGTTGAAACCTATAGAAATCGGTACTGGAAGAATAAAGATAGACAGTTAGATAAGTAAAACTATGTATCGGGCGTGCCTGGGGAACTTGTTTTTGTTCAGAAAGCACATCTTTTGAAAACTAGTGAAGAAAATGTAGTAAGAACAAATGATGAAATGAAAAGTATATATGTATATATATATATATATATATATATATATATATATATATATATATATATATATATATATATAATGTAAGTCTCTGGTTAAAATAAGACAAACTTGTCCAGATTAGGTCCCAAGGTAAAATTGACGTGGTGTCCGTAGTTTCCGGATATTTAGGTAGACGGCCGAAAACAGATGAATAAAAATTCGCTTTCTTGCGTCCCAAAAATCTAAAACTAGGTTAAGTGTATAACTGGAAAAAAATGTTTGTTTTTGACAGTAAAATCTTCTTTAAAGAAAAATACCACTGAACCAGTGTTAAAACGGGGTTAGGTATATAACACTTTTTTTCTGCAAGTAAAAGTTTGTTTTCTCACTGAACAAGTGTTCAAACGGTGTTAGTGTTAGGGTTCGTTAAAATTCATTATCACTTTGCTCAATTTTTATTTGCAATTAATGAATTTCGCGATTCAATTAATCAAAATGTTAACTTGTCGTTCTACTTATTTTCTTGCAATCTGATTGGATAAGCGCTTCGGCATTTCCCGGCCGTCTACGTAAACACCCGGAAACTACAAACGCCAAGTCGATTTTTGGTTGTGTCCTTATCTGGACAAGTACAAACAAATAATATCTTATTGGCTTCGAATGCCTCCCTGCGTTCTTTTACTGCTAATCTTTTATTCGTGTATGTCATTGTGCTATTCTGAAATGTTATTCCGTCATACGAATTAACATGTAAATATAAGCAGTAGCTGATCAAAAAGTTTCCATGAAAAGAAAGTGTAATTTGAAAGGAGCGTTTAGTATTAAGGTAGCAAATATAGAGGAGGTATCAGACAATATAAACAATGAAGACAACGAAATCATACCAGTGCTACCAAGGAGGGAAAAATACATCCCTGTGTAAGTAGTTGTAAATACGAGATTGAGAGTGAAAATAAAACATATCTGAATTCCTGTATTGATGACTAGGAGAAGCTGGCGACTTGTAAGAAAATGTAAAAGGTATAGAAATAGAACACAGCAAACGCATATTCCTCAAAACACGTATCAAGAATTGGCTTTAATGACTTCCAAAGCGAAGTGTAATATGTAGCTTCGCGTTACAAACCCATAGACGTCAATCACATTGAACAATTCAAGAACATGAACAAATACTAAATATATATGCAAATTAATGGAGAATTACGTCATCAATAAGTATAATTAATGTTGTGTAACAGTCAAATTATACTGGCACCTATTTTAGTTATTTAATGATCTGCATAACATAAATAAAATGTATTTCCATACTTTGGAAATCATAAATCACTAAATTTAGATGATGATTAGGCATTCTAATATCTTCCTGGAATTTATTGTCAGTTTTCTAAAGAGCACCTGTCACCATTTGAATCTTTCTAACAAACTTCTAACATTTTAAATGTGTTGTTTTATTTTCGTTTATTTCTTCGATAATTCCCCATGTACTTCGTTTTGCTTCCGTTGATTTTGATTTATATGCCCCTGCGAATTATAACGTGAAATGATAATGTCACGTGAGATGATGTATTTGTGACGCTTCCCTGTAACGTTACCTTTACATTGTCTACACTCACGTTATAGCAACTTGTTCGAAACCTTTATGTAGCACCATTATTTTGTTAACTGGAAATATCAAATAATATACATATGCATATACCAACTTATTTCTCCTTCACAAATTGTAACCGGGCGTATCTTCTTTTGCGTTAGGCTGCCAGTTATCCTAGATTTCTCTGGATAATTTATAACACGGTTTTAGCTTCTGGAATTAAATTACATTTCCCCATTCAATTTGAATTCTGAAATTTATGAAAAGCCCAAAATGGATCTATATATGCCTGAGGAAATTATAGATAGGTCATCAAGTACGTAATGCTATTTAAACACGCATCTTCCATAATTGCTGAAAGCAACCTTTCTCCTTGAATTATATGTTGTAAATAGATGCAGAAATATAGTTACTGACTTGTGTGGTGTGAATGTCACATGGTAAAAGTACAAAATGTTATCTATTCAAGTTGAGTAACGACTATCATATTGGGTACGTTATTAAACTGCAACGCTCCATCCCATAATACTAAATCCGTTTGTGGTTAACCTATGGGTTCACTTGACTGCATTATGTGCATTATATACACATTATCGAGCTATGTTAAGTAAGCTGGCTATATGGTAGGCCCCTACAGCAGAGTCATACCTGCTGGTTGTCCAGACTACTTCATAAAATGAAACAACTGTAAATATAGTGACATCATAGACACTACTTTTAATTCTGTGCATGCAATTTTTTTATTTATTATAAACAACAAATGAATTACACCGGCTCACACGTATTCCACGGGGGAAAACGTTTGCGTTGTTTAAAATTGTGCGAGAAACCGTGTACACGAAACTAATTAATCTAGATTGATGAAATTTACGCATACTATTAGACAGAAATAGCTCGAGAAGAATTTAAAGCCAGACTGCTCGAGTAATTATTTTAATTGATCGCTACAAAGATAAAGTATTATGTTAACAACAATTTTACTTTGTCTCCTAGAATTTTATGCCATGGATATACTTTCGTCAAAGAGGGACACGGAGTGCGAAACCAAATAAAGAAAAGTATATTACAGAAGTTAAAGCAGGAACCGCTAATTGTCATCGATCACATCGAGACTACACACTCGTGGAAATATATATGCAACAATTATTTGTGTGTATACACTGTCAATACTTTACAAGGCAAATAAGGAGTTCTGAAGAAAAACATGAAGCAGTATATTATTTGGAGACAAGAATATATTAATACGGTATTTCATGGATGGGAAAACCACACATAGTTTCACATAACAAGATTAGAAATATGCCAGCATTGTTTTTATATTCAATATGTTATAAAATGGTACGTAACATATATTTTGACACAGAACAAGTTCCTCACAATATATATTCTATCAAAAAATCATTACGGTGTCAGTGTTGAGGGAGAAAAACACACATTATATTCTGCCTAAAACAAATCGAAGTACGCAAAACAGCGTATGCCGCTTTAAGTTGTTTTTATCGACGTTAGTAAGGGTTTAGCTACTATCTCTAAACGGAAACTATGATGTATGCACAATACGTGTAGATGCACTTATTAATGCAGCAACATATTCAATGCATTTACACTAGTAGGAAGTTATTTTTCTCGTTTTATACCATCAATTGTCATAGATTCAGATTACACCAAGATAAAGCAGAGCTGTGTGATTGTGCCTTCAATTATCTTATTATATCTGACATATATGCTTATGTATGCATTCAAAGACTCGTGAGCGTGTATATATACTGAGAGCCTTTTCAGCTGTTCAATCTAAGCGAAAAAGGCTATTTGACGATGGTAGTGAAATAGTTGCTCAGTGCTGCTTATATGCAGGAACGAGTTCTACATTCTCAAGTGCAGAAGGACAATGCAGCTTGAAAGCTATCAATAAGAAGGCTGCAATGCATCTATCAGTCACTGTATGCATGCAGAAGCAGAAGCTGTGAGATTCAAGGTGCGCTGCTGACACAGAACACGAACTGCATAGGAAATACACCTACAAAACCGCCAAGTTGAATGGAGTAATCCAGCTTAAGATTAGGAAATGGGAATAACAGCCAGCTTATGAATAGCCGACATGTTACCAACCGAGTTAAGTGTAACATCTACAGAGCAGCTTTTTTGTCAACTGTTCTATACATGGTAACATAGAGTATAACTTACTGAAGTAAGATAATCCTTTGCTATACGAGTGGGCATATATAGGAGATTATTAATATAAACTAGCTGAAGAGGATTATGACGCTAAAGATTCTAGGACGGGAAAGACTACAATGTATGGCTGTTCTGCTTATACAGAAAAAAACTGAAATGAGTAGGAAATTAGGAGTGAAAGAGATATGAAGGAAATACAAGACACTTGCTGTATTCTCAACTGCCTGAATAAAGTCGAAAACAGGGAAGACCCAGAACAAATTAAGAATACAGTGACAAAATACTTGAAATCGGTGAATATCAACACAAGCGAATTCGATTTTCATCGGAATAAAAAAAATAAGTAGAAACAATAGTAGTGAAATGTTAACCTTCATGAAACAGTCATCTTCAATTCAAGTACCTGCATTAGAAGTCCTTTTACACCATATTACTGTGGGCGTATAAGACGGTTAAAATAGTAATACAACGTGAGATAACTGAAACGAAAAGGGACATATGACATACGGACATATGTCAGGTAATCATAGCTTGTCCGTAAGGGTGTGTGGTGCATGCATTCGTTGTCTCTATCTTTATATTTACATTTATATGACGAATGTATGTGTATAACAAAAGTGCTGATGAGAAATTAAACTATTGTAACGTAATGTATTATAAACAATGAAACTACATCGAGCGATAAATTTCCCAGAGAGAATCAGACAAAGAAGCTGAAAGTTGGAGTCAATAAACCAGCACACGAAATTGAACTAATAATACTCGTCCCCTACTCTTATCAATATAAGAAATATAGAAACTATTCATATTCACAGACAGATGCAATTATTTTCTTCGCCAAATATAATAATGTTTATATCATTTATGCATCATTTCAATGTTGCATTCAAGTGGACAGTTTAGAATAGGTATTCGCTTCTAGTAATACTAGTATTTTTATTCATGCATACCTAAATTCATGAAACATTCAGATTTATAACTCATTGCTTAGGAGATACGTCAGCCATATCAAAAAAGTAATGCAGCTTGAGCAAAAATTCTCTAGTGCTATTCAGTCACATATGTTAAGTACATCGGCATATATATATATAGAGAGAGAGAAATATATATATATATATATATATATATATATATATATATATATGTGTGTGTATATATATACAGGTATATATATACAGATATAAATAATATATGTAGATAAATGAAAGAAAAGAGATAAAGATGTGAAGATGATATATATATATATATATTTATATATATAGTAAAATATATAGATATTTTTCATGATGATGAGTGGGTGGTGGTTGAACAATAAACCACTGTCGGTTCTTCTTTATTTTTGTTGTAATAATTCAGTATTTCAAATGTTTTGGGTTCTTCTTCGGAGATGAAAAGTTTTGTGAAAAACACAGAACCTCTGCATTTGCAGAATATTAATATGCCTAACATAATGGAGGATCATGTGTTTGAGGGAAGAATGTTGACATAGTATTGCTTAAATCCTTTCAGAAGCTGTTATGTAAAATGTTTTTTTTTTTAAGTATTTACGTATAATAGTTAGATACATATTTTGTGGAAATCGCTCGAGACAAGGCATGAAGCAACGTCATGAAAAGAGCGAAAAAGAACGACACATCATTATCGCAAAGACAAAGGATGCCTATTGACCGTAGTCTTGAAAATACCAAGGCTATAAGTAGGAGGTAAACAATCAGCAGGAAGAGAGTTCTACAAGCCTGCAGTTCTTGGAAAGAAGTTACTTGAATAGGACGCTTTATTACAATTAGGTATCAACACAGCGAATTGATGGAGACCACTTAGCCAAAGAGTCAAACGAGCTGGAACAAATGAAGCAGGAAATAAATCACACAATTTTGTAGTAAACATGCCATAATAGTATTATAGAAAATACTAACACTAGCAACATGAAGTCTATGAGTTGAAAGATGCAGAGAAGAAGAACGGGTGTGCACAATTAAGTTAAAGATTCATTTCTGCACCTTATCAATTCGTAGTCTGATAGAAGATTTGTAGACATAGACAATAGTCTCAGGTATGTAAAAATGTTTGGTACGATAGAAAGACCCGACATCATGAGAAGCAGAAAGAACAATGGATCTTATGTATGAACTCCAGGAAATATCTGATGAGTGAGAAAGACCAGGAAGTGTCAGAGTTGATTTCCTTTAACGGGCAGAGCTATCCATAATAATCTCAAAGAGAAAAAGGGACTCGCCTTCAATTAAAAGAGACGAGTTGAGTCTTAACATGATCAAATGAAATAAGCCATTTCGTACCCCAATCCACAGCTGAACACAGGTCAACGTCTAAATGCATATTACAACTGATCTGAGGGAGATGGGCGAGAAGCAACACCAACATAGAAAGTGATATCATCAGCATAAATGTTAATTTTCTGAATAATATTCTTCGAAAGAAAAGAAATAGTGTTTGGATGCAAAACACCAGCATTTATAGGAAAAGAGAATGGTGAGACACCGTCAAAAGTTACTCCCAAGTTGTGATCAGAAACACATACCTAATAATGTCAAGTACCCTACCACCAATGCCATAATTATGAGGTTTGTGTATTGGAGCAAAATGCCACACTTTGTTGAACACCTTCGGAATATCAAGTGCAATTGTCCTACCTTCTTCTAGATTATCCATAAACCGACAGATCCGCTCAGTTACTAGAGAAGCAATTGAACAAATACCACGAAATTCATACTGAACATCACTAACGAGGCCCAGACTTTACAGAAAATGAGCAAGCTTGCCGTATGCAAACCTTTCAAAAAACGTTGCTAATAAAAGAGAGGAAACTAACAGGGCGATACTTTGTTATATCAGACCGATCACCAGATGTTTTAAAGAAAAGGAAAACAGGGGACTCCTTGCAACAGTAAGGGAAACAGGACTGAAAAAAAAACAGAGATTGAATAATTTAGAGAGGATAGAAGAAACTTTAATATCATAACAGTTGAAACAATAACAGGAATTCAATCAGGATCGGAAGCCATGGACTGATCAAGATCAGAAAGAACACTAGCAACCGTTTTAGAGTGATTATGACAGATTCAAGAGAAAATTAGGAAGAACCGCACCAGAATCATCAAGAGAAGAAGACAGGCAAAGACATCAACCTTATCCTTAGAAGATTAAATAACCTGAAGCCCACTGTAAAAAGGGGGATCATATATATATATATAGATATATATATAACTTATTAATACTTACAAACGCTAGCGTTGCAAGCTTATTGCTCTCATAAGTGCTGGAAACGGACGGGAGGCGCGAACCCGGTTCACCAAGTAAGCATAAAATCTGCACGCAGTCGCCATATTCATTCAGTCAACGGAAACTGTCACGTAATTAAGGGAAATTAAGATCTGTATGTACCTAGAAGCGGGCACAGATAGAAGACTAGTCGAGTGTTCGACGAACGTATTCGGAACTTTGAATTATAACTTTTTTACAGTCTATTTTAAAAAACCCTGAGAGTTCTCAACTTTAATATTATAAAGGGATATTTATAATATTTATAAATTAATATTAAATTATTAATACTCACAGACGCTAGCGTTTCAAGCTTATTGCTCTCATATATATATATATATATATATATATATATATATATATATATATATATATATATATTGCTGAAATATCGAAGTCAAAATACATTCATATATAGGAAGAGAAAGAGAAAGATAATGTATGAAGTAGACAGACAACCTTTTTATCATAAACAATGAAGAGTGCCTTCAGAGAGTCCTAATGTACCTAAACAATATGATATTGATACTTTTCTTTACTGATAGATGTGATTGTGGAAAGTGGAATTCCGAGGTTTACGGCAATTTTACGCTTATTAAATCTACTTTCATATTTACTTATAATATGTCTCCTTTTAAACTCTGAGAATTCTAATGCTTCATTGGTCCATGTACTACATAGATGGTGATTTAGCATTGATATATTAATATCTGAAAGACAAAAATGCCAATTAGTATGAACTATCAATGTTTCAAACCTTTACTGTAGCTTTGTACGCTTCCAATGTAAGCAGACACATACACCCGTACACATACATACACACACACACGTATATATATGTATGTGTGTGTTTATACATGATATAATATATATATATATATATATATATATATATATATAGAGAGAGAGAGAGAGAGAGAGAGACAGATGTATATAAATATATATATATATATATATATATATATCGATAAATAGAAAGTTAGATAGATAGATACAGAGAAAGATTGAAAGGGAAGAATGGGTGTAATAGAGAAATAAACCTTCTTTTATGTAGTATATGTATCGACTAATTGACTTTACGATTATCAATATAGGTTTTACTAATTTTATGATTTCAACAAATTAATTTAGCCCGTATTCAGCATATTGTCAATAACTAATCTGCTGCCTACTGTGTAATACTCTTTTTTGCGAATGTAACTCAATACTATCGAACAGTCAATTATATCTACTAGCAAATATATGCTCCCTCCGGTCGCATATTTGTGCTAAGTGTTTTATTTAATTGCTCAGTAAAATGTGTTTGTTTGTTTTCTTATAAAACAAACAGACAGAAAATCACCCCATCTTATATTTTAATAAATAAAACGCAGAATAATAAAGACATAGTTTTTAAACAAAATTCAATCTTTTTACAGCGTAAAATGTAAAACAAACAATTATAAACTTACTTCAGATCGTAAAAACATAATATTATTTGAAGTTTTTCAAATCGAAAAAAGGTTTACATGAAATAAAATCAACAATTACAAAATAAAATACAGTGAACACGATTCTAAATTCAGTTATTTAATTGCTCAGTAAAATGAGTTTTTTTTTTACCGAAAATAATAGTAATTTTTAAATCAATTATTTTTTAAATTAAACAATTTGATTCAATAAAAAAGAAACAAACCCAAAACGTTTTAATAAAAAAATAAAGTAAATATATTTACCATAACAGTAGTCGGAAAAATCCAAATCCAATAATATCGGAATATAGACACACTGATGAAGGTTTATATAAAGAAATAAAAAATCGGTTTCGATTAATTTTTCTTTTAAAATTATATTGCATCTTTATATGCTAAAAAGGTATTTGTTTTTACCTTATTGTTTATTAAATGTCAATTAGATGTTTTAAAAAATATGAACATTAAATTATATATATATATATATATATATATATATATATATATATAACAACTAGGCAACTGCAAAATAACTGGAAACTGTATCAGCCCTAGGTTTTCCTAACTGTCATTCTAACAAAAGCAATGACTTTTTCGAAATATATTTCCTCCACGAAGGTCAGACCACCACTAACCGCCAAATACTAGACAGATACATAATGGAATTGGACATGCATTTCTCGCCGTATCTATGACAGGGTGGTTTCCAGATACTATACCTTACCAAGGGTCAACCCGTGATTTTGCCCGGCACATCTTATAGGATGTTCGCCGCTAACCCTTATATCTAAAGGCCGTTTCCATATCCGCAACCTTGGGAGCTAATTGATGTTAATTTTCGTCTCCATACCAACAAACACCCATTCAGAAAGTAACATCTACGCATCTTAGATAAAGAAAACAACGGTGATTTAAGAGACGCTCTATGTAGAGGTGAATCTGATGTGAGTTGTTTGTTTTTACAACTTTTGTTTTGTCACATCGCAATGTATATTTTTCTAATTGAGAAATGTTATGCTTTCTTATGAGTTCAAGAAAGGAAAGATCCGGTAATTACATACGAATGTTGGTTGGTCTTCCGGGAAACGAAACGGAACCGCAACTGTACCAAACGTGATTGTTTCAAAAAAATGATTTGTAAGATGAAAATAATTCGGGCTTTTGGAATGTAATTAAATTTGTTTATATATATATATATATATATATATATATATATAGGAACAAGAGACAATTCCTGCCTGTCACACGGTTCCAACCCAAATACGAAAGTCATATTTTAACTCAGTAGTCGGAGCGCATACCCATGTATCCACAACGCATTATCGTTGAAAAGAGAGAGTAAATTAACGTCTAAACGGCAAATTCAGCGGTCATATATGCAATATGTCTAGATAACTAGAGTACCAGCGAGGACTAGCGTACTACATTAAGCTATGGATACCGGCATATTGTTTACTTACTTAAAGTGCTCAATCTAGCGAAAGCGTTAAACAATTATCCATAAATTAAACGTTTCAAATTAACTCATATACACGTGTGTTTCATAAGTATGGGAGGAGACAATTACTGCTTGTCAAGATGTCACTATATATATGCATATTCAGTAGAATAAAATATAAACCAAAAGTAAACTTTTAGTAGATAGAACCTATAGTGAAAAGGTTAAGCTCAATATACGAGATAGAGCAATCATAAAGATAGAAGAAATAAGTGTGATAAACATTTCTGAATGTCCACATTTATTCGTACATGTTTATCACTCTTATATCTTATATCTTTATCTTTATATGCATATTCATATATATATTTATATATACAACTATTGACAACGAATGATGCAACAAAGTATCAATACACTGCAAAAATGGAACATGTGCTTGTGATTCTCTTTGAAACTCTATACCTATGCTATGTATGTGTGGCTTCACTAGATCACACACATAAGATAAACAATGCAGTTATAATATGTGTCTAGTTTAGGCTAAACTGCTGATACAACTCAGCCATAGGTTGCTTGATTTTAAAACGGTTAGGTTTTTTAAATTTTACGAATTCTTTGCTTTTTTCTTACCTTATTTAAGCCAACAGGTTTTTACGTTAATCGCCATTATCAACTAAGCATTCATAATTGTATGTTAATCTCTTCTAATGCATACACTCTTTTTAAAAAATCAACCATTTTCTATTTTTCCTCTATTTTTTCGTTTTTTTATTACTTCTTCTTATTCGCTTCTTCCTTCATCTTGTTTATGAATTTGGCTTTAGGAAATGAACATGCCGACATGTCATTAATACTTAATCATCAAAACCATCCTCGCGTTGATAATTGCTGAGTAGATGGCCTCCGAGGCTCTCACTTAAAGGACGTCTATTACAGCTTAAGCTGACACGTAGCTGTAATATTTTATTTTATTTTTTGTTTATCTCCATAAAACCTAATTAATTGGAACTTATTCAAATTTGATTTTGTTAACTGTGTATATGTTCAACATTCTTGAAATACTTCTGGTTTATATATTGGCGTTGCAAATGTCTTGAATATCTTTCAGTCGTTATCGGACGGGAAAAACAAGGATGGGAGATCTTAATATTCGTCCCTTTAACATAAACGCTCAGCAATGAAAATACTGTTTCAATATGAAACGTGATATGACGACTTACAGACAGATAATTTTCATACATCATATTGTAGAGAATTGATGGCGTAATTGATTGAGCCGTTTCTATAAAGGTTGCTTATGTAATTCCATGTCCTATTTATTGTAATTTCCGATCATCTTCTTTTCTGCCTGGGCTTTGAATTTGCTGATCATATATATTTACACGTATTCGGTCTGTTGTATTCTATTACCTGACATAAGAAAGGCAAACATTCGCAGGAAGCTAACCAGGTCCATCCTGTTTACTTTCAAAGCAGCCCGTGCTGATAATGACCTTCTGATACTTCTGATGAGTTACCCGGCTTCGGTATTTGTTTTGTTTCATGTGGTTTGTTATTGTATAGGGCCAGTATCATTTCACCTCTGATCCTTTCGCAGGGATAACATCGATCCATTCCATATGTTGTAATAACAGTGCACTATCACACAGAGATTGCAGGTGCTATCTGTTTACAATAAATAATGTTGATAATTGTTTGGTTCAATGGCCTATACCACCTATTTAGACATATAGAATACTCTTCTGACATTATGCCATCGATTTTCCACACACCATGTATAGACGTGAATGCATATGACAGGAGACCGACGGAAATACTATTTAAAGATTAAAAGTGAAATATCGAACGACCTATTTGATGAGATTATTATAAGAATCAACAAAACTCATTAGCAACTGCGAATGAATTAATCCTCACTTACAAAGATATCAATAGGCATACATGTATATTTTGTGAGTGCATCAAATCAAAATTTAAAAAAAAATGTTATTCACACCAAACAATAGCAAACTGTCACAGATGAATAAGAAGCTACTGTAATAAGGGTCAGACTTATAGGTGATCAAACATTGCTTGCACGATGTCTGTTTACATTTACATTTTTGAAAAACCAAGCGGCTTTTAAAGTAAAAAATCTCGCAGCATCTATGGGCCGCTACCGTTAAGTGGTTGAATTTAGCTGCCGATCAGATGAGTTGTGGGTATTTTCGTTGAAGGGTACAAGTCACGTGATATAATCGGAACTCATTTCGTATAAATATTTGTAAAACAAGAGGAATGCACCACTGCCGCGATACAATATCGGCTGGAGATTACAACAACCGGCTATTTAAAATAGTTGAAAAAAGTGTTACATATGTAGCAGGTGGATGTTCAGTAAAATTCAATATATATTTTATATTCATCATAATTATCATCATCATAATAATCATAACTATAGTTTTTGATCACTCTTAGAAGAGAAACCCTCTCTGGTTTCAAGCACCTTATCTGTAACTGTAGCGCAAGGGGTTTTTCCCTAGTCGTCATGCTAGTCACTGCAGGTTGGCGATTCTATTTGCCCATAGCTAGGTGTCCACATACCGCGCTTGATATTCCCAAATGATAACCCATCTAGTACTAGCCAAACTCGACGTTGCTTAACTTTGGCGATCTAATAGGAATTGGTGTATTAACGTGATTATGCCGTGTATATATACATATATAAATATATATATATATATATATATATATATATATATATATACATATATATATATATATAGAGAGAGAGATAATATATAATATATAATATATAATATATATATATATATATATATATATATATATATATACATATATATACATATATATATATATATATATATATGATAAATAAAGTGAAATATTTGAGAAAGGTGTTTAACACATCACTAAATGATAACCTACAAATAGCATGTCTCAGAATTTTAGACCAATCGGATGTCTAGTTTAACAATATTTAATAAAACCGTTGAAAGCACGCGTTTCCAATAAGAATTTGATGTGTTCTGGTTGTATTCTTTCTTTTTGTTCTCGAAAAAAAAAATGTGCTCTGTACACACCGAAAAGACAAACGTAAGAAAGCATTGCCGTAATATTGCACGTACAATAAAACCGTTGAAAGCACGCGTTTCCAATACGAATTTCGTGTGTTTTGGCTGTTTTTCTTTTTGTTTTTCATTTTATACTAGCGGGGCTACCCGGCGTTGCTCGGGGTCATAAAAACATATAATTGAAGAAAAATCGTGTGTGTAACATCTTTATATACAAACTTCTATTTCTCCCCCCCCCTTTCTCTATAGCCGTCTCTTTATCTTTCTACCTTTCTCTTCCCTGGTCACCCCATTTCAGCGCTACTTTCTAATTTTGCCTTTTGCGAAAGCTGTTTCTTCCCCACCATTTCTCCTACGTTGGCCAGGGCAATAGTATATCATATTTCTATAAAAAGTAACACCTCTATCTGCGCCTTCTATATAGGTACTTATCTCCGCCCCGGTGTTCATACTATATACGTATCTATCATCACCCCGGTGCGCATACTATATACGTACCTATCGCCGCCCCAGTGCACATACTATATATGTACCTATCGCCGCCCCAGTGCAGATACTATTTAAGTACCTATCGCCGCCTCGGTGCGAATGCTAAATAGTACCTATCGCCGTCCCGGTGTGCATGCTACATAAGTACCTATCGCTGCCCTAGTGCGAATAATTAATATGTACATATTGCCGCTTTGGTGCGAATGCTAAATACGTACCTATCGCCGCTTTGGTGCGAATGCTAAATACGTACCTATCGCCGGCCCGGTGCGAATGCTAAATACGTATATATATCCGCCCCGGTGCGAATGCGAAATACATACCTTTCGCCGTTCCGGTGCATGTGCTATATACGTACCTATCGCCGCCCCGGTGCACGTGCTATATACGTCCATATCGCCGCCCCGGTGCGCGTGCTATATATGTACTGACTGCCGCCGCAGAGCGCATGCTATGTACGTACTTATTGCTGCCCATGTGTACATGTTATATACGTAGCTATCGCCACCCCTAAATTCTGAATACGTACCTATAGCCGCCCCGGTGTGGAAGCTAAATAGGTACTAATTGCTGCCCCGGTGCGAATGCTAAATACATACCTATCGCCGCCCCGGTGTGAATTCTAAATACGTACCTATCACCGCCCCGGTGTGAATTCTAAATACGTACCTATCGCTGCCCCGGGTCGGAAGCTAAATACGTACATATCGCCACCCTGGTGCGAATGCTAAATACATACCTATCGCCGCCCCGGTGTGAATGCTAAATACATACCTATCGCCACCCTGGTGTGAATGCTAAATACGTACCTATCGCCGCCCCGGTGTGAATGCTAAATACATACCTATCGCCGCCCCGGTGTGAATGCTAAATACATACCTATCGCCGCCCCGGTGTGAATGCTAAATACGTACCTATCGCCGCTCCGGTGTGAATTTTAAGTACGTACCGTTCGCCGCCCCGGTGCGCGTGCTATATACGTACCTATCGCCGCCCCGGTGTGAATTTTAAATACGTACCTTTCGCCGCCCCGGTGCGCGTGCTATATACGTACCTCTCAGCGCCCTGGTGCACGTGCTATATATGAACCGATCGCTGCCCCAGTGCACATGCTAAATACATGCCTATCACCGCCCCGGTGCACATACTATATACATACTTATTGCCGCCGATGTGCACATGCTATATACGTACTTATCGCCACCGCTGAATGCTAAATAAGTACCTATCTCCGCCCAGGGGTGAATGCTAAATACGTACATATTGCCGCCCCGGTGTGCATACACCATATGTACCTATCACTGCCCCAGTGTGAATACTAAATATGTACATATCGCCGCCCCTGTGCGAATGCTGAATACGTACCTATCGCAACCCCAGGGCGAATGCTAAATACGTAACTATCGCCACCCCTATACACTACTATATACGTACCTATGCCACCCCAGTGCACATACTATATATAAACCTATCGCCGGCCTGGTGCGCATAATATATTCGTACCTATCGCGGCTCTGGTGTGCATACTACATACTTACCTATCTCTGCAAGGGTGCACATACTATATATGTACCTATCTCCAGCCTAGTTCGCACACGTAAGAACTCATATTAGTGCACCCCTGTCGTGTTTGAAAAACAAAATAGTGTTCATTCATGTATTGTCACTATCATAAATATAAATAATTTTAGTTAAAAACAGAAAAAAAGAAATGTTTTTGCCTCCCCCCACGAACATTTTTTTCCATCCTCCCACATACTTAGAAATATTTTTAATTTAAAAGAAATAAAAAAGAAAAGAAAATTTTTTGACCCGCCCCAAAAATTTTATGTTCCCCCCATACATAGAAATATTTTTAGTTTAAAAAAAGAAAAAAAACATTTTTTTAGCTCCCCCGCCCCGAAAATATTTTTTTTCATCCTGCCCCATACATATAAATATTGTCAATGAAAAAGATAAAAGAAAAGGAAAAAAATGTTGCCCCCCACCCCAATTTTTTTTTACACTCCCGGTGCGCATGCTATATTCGTACTTATGGCATCCCATGTGCACATGCTATATACGTTCCTATCGCCACCGCTGAATGCTAAATACGTACCTATAGTCTCCTCGGTGCGAATGCTAAATAGGTACCTATCGCCGCCCCGGTGCGAATGGTAAATACGTTTATATCGCCGCTAAAAATTTCCACGACCACCAATCTCTCCAGGCCCCCTAACTTTTGTTTACTCTCGCCCAACCCTGAGTAATATTTTTAGTTCCAAAAATAAAAAAATAAAAAAATTTGGCCCGACCCCTAAAAAGTTTGTCCTGACCTCTAAACATTTCCCCGAGCCCCCAATCTCTTCAGAACGCCCCCAACTTTTTTATTATTCTCTCCCAATCCTAAGAAATATTGTTAGTTAAAAAAATAAAAAAACAAAAAAAATTTTTGTTCACCTGAAAATGATACAACAAGAAATCGAAAGTGGTAGTGATATTTATGAAACATTCTTTATTTTTTGACACAAAAATGATTATTTTAATACTGAAAAAAAGAATAAATTATGTGATGTTTAACGATGTTTTCTTAAATAAATAATGTTCCATTGATACGCACACAATATAAATATATCTATCTCTCTCTCTCTCTCTCTCTCTATATATATATATATATATATATATATATATATATATATATGTATATATATATATGTGTGTGTGTGTGGGGGTGTGTGTGTATTTAAGTGGTTAGTAGCAAGGTTTTATCATGAGAGTTTTCCTTCTCGTAGCTGGATGGCCTGACAAGATCTACGCGTCCAACATACCGAGAGGGGATAGCCTGCGCCCGTGTACTAGTCGGGTATTTCCGTGCCCCGCAGGTATATAAAAAACTCATTATAGATATATATGTATATACGTAGATAGAATAAGTCTATCCACCGCTTGCTATAGATTGTGAAGGACTGAAGATATCATTCCCTCTCACTCAATCGTGAGCAAAATTTATTTTGTAATTTAGTATTACAATCCGGAATTTTTAGACAATATATCCACATGAATTTGATTTTAGTATAGCATAAATTGTAGGAAGATATCTACTTGTTTGCAACATAGCTAATGTCTATGTGCTATGTATTAAATACTAAACAGATCGCTGATGTTATGTCGGAGTTTTCCCCTCAAGGCTAGTTTCGCTGATAAGGGTTTAGAGTCCAGTACACACTACTATGCACTTATAGCAATTGATAGAAGTTCATATATATATATATATATATATATATATATATATATTTATATATATATTTATTAGCTTTTAGATTAGGGGATCACTTTCCGATACAAGTAAATTTAGCGTAAAATGAGATGGTGGTATATGTGCAGTAATTAAGTTTTTCATTCAATTTTACTTTTAATGGAGGGATTGTTATTTCCATATGTACACAAATCATATTTAATGTTTTGGGAGCCACGATTTTGTGTGTTTTTTGTGGAGGGGAGGGTTATATTCTTGTTGTATTTAACGTATAGGTATCTAGAAATTTGCCGGTGTGACGTAGGCAGTTTAGAAAATGCGGAAATAAACAGAACACGTTCCGATGCTTTTTCACAATACACACAAAATAATTGTAAAGGTTAGGGTTAAGGTTGGGTTTGTTAAAAGTCAGTTTAGGGTTATTTTGGTTTTAGTTTCGGGGTGGCTCAGAGTAAGGCGTAAGTAAAAATGTCAAAATAGTTTGGTTGGTTGGTTTTGTGTCAATTTTTCTGTGATATCAGTTACAGTTTTTTATTGTCAATTTGAATTTGCCGAACACAGGTATTTTTCGTCGTGATTGATTTTTTGTCGGGTGCTTGCTAATTTCAAGATACCCCCAAATAAAATCTACAAAATCAAAATGGTTAACAAGTAATTCCCCTCCCTGTTTCTATTCAAAATAGGAAAATTCTAATTTTGATTAGCTAAAAGGAAGATATGCCAACACCCTATCTTTTTTGTTCGAAAATGTACAAACTGTTCTTTTATGCGCCTGGAGTTACCGCTAAATGAGTAGGAAGTGATTACTCATTTTGCGTTAAATTTTTATAGGAAAGTGATCGCCTAGCTGAACATCTAATTTCATTTCTTAATTTGTTTTTTGTTTTTCTCGGATATATTTTCAGGCTGCTGACAGGAGTCGTCCAAAACTTTAGAAGTTTAAGTATTTGAAGGATAAAACCGAACTGAATCGGGTGCTTTCATCGCAAACAAATTATGTTGAGAGTAAACTGGGGTTAAATAGGTCAGTTAGGGGTGTTTTCATTCCTTGACATCTGATAACCTCCCTAAAATATGATGGGGAAATTTTTCACCCGGTAGCAAATGGATTCTTAGCAGTCAGTCAAATAAAGAGAAGCATGGGAATGTTTCATTTACTTCTAATATGTTGCAAGATTTATTAGGTACTTTACCTATGATTGAAGAGGAAAGATAGGGGTGAATAAGGCCACGTAAGATCATGATTTTTCTTTTATCAGCACATGTCTATTAGATGAAGTTAATTAATTTACTCTTGCGTCAATTTTATCTCTTAGTTACACACAGGGCACACATAGTCGTCGCATTTGTCACATATAAACGCACTGATATGCTAAGGTCACAAATGTGAAACACACATAAAATGTAGTAGAACAATGTTAGACACAATCACACTTTGAATATTGCAAGAGAACCACCCAAACTCCGCCTTAATTGGAATTATATACCCTCCCCTGCTAGATTTGAGTAATGTGCAATAATTATGACGAAACTATTGCTTCAAAATATTTAAAACATTTAAGGGATTTCTAATTATACATTCATGCCGTTCTCACTTCCAGATATAAATAGTTATTCATTACGCTTACTATACGATTATTGTTGTCTTATTTTTAAATTCTTTTTCATAGTTTTTTATATTTGTTAAAAAAAATAGTAGAATATAGATAGATATGCAGCAACAACATGTGATAAAAAAATTGTATAGACGATAAAAAGGGTTTTCTGTTTTTTGTTAAAAAGTATTATTAAATGAGTGACGTTTTGGAGTTACAATGAATGTATTATTAGGTAGTAATAGGATGAAATAAACATACGTTTATTTGTTTCAGAGTGTTTTTATCATGAACAATGATTATTTAAACGAAGTAAAGACTTGTAGTGAATTAAAAAAAATAGTTTAGCATATTATTTGCTTTCTGGGTTAATGAAAGTGTTTGTTATGTTTTGTTTACCTTCGCTTCGTGTTTACATAACGCAGTACTTCAGTTCTTGTCAGCTCAATTCTTTTATTGTATTCACACGTTTCAGTCGTGTTTTTTTCCCGATTACATGCGTAATAATAAATAATTTTTACTCGGAATGTTTCTTCATTAAATATTATTTATAAGAACAACATCAAACTATTTTTGTCGCCGAAATACAATATTGTATCGCATTATGTTGTGGGACGACGATCTATATGCTTTCCTAAAATACATATTTTTCCATTAATTTTTTATCATCTTTTTTCTGAAGCTAAGATATAGTACTGCTGCAGTTTACGGACCGTGCTGTGTTTGAGATAGTATTTTCATGTTAAATTAAATTTTTACGGTATATTTTGGTTTATTAATTTGTTAAGTGAAAGTACAGAATAGTTAACAGAGACCCCCTCACCATGTAAACGATGGCTTTGTAAATATTCATTGAAATTACTATTCAATGACTGTGGATTTTTTGTTTCTTTCACAATAAATCATAAACTCAATATAAAAAATTACGGAGAAAAAGATAGGCAATTAAATTTAAGCGGAGGAAACTTGTTAATCACATAAATTAATGAGATTGGATTCGTTTAAAGATAATTATATTCGGAATTGATGCGCTAAGAGGTATTGTTGTAAAGTTTAATCTTTCAATTATTTTCACATCGGTGAATGTGATCTGTTTGCACTATTGTGCTATTTTGCACAACAAAATAACCAACATTATAACTGTAGAATGAATCACATTCGATAAATTGTAAAAAAGAAAAAAACAAGTTTCATCATTTGACAAATGAAACGTTAATTCTATTTTGAAAACTAAAACATAAATAAATGTTTAAGCGTGAGGTATGTAATGTCTTTACCCGCTCTGTCGACAATATGACTTCCAATATGTATTCCGCAATTCTTAGTATAATTTCATAACCACACGACGAAGGAAAGTTAATTTGAAGGAGCGAGAGTTGTGTATGTGGATGTTTGAACATGTGTTATGTATATGGAGATTTAAAAGCCATTTATATGAAAGTTCTTTAAGTTATTGAAAGTATTGTTTAGAAATGTTGAGGGTTGTAATAAATGCTATTACTTAATGTAAAAGTAAAACATTCCATGTATACATTTTAGTTAATGGTTATTTAGTTTTTGTAAATTATATTTTATTATTCCTGAGAATAAAAATAGCCAGCCATTAATAACGCAGTAAATTTAGCCAGAGTGGCCTATGTACAATTGATGAAAAATAATATCACGGAGTTAAGAAATGGTGCCTGGTAGTATATCTGATGAAAAGGATTCCCAGGTGAATGATGGGGGATTGGTAGTAGTTATGTGCTTGTGAGTGAAAATTATAAGTTATATTATAAAGAAGGGTATGACCTAATACAAATAATTTATTTTAAAACTATATGTTACATATTTCCTAATCGTACCGCGTTTACATTTAAAAAAAAGGCTATACCCCATTGAGAAATAACGTTTGGGTGCATCATTAAAAACAGGTGCATTACTGAAGTGTTTTCCTGGAAGAGGTATATTGGTTGGGATTCATTGAGTTTTATTTTATTCATCATTTGTAGTTGTGTGTTTTAAGACAATTTTTTTATTTTATTGTACTAAATGTTTAATTTAATTATTTATTTGTAGTTTTGAATTTTTATTTTAAAAGGGTTATATGTTGAAGATATCTATAGACCGTAGGAGATGTTTAGTGCCTTAGAAAAATAGAGACAGAGGGGGCGTTTGAATTCATCGTTTAAAACTGTCTATTAATGGTGTCTCCTTTTAAAAAAGGGACCGGGGTCAATTTTATGTATTGGGTGTGATTCATTTAATTTGATTTCATTTATTATTTATTTTATTTAGAGTTTTGTGTTTTAAAAGGTTTTACTTTTTTGGTGTTATATTTACTTATTTATTTATTTCTAGTTTTGTATTTTAAAATTGTATCGATGAACAGGAAAACTTAGTGGGGTCGCATCTGAATTCATCGTTTAAAACGATACATTTTTGACGTGCCATTTTTTAAGGAAGTCCTGTGTAAGGGTTAAATATGATATAGGAGTCTTAATCATAATACAGTTGTATTAAAATTCATTTAATTATTTATGATGGGAGGTGTCTGTTTTACTGCTTCAAAGGTGTTTTTATATTTAGCGACAACTGAGTGGTATAGTGTATTGAGTATGCTCTGGGTGGGATTTATTAAGTTTTTTATTTATGTATTTATTATTTTTTGTTGGTTCATTCATTCCTAGTTTTGTATTTTAAAAAAAATTTTCAGTGATTATTTTTATAAAATATGCGCATAATATTTTTCAGATGTAGAGGAGGTCTCCATTTGAGTGGATTAATTGTAATGTAGTGTCCGGATGTTGACGGAGGGTATATTTTGTCAGTGAAAAAGTCAACTAAGGGATACCTAGTGTTTTAACTAAAATTGACATATGCATTCGTTTTGAGTTGATGTATTTTGTTAATTCTGTTGGCTTTACCTTATAATGTTTATGAGTGTATTATAGGGTCTGTCTGAGACGGAGTCGAGTAGGTCTCAGAGATCTATAATTAAATTTATTATGTAAGGTTTTATAGTTATACGTCTTGGTGTTTGATTAAGGGGATTCATGTATTCATCATGTTATACATTTTAAAAGAGATCGTATTGGAATTGGTAGGGATGATGTAGTTGTAGTTGTGGCATGTACAATATATCTGGGTGGGTGGGTGGGTGTTATGTTGTGTATAAACTTTAAAACATAAACATAAAATAAGTGTTGATAGGTCTTGGGTAGGGTGGCTATGTTATATATTTTCTTATCGTGGCCAGTCCATTGGGATAGCAGACATTTTCTTTTGTAGGGGTCATTTTAATTTTCATGCAATTTATTACAGGGTTGTAGAACCTTAAATTTGTCTAGTGGTACATAGGGGCAAATCCTGAAGGTAGAGCTATAAGACATTGGTTTATCGATATATCAAAATCAATCGAAGTAGGATAAAAGTAAAAATTGCGCAGTCTAGAAGGATTTCTTCTTAACTATGAGAAGAAATTCTTGTGTTATTGTAATAAGTAAAGACAGAGAGAAAGTGACATAGAGAGCAAATGATTATAATTGGTAAAATTTAACGAAAAAGAAAAGAGAAGAAAATACTGAAAGTACAAATCATTAAAAGTATGGATTTTTATGAGAAGTATAAAAGGAAAACATCATATGAAAGTAAAATAATAATAATAATAATAATAATAATAATAATAATAATAATAATAATAATAATAATAATAATAATAATAATAATGATGATATATTCCGAGGTTTTGAGATATTTTTTAATAGTGTTCGATTAGTAAGGAAGGTCAAAAGTGGAACAAGTTACCTGTTTTATTTGTGTTTTTGTTACTGACCAGCCGCGTGGAACAACGCTGTTACGAGGCTCCGAATAATTTCTATGAGAATTTGGATGTTTTTTTTAAGCGTGGACCTCTGTTCAGATAGAACTGTGAGTTGTTTTAAATTCATCTATAAGCATTAAAAGTTTTATGGATGAAATTTCCGAAGAGTTTACGACACAAACGTATATATGATAGAAAACACTATACTTATCACCGTAAACGACGAAAAACATTTGCATACCAAACACTCTCTAAACACTGATTGATGTTAAAAGTTTTGTCGCTGTATTAACAGTTGGTACAAGTAAACCACAAGCAGATAACATTAATAATCATTAGAATGTATAACATAATCTGTTTGCTTCATTTAACAAAGTATTGGGCAAATGTAAAATATATATTGTGATGACTCTCTCGTCGATAACTAAACATATATGATTATATATATATATATATATATATATATATAAAGAGAATATTACTTTTTTAAAATATTTTAAAGCCTGAACAACGTTGAAATTTGTTCTTTTTACATAAATTATTTATTTATCTTAAAACCTTTTTAAAAAGTTTTTAAGATAAATAAATAATTTATTTTAAAAAAAAATGTCTGCGTTGTTCAGGCTTTAAAATATTTTAAAAATAAATGTTCTCTTTATTATTGTGATTTCATCAACGCTTCAATGTGCGACCTCTCGATATATATATATATATATGTATATATATATATATATATATATATATATATATATATATATATATTGATTACACACAGACAACCACATATATATATACACACCCACACAATGTGCGACCTCTCGATATATATATATATATATATATATATATATATATATATATATATAGATTTAGATTTTTCACTTATAAAATAGATCATTCAGTGAAGACCGGGGTTGTTCCAATAAAAAACAAGCTCGATGATACTCGATTACAGAGTACAGAGCATTTATATGTGATTTTATGAAGGCTTACCAAAGCATTCCTTTCAAGACACCAATGATCACCATTAAAGATATTTTTTCTTACAAATACTATTTATTCAAATTAAATGCTTTTTCCTACACGTGTTTCACTACCAAGCAGTTACTTGCTTGGCAGATCATCAGGGAAATTAAATGTCTGGAATACTGGTTTCAACTGCCGACCAAACACAATGTGGCGTTGTAATAGTTGAGGTCACTTAAGAAAAGAAGAGGAAAAAAATAAAATAAAATAAAAATAAAAATAAAAATAAAAATAAAAGTCAAACTTAAAAAGCAAGGAAGAACAACGATAAGAAAAGAAAGTCCTAGAAAGGTCTTAGAAAAGTAGCTTGTGCATTATTTCTTCCACCAAGCCAACAAGCAAGTAGTCGGTCCCAAATACATTCAATAAAACCACAAAACCGGAACAATGTGCGATAATACACTTTCACGTTAGCCGGTACAATGATGAATAAATCCCCCCCCCCACAATAAAACAAAAGAACTAAATCATTCAAGACCGCTCACAAGTTACCATTCCAATCCAATGATAGTATGGGAATTCTAAATCCAACTTCTCACAAAGAAAAGTCAACACAAATGTTCGTCCGAGTTCAAAGAGTCTTATTTCAATTGTTGATTTATTACCCTTCGAAATAAACACACGACGAGTTGAATGTCAATCCCGCAGAAAACTCCCTTCCATCAAGAAAAAATCTTAATATAGAAACTATTTATTCAAAATACTGTTTCTAAAAATATTTATTATTAAACCTATTCCTTATAGAAATTAATCATCTAGTGTCTGGGACGTCATTTTACATTTTGGGAAAATATCCTTCATTTAATTAACTGCCGAATTATTATCGTTTTGTTGTTTAACGAAGCGAAAAAAGCCTATCCCGCAGAATTTGTTTTTAAAAAAATTATTCATATATCAAAAATAAACTGTTATTATAAAAAATTATTATAAAAAGGCCTTCTACAAAAATCTAGTTATTATTTTAAATCATTTAAAATATTTCCTTAACGGCCGTGCCTGTTTGTAACTCTCTGTGGAGAATATTATTCTATATTCCATAAATAAATGTTAGAACAGAATATCGTTATCAGAAATCTATTTTCTATTTTGAAAAAAAACAAACTTTTTTTTAATGGACCGGTTTATTTTTTTGTCAACTTTACGGGAAAATATCACTCTTACTCGTTAAATGACAGGAGACTTTATTATTACTAATTTAAAATCCCGTACAAAATACTTTTTTTATAAAATTCAATTGTTTCTATTTTTAGAAATTAAGTCCGTGTCGGCATGCATGTTTTTAAAATTATTTTTTCCTTAATTACTTTTCCCCATTCCTGCCACCAAATTGTTTTTTTTTTTTTTTTTTTTTTTTTTTTTTTTTTTAATCTAATTAAAAACTAATTTAATTTAACCTAATTTAATTAAATAGTGATAGCATCCAGGTTGCTATTTCTTATTTTTCACTTAAAATTACTTGAAATCCCCAATGCATTTCGTATAATATATCTATTTCTGAGAATAAATTGTGATTTATTATTTATTATTCCACTATCTTTTTATATGTAACACAATTTCCCCCCTCTATTCCGCTGAATAAGTATTTACTATAGTTGACTATCACTGGGCCTTATTCCGATAGAATATTCCTACCTTATCACCCCCAACCTAAGTCTCGAGTATCCGCTAATAATTGAATTAAGACATATCTTAGCATAAGTACGTGTTACTAATTCTCATCCTCCCTATTATACACTAATTATTGCCCCAGATTGCCTCAGGAAGTGTCCATCCTGCCTATCTCTGCTGTAAGTTTATACTTCCCCCAATTCCCCTCCTATCCAGGTTTTAGGCTTGATAACAGGTAACGGTTTCTATGCAGACAGCATTGTAGTATTTCCTGCCTAGCGTTCAGTAAATTATCTCTAGATGTCATGATGTGGTACGACTCCAATGCACATAGGTTGCATCTCTTCTTTTTGTTCGGTTTATATTTGTTAGCCCTCCCCAAAATTGACCATTTCAGTTCGAAAGGGTCTTGCCTAGCAATGAGGTTTCTCACAAAACGGCCAACAGAAGTGTTAGGCCTATCTATGTCTTCCCTTTGGCCTCCCCTGAAGGAACTCATGTGGTTTCTGAATCTATCTTTGAACTCACCCCCGGTTGAACCGATATATGATTTCCTACTACTCTCTGTTATCACATCGCATTTGTAGACAATGCTTGAAACTCTACAGTTCCCCCCAGTGGACAGATGTTAGAAGCTCTGCAGTTACAGTTGTGTGCTGGGCCGTTGCTGGATGTTCTACTACTATGGTTATTTATAATGGAGGTTCTCACTGAACTGGTGTTACTGGGATCAACACCAGAAGAGAACATGGCTTCCCTTGTTTTAGTTATCTTGGAATTATTATATCCTATGATGGATGTGGCTATATTTCTACAGGTTGAATAAGAGAGTTTTACAGTATTTTTGTTAATGATTCCCCCCAATCTGCTTTCCCTTGGAAAGTTTTTTTCCACTATGCTATAAAAAATCTTTGGGATATTAGTCTTAATATGCTGGCTATAGGGGGGGTTGAACCATGTAGTGGTCCTTCTCCTATTTTTCTTCCTACCTTCCCCCCCGGTTTGGGTAGCATGTGAGTTCAATTCGTTACTTCCAACTTCACGAATATTATCATCAACCGGTTCCCAGTGTTGATCCCAGTAACACCAGTTCAGTGAGAACCTCCATTATAAATAACCATAGTAGTAGAACATCCAGCAACGGCCCAGCACACAACTGTAACTGCAGAGCTTCTAACATCTGTCCACTGGGGGGGAACTGTAGAGTTTCAAGCATTGTCTACAAATGCGATGTGATAACAGAGAGTAGTAGGAAATCATATATCGGTTCAACCGGGGGTGAGTTCAAAGATAGATTCAGAAACCACATGAGTTCCTTCAGGGGAGGCCAAAGGGAAGACATAGATAGGCCTAACACTTCTGTTGGCCGTTTTGTGAGAAACCTCATTGCTAGGCAAGACCCTTTCGAACTGAAATGGTCAATTTTGGGGAGGGCTAACAAATATAAACCGAACAAAAAGAAGAGATGCAACCTATGTGCATTGGAGTCGTACCACATCATGACATCTAGAGATAATTTACTGAACGCTAGGCAGGAAATACTACAATGCTGTCTGCATAGAAACCGTTACCTGTTATCAAGCCTAAAACCTGGATAGGAGGGGAATTGGGGGAAGTATAAACTTACAGCAGAGATAGGCAGGATGGACACTTCCTGAGGCAATCTGGGGCAATAATTAGTTTATAATAGGGAGGATGAGAATTAGTAACACGTACTTATGCTAAGATATGTCTTAATTCAATTATTAGCGGATACTCGAGACTTAGGTTGGGGGTGATAAGGTAGGAATATTCTATCGGAATAAGGCCCAGTGATAGTCAACTATAGTAAATACTTATTCAGCGGAATAGAGGGGGGAAATTGTGTTACATATAAAAAGATAGTGGAATAATAAATAATAAATCACAATTTATTCTCAGAAATAGATATATTATACGAAATGCATTGGGGATTTCAAGTAATTTTAAGTGAAAAATAAGAAATAGCAACCTGGATGCTATCACTATTTAATTAAATTAGGTTAAATTAAATTAGTTTTTAATTAGATTAAAAAAAAAAAAAAAAAAAAAAAACAATTTGGTGGCAGGAATGGGGAAAAGTAATTAAGGAAAAAATAATTTTAAAAACATGCATGCCGACACGGACTTAATTTCTAAAAATAGAAACAATCGAATTTTATAAAAAAAGTATTTTGTACGGGATTTTAAATTAGTAATAATAAAGTCTCCTGTCATTTAACGAGTAAGAGTGATATTTTCCCGTAAAGTTGACAAAAAAATAAACCGGTCCATTAAAAAAAAGTTTGTTTTTTTTCAAAATAGAAAATAGATTTCTGATAACGATATTCTGTTGTAACATTTATTTATGGAATATAGAATAATATTCTCCACAGAGAGTTACAAACAGGCACGGCCGTTAAGGAAATATTTTAAATGATTTAAAATAATAACTAGATTTTTGTAGAAGGCCTTTTTATAATAATTTTTTATAATAACAGTTTATTTTTGATATATGAATAATTTTTTTAAAAACAAATTCTGCGGGATAGGCTTTTTTCGCTTCGTTAAACAACAAAACGATAATAATTCGGCAGTTAATTAAATGAAGGATATTTTCCCAAAATGTAAAATGACGTCCCAGACACTAGATGATTAATTTCTATAAGGAATAGGTTTAATAATAAATATTTTTAGAAACAGTATTTTGAATAAATAGTTTCTATATTAAGATTTTTTCTTGATGGAAGGGAGTTTTCTGCGGGATTGACATTCAACTCGTCGTGTGTTTATTTCGAAGGGTAATAAATCAACAATTGAAATAAGACTCTTTGAACTCGGACGAACATTTGTGTTGACTTTTCTTTGTGAGAAGTTGGATTTAGAATTCCCATACTATCATTGGATTGGAATGGTAACTTGTGAGCGGTCTTGAATGATTTAGTTCTTTTGTTTTATTGTGGGGGGGGGGATTTATTCATCATTGTACCGGCTAACGTGAAAGTGTATTATCGCACATTGTTCCGGTTTTGTGGTTTTATTGAATGTATTTGGGACCGACTACTTGCTTGTTGGCTTGGTGGAAGAAATAATGCACAAGCTACTTTTCTAAGACTTTTCTAGGACTTTCTTTTCTTATCGTTGTTCTTCCTTGCTTTTTAAGTTTGACTTTTATTTTTATTTTTATTTTTATTTTTATTTTATTTTATTTTTTTCCTCTTCTTTTCTTAAGTGACCTCAACTATTACAACGCCACATTGTGTTTGGTCGGCAGTTGAAACCAGTATTCCAGACATTTAATTTCCCTGATGATCTGCCAAGCAAGTAACTGCTTGGTAGTGAAACACGTGTAGGAAAAAGCATTTAATTTGAATAAATAGTATTTGTAAGAAAAAATATCTTTAATGGTGATCATTGGTGTCTTGAAAGGAATGCTTTGGTAAGCCTTCATAAAATCACATATATATATATATATATATATATATATATATGTTTTTGTGTATTTGGGTGGGGGAAGAGGCTTGTAATTAAAATGTATTGAATTTTTTAACGGTTCATAAATATATTTTAGGTGCAAATAGAGCGTTAAAGAAGCAGCTCGTGTTATTATGACCAGGTTCCGCTTTTAAACAATTGGAGCTGATATAGCCTATTATATATATCTATACACACACACACACACATATATATATATATATATATATATATATATATATATATATATATATATATATATATATATATAGGGCTTTACGGAACCCTCCAAAAAGGAGCGCGCTCCAGGAGCACGCTCTTTTTTTGCTGGAGCGTAGGAGTAGAGCGTGACCCACCTTTTTGGGACGACAGAGCGTGGTTTTATCGCTCCGCGCTCCTCACTCAAACATTATTTGATGTTTTTTTGATTCAGCAATAAAAAGGAAAAAAAGAAAGTCTCCGTTAAACTCTTTGAGTACTTTCTTAAATTATATCTCTGGTAAATGTATGTATATGAGATAAACAGAGAGAGAGAGAGAGAGGGAGAGAGGACGGGAGAGATAGGGGAAAACAACGAGAGTGTTACACATGAAAACAGAGCATTTGAACATTTCAGGGTGTTTTATTGTCGCAAGTAGATTTTGACATCGACATGCTACATTTTTGATAGGACAGTTTTCTTAAGGCAGGAGACAATTTGGCAACACATGTCTTCAAATGCGCTAGTGAGTTTATAGATATCTTTGAAGTTTTTTTCTTAAAGATTTGAACTTTTTTTGTATTTTTGACAAAGATGTATTGCTGATTTAATAAATAAGCAAATGTTTCTTAAATTTTAATTAAACTTTTATGCCATATTTTTACCCGTTATTCTTATAATCACGACTAGTATGTTTTAACCTTTTCATGTTTGCTTTTAAATTCGTTAAATTTCGTTGAAACTTTCTTTTGTAAATAGAATGTTCAAAGTTTGTTTTTTGTGTGTAATAAAATGTTAAAGCAGTAAACATATATTTAGTCCAAGGAAAATATGTTTAGTCCGAGGAAAAACACCCAATAAAAACCAACATGGCCGCCAGCGATTAAAACCTGGAATTAAAGTTAGATTCTAAACACTTAAAAAAAGTAAATGAGCATTTTACTTCAGGACCAAAAATACAATTAATCAGTTTCATCCAAAATTTGGGCGAATACTAAGCGAAATGAGCGATAAAAACAGCGGACCCTATTCTACAATTAAACCGATGATTACACTTTATTAAATTAAAGAAAATGTCTTAAATTTTAATTAATAAAAAGTAAATAATTATACTTTCTGACTAATCTGTTGTTTTGTTAGAACCGAAAGTAGATAAGATATCTTTCTATATATTTAAAAAAATCTATTATCGAATATTAAAATGGTAAATAGTTTGTTTTTGTTAGAAATTTAAAATGTAGACGTTTGCACCTTTTTTATTCGAATTTTTAATTTTAATAAATGTTTTTGCCTGACCTAGGAAAACTTGTTCCAGTTAATTTCTCGGCGGTGGAAAATTTGACCCGATATTTTCTCAACTTTCAAGGTCTAGGCTAGATATTTTGTATGAAATTTTAAAACATTAGATGGATGTCTGAACTGTTTATTGACAATTGATTGATATTTTTGGCCAACTTATGAAAAATATTTTGTATTCAATGTTTAAACATAAACTTCATTGTTTTGTTTTTCGCCCTAAATTGTACTATTAAAAAAATGGATGTATCGATTTGTTCGAAAGTACATGCGCGTTTCTCTGTGGTAAATAATAATATACATTATACAATATCGTTACGTTCGTAAAACAAACAAATATTAAACAACACAACGATTAATGTTGCCCTGATTGTCTCTCCTCTCGCATCAAAATGTTTTCTTTAAAAAGAAAATAATCACTAATAATGTTTAAAAGTAAAACTTATTTACTTAAAACAAATCTAAGTTTCCTTCCAAAATAAATAGACAAAAATATCGGTCAAATTTATATCTCCTGAAAAAATAGGTTGTTAATATAATAAAACTTTAAATTGTTTAAAAATACTTCAGGGATTTTTCTATTTCTATTTTATACCTCAGGAAAGAAAAATGTACGTATACTCCTATGCTTCATCCGACATGTTCTCCTATAACTCTTTACACATCTCAAAATATTAGCGAGATTTTGTCAAATATTATCTTACGGTCTTACACTAAAAGTGACAGCCCAACCCATATTGACGAGATCATTTGACGTCCACCCCTATCCTCTGACCACTTATTGGCAGAATAGAACGTTTTTGTAAAAAGGTAAATTTTCATTATGGAGCACTGAAAAAGAGCCGCTCCTTTTTTATAGGAGTTTAAGTTAGAACATGGGGAGCGTGAGAGGAGCCAGCTCCAATTTGGGGCGTTTGATCAGGAGCGGCAGCAGCACCAAAAATAGTGGTACACGCACAGCCCTGTATATATATAGTCACATAATTAACACAGTGAAATACATATTCATTTACAAGACGACTTGAGTATTTATTTACTCCTCTCCAGGAGTTATGCACAAGGCCAGTTTTATCATACTCCAATAAGTAAGATGTGACCCAAGGTCGGGTCGGGAAAGTGGGGTTTGAAAAGCCAGCGCCTGAGAAGTGAGCACTCTGGCCATTAAAACTTTCCTGGGCTGCTCCGTCGGCATTCCCCGGTAGGGGCGCCTCAGGAAGTGAGCAATAAACTTACTCCTCCCCAAAGAGGGGAGACGAAGCCTGGGAGAGTGGACCTCCTAGAACTGCACAGGACAGACCCATATACCGACGTAAATCAAGCCCCGAAGGCCAAGACAATACCAGTTTATGGGGTGTATTATCCATCGGAACAGATACTACACTCTGGTTGGGTATAAAGAAACGTGAAATGTGAATACAACGAACCATTTCCCTTACTGTTTTTTTTTTGGGGGGGGGGGTGGAATAAAATTTTGTCAATGTTCTTGTAAGATAAAATAAAGAAAAATGATATTATTCCGTCAGCGCTCGGGTGCTTCCGCGACATTCTCAATCGCTGTCGACGCGAAGTCACGGAAATCAGGCGCGTCATCTATAACATTACCCACAATTTTATACGCCCCCTAAAAAAACATATTTGTCACAAAAAAAAGATGATTTCAATCTATTTATAGTTTCTTTGAATTTATTCGACTTATATTAACGTTTGCCAGTCTTCCAGTTAGAGCTTGGCAGTTTAAATGCAGGACTTGGCTATTGCTAAGAATGGGAGCCCTACCCTTAACGGGAACCCTAACCCTAAACGCTATACCCTAAACCTTAACCCTAAACCCTAACCCTAAACCTAACTTATTTTTTTTTCTTTCTTTGTTGTATCACATATACGTTGGGAAGACTGAAAGAAAAAAGCACGGTAAACACAAAAAAATATATAAAAATAGCAATTCTCTAAACGCACATTTAACCCACGCATTGCAACACGATCATTCTTTTAATTGTTAACATGCTATTATTATTAAATTCATTTAAAATAAATTTAGGCGACCACTTATTGAATAAGTACTAATTATACACTCTAATACAATCGAACAATGTATTTGTTTCTATAATTTATCTCCTTTAGTCAGCAAACTTATTTTATCCGAACAAAAATTTAATTCAGATCCAGGCTAGCAACCTTTATGCCCCCCCCCTCTGAATATACTTCACACATGATATCTACAAAATCAAAATGAATAAATGATAAACTGTAAATACATATGTATGTAAATGTGTGCATATATATATATATATATATATGTAACTACATATGCTCACACAATGTATAAATAAATAATTGAATTTTAATAAATAATAATTAAAACATTCGTTTCCTTTTTTCTCATAACATTTTACGCATTTACTTCTCCAACAGCTGTATTACAAAATTATATATATATATATATATATATATATATATATATATATATATATATATATATGTATGTATGTATGTATGTATGTATGTATGTATATATATGTACATGTATATATATATATATACTTATAAATAATTAATTAAATACATAAATCAATACATCAATACATAAATAGATTAAAAAATTAATTATACCAGTCTCTTTTTCCAAACCATTTTACTATTTTCAATCAACCAATAGCTATGAGTTTTTAAAAATAATGGACTAAAACACACGTTTTAATACTTTTACAACTATTTGATTCAAGGCAATCACCCGAGCACGTTATGGCATAACTAATATTATTCCCCTTTCTATTTTGACTTTTCATATATAGGCTATGATTCTACGTGCGAGTTGTGTATGTATATATGCATATCTATGTATATATTTTATTGTGTATATGTACGTGTGCTTACATATATATATATATATATACATATATATATATATATATATATATCATGGACTCTCTCGTCGATTTCGACGTATGAGGTCTTGACAACTCAAAATTTGTTTAGTCTACGATGGATGTAGCATGCTTACATTTACTCAATCGTAAATGGCATTTGAGTCCTGCGAGAGATTTGCAAACCCGCCCACAATGGATGCAAGAAGGAAGATCTTGAGAAAAATCGGCTGGGATACTTGTAGATGTTTTTGTTCTTTCGCGTCTTTCGCGCTGTTGATAAATGGCAGTTACAGAGAACCGCCTGATGTCCCTCTGACAGTCAGATCGCCATTCCTTCCGTCGCGAAGCAAGCTGTTCAAAATCACGATAAGCAATATTGATAGATGTCAAATTCATCTTCAACTTGTCCTTAAAGCGAAGCAGCGGTCGACCCAACATTCGCCTTCCACTGTTGAGATCGCCGTACATCAGTTGCTTTGGTATTCTATCATCTTCCATACGTAAGACATGTCCTGCCCAACGCAGTTGTGATTGCATCAAAAAGCTTTCAATTCCGCCAATACCGCAGCATGTAAATAGGTCCGCATTAGACATCCGATTTCTTAGGGTGACACCACAAATCGTTCTAAGGCAATTTTTGTGAAAGACATCAATCTTCTGAATGTGGCTGCGATAGACTGTACATGATTCCGATCCATAAAGCAGTGCTGTTAGCACAACTGCTCTATACACAAGTACTTTTGTTCTCAAACGTATCCCCCTGTCCTTCCATAACCGATGACGCAGTTTTGCAAAGGCAGTGGTTGTTTCGCAATTCGGTTAAAGATTTCCTCATCAAGGGAGGCACTCCAATTTATCTTACTCCCAAGATAAGTGAAGTTTTTCACATATTTCAGATCTTTACCGTCCACTTGAATTGGAATATCTGGAAAACAGTGTACTGGTGGCCGTTGCTTTACTGGTGCCCGTTGCTTCACACCCTGAACTTGTTTAGGCATGAGGCGAGGTTGATGAATCACTTCTGCTTTCTTGATGCTGATTGTCAGACCAAAAGCCTTGCAAGCAGCCGAAAACCTGTCCACAAGCAGTTGCGCTTCCTCCCGAGATGTTGCACAAAGTGCAGCGTCATCTGCAAACAAAAGATCCCTGATGACAGTTTGTCGAAGAAGGGTCTTAGCTTTGAAACGTTGCTGGTTGAAGAGACCACCACTTGTTCTAAATTTAAACTTCACCCCAGTATCTATATCAGCGAAAGCATATCTCAGCATAACTGAATAGAACAAAGCAAATAGCACAGGTGTCATTACACAACCCTGTTTGGTACCATTTGTCACATTGAAAGGTTCTGAAGACTCTCCATTTGAAACAACCGATGCCTTCATTCCATCATGGAAAGAAATAATTACATTCAGCATGTTGTCAGGTATTCCCAGCTTGTCCAACACTTTCCAGAGGGCTTCGCGGTTTACTGTGTCAAAGGCCTTTGTAAGGTCAATGAAAACCATATACAACTCCTCGTTCTTTTCCCGAACTTTCTCGGCAACCTGGCGGAGGGAAAAGATCATATCGACAGTACCCCGACCAGCACGGAAACCGCACTGAGATTCGGGATAGATATCATCAACAAGGTGTTTAATTATTCTGTTGAGAATAAGCCTTGCCAAGACCTTCCCTGCGATTGACAAAAGTGAGATGCCTCGATGGTTGTCACAGATGTTTCTATTGCCTTTATTCTTATACAAGTGTTGAATTAATGCATCTTTGAAATCCTGAGGGACATTTCCACCTTGCCAAATCTTCACAAAGCGACTGTGCAGCTTCTTCACTAGTGTCTGGTCACCGTACTTAAACACCTCAGGAGGTAAGGTGTCTTTCCCTGACCTTTTGCCTGACGACATTTGCCTAATAGCAACGAAAACTTCATGTATTGCTGGAAGGAAGGAGAGTTCAGGAATCTCAGGTCATTCAGTGATAGATGAAAGTATTTCTTCATCAGTTGTGGAAGTATTGTTTAGGACCGCTTCGAAGTGCTCTTTCCAGCGATTCAATATATCCGCTCTATCATTTATCAGTATGCCATCATTTGCAGATACGGGAGAAACGCCAGATTCGTGCGGTATAAAAACTTTCTTAATACCTTCATAAAAAACTTTCAAGTCTTTTCTGTCAAATGCTTCTTGCATTAATTTGGCATGTGAGGACCACCATGCCTCTTTCATCTGCCGGATTGCTTTCTGGACTTTACGTTTGCATTCCTTGTACAATTTCTTCTTTAGTGTTTAGTTCTTATCATCAATCCAGGTTTTATGAGCCTTATGCATTTCATTGATCAACTCCTGGGCCTCAACATTCTGGTCATCGAACCAGTCCTGATGATTACGGATAGGTAACCCCAAAACTTCCAATGCAGATGTGTGAATTACGTCCTGCAAGGATTTCCAGGAAGATTCGATATCATCGGTTATCTCAACAGAATCCAATGAGCAATCAAGACTGACCGACAGTGCTGCCCGCTGAACGGTATTCTTTAATGGTAGAATGTTTATCTGTTTAGGGACAGAGGAGCGTTTCACTCGTCTGTGCTGTAAACGAAAAGACGTTTTACTTCGAAGCATGGCATGATCTGAAAGACAGCAACTTGTATGGAACGAACGAGTGATACGAAAGTCCCCAAGGTCACGTCTCTTGGTGATGATGTAGTCAATCAAATGCCAATCCCTAGAACGAGGGTGCATCCATGTAGTCTTGTGGGAGTTTTTCTGCTGGAATACAGTGTTGGTAATGCAAAGATTAAGCTCTCCACAAAGAGACAACAAACGAAGACCATTCCCATTCATACGACCAACGCCATGATGACCCAGAACACCACGCCATGATGTACTATCCACCCTCACACGTGCATTAAAATCACCCAAAAGAATAAGTTTGTCCTTGTGTCGAACATTAGTGATGATTTCTCTTAGTTGCTGGTAAAAATCTTTTTTCTCCTTCTCTGGTCTGTTTAACGTGGGAGCATAACAAATAATTAAAATAGCACGGGTATCACATTCAAGATTAAGGGTTAATGTCATCAAGCGATCCGAAAACCCCTTTGGAAGGGTCGACAATGACTCTGCAAGATTGGACTTGATAGCAAATCATACTCCAGAATGTCGAGGCTCCTTTGGGCCTTTGCCACTCCAGAAAAAGGTATAACCCCCCCCCCTTTTCTTCTGTCAGTTGTGAATTTCCAGCCAGGCGAGTTTCACTAAGGGCGGCAATATCGATGTCAAACCTTTTAAGCTCAAGTGCGACATAAGCCGTCCTACGTTCTGGCTGGGTATCATTGTCAAGTAGAGTACGGACATTCCAAGATCCAAAATGAAAGTTTTTACTTCTTCTGTTATTGGGACTGCATGTTCGATACCCAGACAGCTGCAGTTGGCTGCCAAGGGTAATGATGAGCAAGCATATGTTTAGGGCTCCTTTTATCGCCCCCTCCCCAGCATAGGGAAAGCAGTGATATCCCTAAACAGGGCTGCTTTGTCACAGATAGAGGACACGGACTGCACAATTGCTCAAATGTTTGGACAGAACGGCCATCACCCACCGGTGTAGAGATCGAGCTAAGAACTTCCAGTAATATCCTTTACCTGTTCCCGTCGCCTTACCCTATCGCCTGTGGACATTTTTTGTGTGCAGGACTTTATATAAACTTAAGTTGTCAAGAAACCCACACAAAAGATTTGTTTATAGTGGTGAAAGCCTGTGTAAATACTATCCACACTTTTTGGACCTTTTCATAAATCCAAGTCGGTGCAGAAAAATCGCCACAGATTAAGCAAGAAAAGACCTCAGGTTTAACATCAGAGTTTTCCATCTAGATACCTGTCTTAACAAAGACTAAGGGGGGTATCTTGCCCAGTGGTATTAACGCGCCCCCAGACACTATCCTGGGAATTTTTATAACCCGGCACCATATACATATGTCTATACATATATAGATACAGACCACTACCCAGTGGCAGGGGGGTAGATTGGTGAGCGCCGGGACATATCTGCATGCCAGCAGGCCCTGCACACTGCACCTCTGGGGTTCTAACCTACTCTGAGATCTCTAGTATATTAGCCTGGGGCCGCAAGGCGCCCAGTTACCATAGTGTACCACGGGGAGGTCAGACTAGAGTCTTGTCTGGGGATAGGCTATATACCAGCAGGGGAGACTTACTCACACGACCCCCTTTTCGCTCAGCTAGTGGGCTATCTGGCGGCTAAGCAAAGAGTAAGAGTAGGAAGCACATGCAACTACAAGTACTCTCCACTGTTGCACTAGACGCATCACGCAGACCTGTGGATAACTCCACCACACCTATATTTATATATATATATATATATATATATATATATATATATATATATATATATATATATATATATAAATATATATGGTACGTCAATGAAAATTAGTAAGACCTGCAAATGGAAGCAAATCGGTATTTTCAGTTGTTCAAAACAAGGAGTAGTTTAGTTAATAAAAACATTTATTTTTCATCTCTTTCTTTCCATAAACCAGGTTTTTCAAAGATTAAAATCTTATCATCAGAGGAAAAATTATGATTGATAAGTTGACAGAGTAGTACTGTCAAAGTTCCAAATTTGAAAAAGTTTTCTTTTAAAATAAAAAATTTATAAAAATTAAAAAACTTTTAAAAACTTCTATAAAAAAAAAACAGGAAGAATATTGTTTTCCTTGAAATGGCGGCTTTTATTTGATTCCTCTCCGTGGACAACAGACCTGAGTGAAATCGCCGTCGTTGGATTTTTATACAGATTCTTCTGGATTTACCAATATTTCTGAGCCCTACGTTTTTTGGATTTCGTTATTGGTGATTCCCATGCCCGTTTGAACTTTTTGGAAGGTTTTTTTTTTTTTATAGAAGTTTTTTAAAGTTTTTAAATTTTTAATTTAAAAAAAACTTTTTCAAATTTGGAACTTTGACAGTCCTACCCTGTCAACTTATCAATCATAATTTTTCCTCTGATGATAAGATTTTAATCTTTGAAAAACCTGGTTTAAGGAAAGAGATGAAAAATAAATGTTTTTATTAACTAAACTACTCCTTGTTTTGAACAACTGAAAATACCGATTTGCTTCCATTTGCAGGTCTTACTAATTTTCATTGACGTACCATATTTTTGCTCTATCCAGTATATTGAGCTTTCCTTATTTCACAATAGGTCCAACTCTCTAAAAGTTTACCTTTTAGTTATAATTTACATATATAAATATATATATATATATAAATATATATATATATATAAATATATATATATATATATATATATAAATATATATATATAAATATATATATATATAAATATATATATATATATAAATATATATATATATATATAAATATATATATATATATATAAATATATATATATATATATAAATATATATATATAAATATATATATATATATAAATATATATATATATGTATATATATAAATATATATATATATATAAATATATATATATATATATATAAATATATATATATATGTATATATATAAATATATATATATATATAAATATATATATATATATAAATATATATATATATATATAAATATATATATATATATATATAAATATATATATATATAAATATAGGTATCAAATGTTGACACATAGCCTTCCACACGCTACATCTTGCTCTTACCCTATCCACTCCCTCACTCCTCGCTCCTACAACGTCTTATTATGCGACCCTGATTTTTAACCCTTCTGCTCTCTCACTTCAAGGCTATTTTAATTTGTCTAATGCCCCCTCCTCTTCCTTCGTATTTTAAATGAATTCGGACAGCTTCCAATGTTCGACCCACACTTTTCAGTTATTGTTATGTATCCAACCATCTTGATGAGCCCATAACTTATCTTGTCATATGCGACCTATTTTGTTTTCGGCTGACATACCACTAGTTGACTCCTCCTTCCTAATGATCTTATGACTAAAACCGCCACCATTTTTTTCATACTCTTTACTGCCCACTCAATTCCCCACTGCCACCATTCATTTGTATCTCATAATTTAATTTTGCGTAAGCGGCCTTTAAACCTACTACTGTCACTAATTATGTTTGAAACATTTTGTACTTGTGTGTTATTTTCATCAGACAATAATCCTGAGGAAGTCTTGAAATAAAGACGAAAGGTTGATGAATACATAAATAATATTTTTTTGGTTTTCCTTGTTTCAATTTTCGTATACATATACATACATATAGATACATATTTATACAGACACACACACACACACACATATATATATATATGGTAAAATGAAAAAGGAAAACCAAAAAATGGATGTTTTTTATGTGTACATCAACGTTTCGTCTTTATTTATGAGACTTCATCAGGATGATAAAATAGAGAAAAAATGTCATGCAAGTACAAATACATGTAGGGTAGACATATTGGGGAAAATAGAATGAAATAGTGGCCAACTGCTGGGTGGACGTCCGTATTTGTTGGAGAAATAGAAATGAATGTAGAAAAGAATGAGTGGGGAAAAAATGGAAGGATGGGGTGAGCCAGGACTACTGTGGCTGGTAGTAAGAGAAAGAGGTGGGGGATGAGCAGGGGTAAAGTGGATGGCAGAGAGGGAGGTGAGGAAGAGGGGGGAGGGGGGTGTTTGACCAGATGACTGCGGTTCAAGATTGAAGGGGAAAAAGTAAGTTGGAATGTTTGTGTATGGGGGGTGTATGCAGGGAAAGGAGGATGGGTAGAGAGGAAGGGGGGCTGTGATTTTGGTGGATGGGCGAAAGTTATGGTCTTAGAGAGCGTTTTGAGAAAATGAGGGAATTTAAGAAGGGGTATTGGAGAAAATAGTTGAGTGGGGGAGAGGGAGGGTTTGTTGTGATAGGGTGTGAAATATTTGAAATATTTGGAAAATGATAGCAATGAGTGAGGGATTGGGGTGGGGGGTGGAGGAGGGCGGTGATTGAAAGGGTGGGTATGGAATGTTTGAAATATTTGGAACATGAGAAAGTTTATTTGGACTGCAGTATTAAAAGTGTGAGGAAAAAGTAAGGAGAAAATGAAGATTCAAGGAGAAAAAGAATGGGAAAAGTAAATGGGAGAGTGTTATAGAGGTTGGAGATGAAAAAAGTTAACCATGATCAGGCAAGAGTCTTTGTTCTGTGAGGATGATCTTGCTTATTAAGGGTGATAGGTTAAAGAAACCATTACGTTGCTTGATGGTGGTGAAGGCGGTGATGAGGGCAGTTTCTAATAATCTTCGCCGAGATTTGTTGTGGATATATTTAGTGATTTTGGCTTGTTCAAATTTGAACGCATGACCATGTTCTAGTGCATGGGAGAAAAGTACACTAAGAGGGTTGTTGTTTTTTATGTCCCTTTTGTGTTCATTTAATCGTTTCTTTAATTCACGTTGTGTTTCTCCCACGTAAAATTGATGGCAGTCATTGCAAGGGACAGTATATAAGCCGGCATGGGATGTGGGTGTTTTTTGGAAATGTCTGGATGTGTTTAAAGTTTGTTTTATGGATTGAGATGTGGTTTGTACTGTTGGAATGCCTAGTTTGTTAAGCGTGTTGCATATGGATGTGTTATTGGAGTTCGTGAGTAGGAGAAGGGGTCTGTCTATTAGAGAGGTGTTAGGAGTTTGATTTTTTTGTGTGGTGTTTCTGGAGAATATTTGGAAGGCTTTTTTCTTGGCATTTAATATAAAATGTGTGGGGTATTGCAATGTTTTTAGGGAGTTAAAAATGTACTTTATTTCTTCATCTATGTGAGAGGGGCTACATATTCTAAGGGCGCGTAGGAAGAAGCCTATAATTATACCTGTTTTGATCTTGCTATGGTGGTGGGAGTAGAAATGTATGTAGTCATTTTTGTGAGTGTTTTTGCGGCGTACCTTGAATTCTAGTTTGTTGTTGGACTTAATTATAAGAGTATCAAGGAAGGGAATAGAGCCGTTTATTTCAGTCTCATGGGTAAATTTTATGGAGGGTTCTACTGTGTTGAGTTTATCTTTAACATGATTGATTTGTATGTCTGTGGGGAGGAAAATTAAAATGTCATCTATGTATCTAAAGTATTCGATGTTAGGGGGTAGTCTATATTTGAAAGGAGCGGATTCTAAGAATTCTAAAAAGAGGCAGGCCAATACACCGCTAAGGGGGTTGCCCATAGGGAGTCCAACTTTTTGTTTATAGAATACTTCGTTAGAAACGTTGATGTACACATAAAAAACATCCATTTTTTGGTTTTCCTTTTTCATTTTACCATCACGTCGGATTACTTTTCATCCTTCTCTTCCCATATATATATATATATATATATATATATATATATATATATATATATATATATATATATATTATATATACACAGAGAGAACGAGAGACAGAGAGAGAGAGAACAGAGAGATAGAGAGATGCGTTACTTACTGAACATACCCACATTTAATATTTATTCCAAAATTCTACATGTGAATACTCATTTATGTTTTAGGTACACTTGCAGTCTGTCTTCAATAAAAGGAGGAGACAGACAGATATACACACAACGGATCACTCTTATTATATTTACAAAGAGAGCTTGAGAGAGGTGACAACAAAGAGATGCATAGAAGCAGATAGGCAGGCAGACAGAAACGTTACGTACTAAACATACGGAAATCTTAGATGTTATTCAGTTTTATTTTACACATCACTGAATAACTTTTAAGTAAAAAACGTCTATTCATACACTATAGTCTCTTTCTAGGGCGATACACTGATTCAGATGTTTCTTTAACAATTTCACGCGTTTGGCCTCAAAATACGCCACACTTTCCGATATCACTTCTTTATTGGAGCAACATTTTTCCCTAGAGAATAATTCTGATGTCTGCAAACAACCATTCGTCGCTGGTGGGCAGATTTTGATAATAAAGTGGGTGCGGAAAAAATTCGAATCATAATTCATATAGTTTGCCATCGTGGCGGTGGACTTATAACACGAACCAATGTCTATGTTAAAGAACATTTTATGTTCTTTATTTGTAGCCGTTTGTTGGCAATTGTTTCCTTCAAACGCACCAATAAGTCTATATAGAATTAGCTATCAATGTTTTTTCCTAACGGAAATCGATGAATAAAATACCTTGCGTATCCCAACATACCGATACACATATATTGCCTGCTCATCTTTGCGTGTTTGATCCTTTGAACGGTTCTCACCTGCTAGTGCCCCCTCAGTTGGCTGCTTATATGACTCCGAAGTTAAGTCGTTTATTCATGTTTCACACTTTGTCACATACTGATACAACAGCTTTTTTGTTGATTTGAAACAGTTGCGAACCACCCTTAAACTCATCAATGCGTTGTAGTTGTCGACTGTGAGCAACATCAACACCCACCTTGAACATAACTTTCTCATTGACAAATGTTCATACCAAATAGTAAATACACTGCCTTCTAATATCTCCTACTGCTTTGCTATCTCGAGCAACTTCAATTTACAGTCGGGCAAACGAGATTGTGCATGTTTGCCTCGACGCTACCGACTTTTGACGACTTCAGTGTTCAGCATAATTTATGTCGATACGATCGCGTTTAACATCCGCAGACCCTCTCTTAACCGTTATCTATGATGGAGCGTAGTCCGAATAATACATACCATGCTATTCTTTTGATTGAAGATTATTTATCCTATCAGAAAGCAATGTCTTATCAATACACGAGATCAAAATTGTCTATTGTTTTTTAAACTGTAATTTCATTTAAACATCTGTAATTTGCAAACTAATAACACGATTGGCCTGAGCTCAAATATTGTCACATGCTTTCTGAAAGTTAGTACTTTATACAACTCATATGCATATTGTATTAGTGACGTCTTCTATATGTTAGGCACAGTATCGAAACACCACACTCAATGCTATCAGTCAGAAGTCTTACCAACTTAACAATTCAGACATTTGCTATCAGCTTTTTTTTCAAATTACACTCATGTATAAACTGTGCAAACTGTTTGAAAAAGATCTATAGCACCAATAAAAAGACACATAGCGACTCAGGACTACTTACATCATGTTAATAGAAAAAAACATTACATGTGCATATCATTTTATATTTTAGTACATTCGTTACCTTTCCGTATAAACACGGAAAGGTATACAGACAGACAGTCAAACACATAGACATTCTTATTTATTATATAGATTAACCGGCGTAGCTCTGGTTTGAGTTTGGGATAGCATCTTATGAAGAAATATATTAAGAAAAGTTTAATTGAACAGAAACTTTGATGGTTTCATCCTGGTGTCTCAATTACTCAGCTATTTAGATGTATGTGAATACTGTTAAATTAACGCTGAAATATATACATTTCGATTTATGCATGTTGGAAACAGGTCATTAGTTCCTTTCCGTCGACAGCTAAAGATGCCGAACTACGTCAATTGCGTCCATATGCTAATTGTACACTCCCCAGTGTGTCTTCATACTAAAGGATACGCGTACACACACACACACACACACACACACACATAGGGACGCCCTTTTTTATCAAACATATATAGTAATATGTATATAAAAATGTATATATATATATACATTTATATATATATATATATACATACATACATACATATATTTATTTGTATTTATATTTGAATTTTTTATGTGCAAATATAAATTTAAAAAACATAAAGGAATTGGTATAACTCAAAAGTGTGAGGCAAGATGTTATGTATTTATTATTCGATTTGTTTATCATATCCAAGTTTTGAAAGACATATTCCAATATTTCATAGAATTCCATTTCTTATTGAGCATGACATTGTTTCGGCATACACCAAGACATATGTAAATGATCCTCTGCATTTATTTCTTAGTGCGGCTATCCCTAGCGCTGATTAATAAAGAACAATTAAAAACAAGGCAAAAAAAGTCCATAAATTATTCATCATCGAATTGTTTTTTTCTTAATGCAATGTGTCAAAACATATAGGCATCTCATATTTTTTACTGTTAAATTAAGATATATATTTCTCCACAAACCTTCATTTCTGGTTTTGTCTAATGTTTCATTTATTTGTCGGCTACCTGTCGTTGATTGACCCTAATATATATATATATATATATATATATATATATATATATATATATATATATATATATATATATATATATATATATGAAGAAGAATGGAAAGGAATTAGAGAAGCAAAAGCCAAATCAAAATTCAATTCAATAGCTCAGAGCAAGGTATATTCAGCAAAAAATCAATTTATTCAAGTTAAATTTTCCTTAAACCAGGCTTTTCAAAGATCAAAATCTTATCATCAGAGGAAGTCGCTGGGATAGATCAGTTGGCAAAAGCCAAGATTTAAAATTTGAAAAAATAAAATAAAAGTTGTAGGGAAAGAAACACAGGGCAAAACTCTGCCCGAATGCAAGCAAATGTCCGATTGCTAAAAAGTCCGGTGTCGAAAAGTCCAGCGGAGAGCATGAGATGTAGATAGGTAGGTCGTTAAGAGGCACGAGATGTTGTGAGAGAGGATTCAAAGTTAAATTCCAAGAAGCCACAACTTCAGGTGCGGCGGAAATAGAAAATCCAAAGGGTAAAAAGTCCAAGAAGAGGTACTCTCGTGGATGCAGGCAGGCTCAGTAAAGAGTGAGGTGGAAAATATTCGCCATTAAAAATACTTCCTCTTCACAATAGGTTTTACCTTTCCTAAAAGTTCGCTTTTAGTACACCACTTTATATATATATATATATATATATATATATATATATATATATATATATATATATATATATATATATATATATATATATATATATATACATACATTTGGGATCAATATTCGTAAACTGGGGTACTTCAATTTCTCCGAATTATCGAAAGTGCACGGTCTTATCAATTTCTATATTTCTATTGTTAACGTTTTTAATAATATCTAGAAACGTATCTGTAGTATTTAACATTTTTTGGAAACATCTTTTATAATTAGTCATACATACTTCCTTATGAATAATTAATTATCTATGTTAACACTAATTCTTTTCTCACTTAATCTTGCTGTCTCAATCGGTAATCAAACATGTCTCTTATGTGGTTATAAGTAAATGCTTGTTTTATCTGTGTACAATATATACTATTTATAAAATTGTTTATTTAATTATATTTTTATTTTATAAATAGTCATTGAAAATCTGTTATTTGATAAAGAAATATAAATTTAACGTATCATTTTACTTTTTTGCAATTATTTATCAATTTAGTAGTCCCGGGATAAACTATCTACATCAACACACCTTTGTGTCGGCGCCATTATACTTCTATTTTTCCGTATGACATATCTATTAATTTTAATGGAACAAGGATACTTCCGGTAAATCATGCTAAGTATCTTGGTATGCACATTTATAAATATTTATCTGCAGTGAGACAATTACATGCATGAACTTAGTAAAAAGTGTAGTCGATCTAATGGAATACTCTCCAAACTACGTCAAAACGCTTCTCTTGAAATATGTATTCAAGTCTAAAATGCAATTTGCTACTCCCACTTAATCTATGGGTCTAATTGACACTTGAAGGGAATATTAACAAGTTACAAGTCTTTCAAAATAAGTGTCTTAGAATCATGCATTTTGCTCCATTTAATTCACATACTAATCAGATATTTATTAACTTAAAATTACTTAAGGTAAGTGAAATTGTGAAACAACACAATGAAAACTTGTTGATGATTTCTAATGTAACCAGTTATCAGAAGACGTTATGTATTAATTCAATTTTAGTAGTGAGGTTCACACTACTGATTAAGTTATAAAAAGTTCAGTAAAAAAAATTATTATATATCCTTTCTATTAAAACAAAAACCTCTGGTAATCAGTCAATCAGATATTTTTGTTCAAAAATAAAGTGTTTAAATCGCGTAGCATTCAAGTCAATGCTGATTGTAAAAAGAATGTCAAGTTATCTTTGGTTAAAAGTGTTCATCATCTTAAGAATGCGCTCAAAATACATATATGAAAATTCTCTAGAATACTGATGCAATAGCCATTTGACATTAGATGTTGTCAGTTATAAAATTCTCTTTTTATTGTTATTTATTTATTTGCATTTTTTCTATCTACTTACCCTATTAATTTTCTCAGAAGCATTATGTTATCGTAAAGGATAGCTACTCCCCCTCCTATCCTCCATTTTCACTGTTTCACTTTTTTATACGTTTAAAGCAATACAAGAATGTGATTGAGGGCAACCTCCTTTAGCATGAATTCATTTCGGTTGCCCAATATAAAGGTATATTTCGTGTCAGCAGTATCAGACTGTATTTACTGTAGTCCATTTCATCTTTTTGTATTAGGGTTCAATTACGTTTAATAACATTTAATAAAATATATATTTGTAATTTTATATTTGTATGTAAAGTTTACCAAGAACTACATGCTTTTTGCACCCTCTTTCTGTTGACTGCTTTGGCTGTAGCTTTAATAACTTTATTACACTGATCAAAATTATTTATAAATAAAAATAGCAATACATCATTTACTTTGGTCGTGACAGTTTTATGTGTTTTCCTATTGTACACATCTCAGGTTCGGCAGTTGTTCTAAATTGCTAGTTCTTAGCTTCTCGTTTAACAATCTGAAAATATCAATATCTTTTTCTCATCTCATGTTCCATCAAAGATTTTACAATTGCATCTGTGTAAATCACCTTATTACTATTTCTTACAATATCTTCGCACTCGGAGTTGGTTGTTGTTTTTACCATACACTTTTCGTCAACTACATCAAGTGTTCTCTCTCAATTTCTCTTTTTAGTTCTTCAATTTCAATAGCAGATAACCATTCATTAGTTCTAATCACCTGCAAGTTTTTTGTTCTGATAGTTCAAACAGGTCTAACTAATTCCAGCTTTGTTGCATTCGCTGTCTATATCGTCTTTTAGGAGGATCACTATTCAAGTATTATTTCATCAGAATTCTATATAAAGCTTTAGTCAAGTAGGTCTAATTCTGTGTTAGTGTTTCGAGGGTTACGCTGGATGATGACTTGGGAAGCTTCGTTCGTTCACCCACCTGACGTTGGGCTTGTACTTAACATTCTAGACCCACATACCTCGTTTTCAGTTTGATACCTTGAACACTCATACTGAAATTATATGAGAAATGGTTTGTGAAAGGTTTTCCTTCCCTAGTATTTTTCTTGAGATACCATCTCTAGGAGAGTTGCTATCGAAAGCTCACGACCAAATCCTGACAATGAAATGCAGTTAAACTATGCCAGATGTCAACCTGGCATTTACATCTGCCTTTGCATGCCATCCTTAAAGATGTTCCGTTCGCTATAGCTTGCTGGAGATTATTATCCCTTATGACAGTTACTCCGTGGCTGTAATAATTGTTATTATTATCATTATCATCATCAGCATCAATTACTATGGTTATCATTATTATTACCACAACTATTATTACATTCTTCTTTTATAATATAAAAACGAATACGTTTTGCAGTTAAATCAAATAACTTACCAACTGCTACATTTTCAATAGTGAGCGATCAACTATAAACAACAAGCCACCAAATAACTTGGTTTTACACAGAAATCCGCGTGGCAATTGATAAGCATCTCAACTGAAGAGTCTGCACTTTTTTTAATACATTATTTTTGTTACTTTTGTTGTTGTAATCGAATCACGTTCGTTACACGTTGTTCAATAACTCTGTTTTATACAGAAATCCGTGTGAGGACCAATACTCAAGTTCAATGAGGGATCTTTTTCGTTCGTTACACGACGTTCAATGATTCTGTTTGATACAGAATCTCGTGTGAAGGCCAATGATCGTCTCAACTGAGGAACCTCATTCTTTTTTAATTACATTATTATTTGTTTGTTATTTTTTGTTATTGTAATCGACGCCTGTTCGCAACAGATTGTTTAATAACTGTTTCATTATTTATCATTATTATTATTATTATTATTATTATTACTAGACCACCCGTGACCCGTTGGGTCAG
>OY744521.1:170713914-170723914 GCA_963556195.1 Sepiola atlantica | reverse complement strand
TTTCTGTGATTTGTGCCTTTTTTTTTCTTTTTTTATTGTTGTTTTTTTTTCTTTTGATACTTCGAGATAAATAGCTCTGAAAACGAAGACCCCGTCAATATACTAACTGATCCTGTATGATATTACACATATAATATCAGCTGCTGATCTTGAAGAAGTAATCCATATTGTTTGCCACTGAGTAGATTGTCTTTGTTAAGGTGATCGACCACTTCATGATTTATTACAGATTCAGACTTCTTATTCATAACACATAAAGAACTTTTTCATCTCTACTGAAATCCAGAAAACCGAGCTTAAGTATTTTTAAGTACTGACAACGTTTATTTAAGTGACGGGAAGCATTTTTCCTTTAAGCAACGGTTAAACAGTTTTATAAAAATAGAAACTAGTTCATGTCGCAGCTTTTTTACCGCCATGATTAGAATGTGGTCCGGGCCAGTTAGCATTATTTCTTCATAAGTTTGCCAACATATTGGACAGTTATAGAAGTGTCGCTCAAAGTGTTTAATGTAGTTTCGAGCAAATTCAGGAAATAGTCGGCCATGATCAAAAAGGGTGGGATTTGTTCAAAGGTTCTTGCAAAGAGTTTAAGGAAATAACCTCTGCTCTATTGATGACGGTAGGAATAGAGGTGTTTCATTTGCTCAGTATCCTGTTAATTATTCGCAAATATTCGTAGGGGCCAAACCTTTGCTTATCCACTGTATATTTACCGGATTTAGCATATAATTCTTTCGCGTTTTTAATAACACTTTTTCAGTGATTGCGGGCAGTCTTGGAATCGGCTTTTCAGAGAGTCTATTTCATTTAAAGCAACTTAAATAGTGATTTCTGCACATTGGGGAGTATGAGACATCTTTCTGTTTAGTTTCTGTTGGAATTTGTTAGAGAGTATGAATCTCACAATACCAACGATTAACCAAGCAGTTAACTCGTATGCGATATCTACCTCAAACGAATGCATTCGGGAAATAGATTCGTCCCAATGAAGAAAATAAGACATATTTTAGGCCAAAGGCAAAAAAGGCTTCAAATTGTTATAGAAACGGTGTATCTCTCCAGAAGAAGACTATGTAGATAATTAAGGTGAATTTTAACTAGTTGGTTACGACGCTTATTAAGTGATATATATATATATATATATATATATATATATATATGTGTGTGTCTGTGTGTGTGTGTGAAAAAAAAGACAAACAGAAAACAGGTTAACATGCAGGAGAAACACTAAAGCAAGAGAGTTGACCGGTTTCGTTCGTATTAACGTACGTCTTCAGAAAAAGTGAAAATTTGGAAACAATTTAAATTTTGAAGGCACATCATCATCTTGTCCTTCTCACACGTGTGTGCCTTCAAAATAAAATTGTCTCAAAATTTTCACATTTTCTGAAGACGTTCGTTAATACGAGCGAAACCGGTCAAATCTCTTGTTTTTTTTTTCTCCTGCATGTTAACCTGTTTTCCGTTTGTCTTTTTTTCACATATTTAGTCTACCACGACATTTCATTTACATGACTTTTCGTGTACGTTACCTCATATATATATATATATATATATATATATATATATATATATATTTAGGCAAACATTATTAAATGACACGGAGTGATTTTGTTTGATGCGACTTTTTTTATCTTTTCAATTTTCCGAATTGTCCATCTGATGTGTTGGTCAAATTGATATAAATATGATCCATGGCTTTCTTGTTCCATTCTTTTTTTCTTTTTTGCTAGTACTTTCGATTTGAATCGTCAAATCATCTTCAGGCGGTATTAGTTTTAGTGTTTTTACGTTTGTGCTCATTTTTGAATTATAACGGCAAGTAGTTTATAATTGAAAACGCGTCTGTAAAGTTGAAATGCACATGAGAGCGTGATGGCGTTCTACACATACGAGAGATGTAAAATTTTACTGTTTAAACCGTTAAGAAATTGATGACATAAATAAAGTGCATACAATTCAAACGCATAACTATCTAATGGCTAAAAATTGGGTAATGTTAATTATTATGCTAGACACTTTAAAATGTTGCGACTAGTTTCATAATTGACATTATTAATCGTGGGATGTTTAGTTTTTATGTAGAGGGCTTCGAGTATTTTTAATTTTTTGATATTGGTATCATGGTGTATTATTTTGGTATTGTTAACAAGGATGTTTCTATATTGGGAGCGGGTGCAATTATGTGTTTTTAGGTGTTGGCATATAGAGCTAGTGTCGGAGAGATGTAGGGTAATCTTCGGGATAGTGTTGTGGAAGTGAAACCTATGTAAGAATTAGTTTTTTTTATTGTTGTCGGAGATACATTCTCCCATAGTGCATTGGAACTGATATATTACATTGGTTCTTCCTAATGTATTTTGGGTTTGAGAAGTGTTATTTTTAACAACATAGTTTGATGTTTTCATTTTTATTATAATAAATGATAATCGTATTTTATCATCAGAATAGAGGGGGGTATATAGCGATGTATTATATTTTTAAGAGCTTTTTCATCCAATTTAAAGTTTGGATGCATTTGGTTACAATAGAATTGATTTATCTAGTGGAAATTATTTAGCTTATTAGTAGCATTATCTAAATTTCTAATCATTAATTTTATTTTTTCATCAACCATATAATTGGGAAAATGATTATTAATTAGGACTTGTTTTATGTTTTTTAATTCATTAAAAAATATTTTTTTGGATGAGGAGATTAATTTTGCACGGTTTAATAGATTTTTGACCATAGCAATTTTATATCTATATGGGCATTCACTTTTAAAACTTAAAAGACAGGTGTTAATAGATGTAGGTTTTTTATAGGGAGAGGTGATGAATGCATCACTGTTGGAGTCAATTAGAACATCTAAAAACGGAATTTTATTGTTAAAATTAAGCCTATGAGTAAATTTAAGAACTGAATTATTTTGAAAAGTATCTTGTAGTTTTTTTATTTCATCTATACTATTTACTAAAATAAGAATATCATCAACGTAGCGGGCATAAATGGAAGGTTTAGTGATTATATTTTATTTTCGAGGTCGGCCATGTAGAAATTACTAAAGGTCGGTCCAAGGACAGATCCCATAGAAACTCCGTCAATTTGGGTATATATGTTGCCTTTATGGTCATGGAAAGGAACTTCAGTGGTGCAAATTATTAATATTTTTTAAAGTATATCAGGATCAATTTTTAGAGGGGAGAGGGATGGGTTATTACATATGTTATTAATAATTATATCAATTGTTTTGTATACAGGGACATTTGTAAACAGACTTTCAATAAGATCATTAATAGTTTTAGTTAATTGATATATGGGGGTAGTGACTTGAGAAATTATTGGACGAAGAGGAGAGTTTGGTTTATGAATTTTTACAGTGCCGTACAAGTAACCGGGTTTATAATCTCCAATTATTTTGGGGAGTTTAACGTTATCAATTACGGCATTATTGGCTGTAATAAGTTTGTTTACTTGTGTCTTGAGTTTATTTATGGGGTTTCTTTTAATTTGTTTAAATTTCGAATGGTCATCTAAAATTGTTTGTACTTTAGTGTAATAGTCTGATTTGTTGAGAACGACATAGATGTTCGTTTTATCTGCTTTTTTAACAATTATGTTTGGATGGTTTTGAAGTTCATGTGCAACTTTTTTAAAATTATGTGTTAAGATTGATGTAGATGTTTTTTTTTTATCGTACCTGTTTTTTATGGCTTAAGCCTTGAGTAAATCCTTAATTCCGGGATGTGTAGTATAATGTTGTTCGGTTTCCAGTTTGACGATGTTTTCAAAAAAGAGTTCGATTTCGGCCTTTTTATTTTGGTGGTTGTATCTACAAAATAAATGGCAGTTAGGTCCGAGGTTAAGAAATTCCTTTTGTTGTTCGGTGAGTTCATGGTCGGATAAGTTAATAAAGTTCTGTGTTTTGTTCGGAAGTAAGATGGAGCCTTTGTAGAGAGAGTTCAGCTTTTTATTGGATAGTGATTCTGTGTGAATATTCGAAGTTATTAATTATTTCAGTGATATCTCTCTCTCTCTCTCTCTCTCTCTCTCTATATATATATATATATATATATATATATATATATATATATATATATATATATGTGTGTGTGTGTGTGTGGGGGGGGGTGTTCCCACTCACACTTCTATTTGTTGTATTCTTATTTTAGCTGAATGAGTATGTATTGAAACAATTTTACTTGTGTTTAAAAGGACTAATTGTGGAGTAAAGTAATACTCTACCAGTTGCTCTACTAAGTTTCAAAGCAAACATATATTGACTTTGAATTTATTCATAATTCAACGAGCTTAATTATATTCCGCCTCGGAACATAAGCATTTGAAGTTCGATTACTCAATTAATATATATAGTAACAGTTTATATTTTTTTAAATAATATATAATTAGAAATATCAATGTTTAAATCATTTTTTCGATACACCCATTAAATGTCGTGCTTAATAATACCTACAAAACTGGCGTATTTACTATCGTTTAACAATATATGCCTAGGGACAATTCAATCCAGGTTGAAACACCTGATCACATGAGTCATTATTAGTTTAGTATAAGCAGTGCTTTTATGAGTGAGAGTTTGGGAATATCAGATGTGATAAGTATAATTCGCGCTGGGGATAGTAAATGTTATTGTTTAGAGACGTGAAGAAATTTGGTTTGGTTATATTATTTACGGAATATCAACTTTATTTTAGAAAGTTTCCATAACACAACCTTTATTAGAACGATTCATTGTAACTGATTTATTGGGCGGGCGGTTATATTTCATCAAAAACTTGTGAAAAGAGTTCATACTTTTCTCAATAATTAATGAATGGTGTACACTCGTCTGGAATTCAATTCAATTTAAATAATTCTCTTATCCGCGTTGATCTCCACCATTAAAATGACCCCTTGTTTCGTTATACGACTGTTTCGTTTATCTTATTATGCTTAGCTTATTCTCATTTCGTGAGTAATACACACGAAATAGGTGGACCAATACGATCACCGGTATACTATAGAAATGAAAACACAAAACGACTGTTATAAAACAACGGTAAGTGAAAGCGCCAGTAAACTTTAGTGTTTTTTCCTCGGCTAACTCTTTATTGTATCCAGTTACCTTGATTTCCCGACCATCTCACCTTCACTTTTACCTAAAATACTTAGTCTACTCTGGTCATAACTGGCTCTTAACTTTCCGACTTCCTGGCCCACCCTCCTGAAAACTCGCGATCCATAGCTATTTTTACTCCGGGTTTTATTAAAACCTTTTCACACATACAGCCGGAAATCCGTTTTCGTTCAAGTTGTACACACCTATATGATATAGTGACGATTTATTGGTACAAAGAACAACATTTAGTGAAGCAAAACGTATCTTTTTACTTCCCGTCTAGTATTAAATTGGGATAGGATGTGCCGGGATGACCTTTTCTTACTGTATCACGTACAGATACTGAGAAGTCTTTTGGGAATTATTCAACCATCGCACCTTGAGTAAGTAGCCATAGGGTAGCGTTTACTTTCGAGTAATCGCGTAGAATATCACGCCCATAATACATGGACGCAATTTTGTCGATTTTTCTTACTGAAGAGACACCGATTATCAAAACAAAAGTTCACTCAATGATAACGTTTAATGAAATGATAGCAAACTAGTAGAGAAGTGAAGAATCCCATTTGAAGATTGCGGATGGTTAATGGAATGTAATCAGTTCAGTAACTTGTGGGGACGTTATATGCAAGAAATGTTGACATTGGATTTGAAGACGTCTATGTTGTAGTTTTCAAGATGGCAGTTGAACAGGAATGTGTTCCAGAACGAGAAGCCTTTGCGAAGAACTTCTGTTCATAGAAAATTAGCCTAACGCTAGGAAAATTTTCCTAACACCAGGTACATAGAAGAAGAAATTAATATTATTTTTCTTGTCGTACCGAAGAAGTTTATGCTGTGAATAGTTTGCAAGGGAAATCCTGAGATTAAACTGATTTTAGCACCTTCCATGAAAGTAACGAAAGAGAGAGATGGGCAATATCTCTTCTAGGAGAAACTGGCTGCGCTGGAAACGTCATGCTAATGTTATATTTTTTTGCAAAATAAAATTAACACATTCCTTTGAAAATAGAACTTTATAATTCATTAAATTCAATTTAAAGTGAAGATCATATTTTGCAATAAGTAAATTAAATTATCTACCTACGTCGGCCTATTTGTTTCATTTATATATTATATCGTTATATCGACCCCCCGTTATATCTAAAGTCTTATTTCTGTTCATTTGTTATTAATCAATAGGTAATCTTCTTAAGAATTTTGAAGATAACACCTCATTTGATACGCTTAGAGGTACTAATCAGATTTCCCATCCACACCTTTTAGATTGGTCGTTTCAGTTAATAACCTATATACTATTAAAATATTACGGTCTTTCTAGAGTGTGTTCGTACGGCGATAAAAAAGCATATGATTTGTTGATAAAAAAAGGAATGAGCAAAGAACACGTAACATAAGCATTTCTTTTACGATGTCAAAACTCGAGTTCGAATCTCACGTAAGTTTATAAGATATGTTGACCTGGATACATGTTTTAGAACTTTAAAGAAGTCTTTAAATATAGTTATGTAATTTGTCATGGACCTATTGTATAATAACCTACTAAAGATTTAATACATATTTAAAATCAAGTGTTTTTTTAATAATCCGCACAAATGTTAGTACAAAGAGTATTCGGCATTGATTCAAACTTTAATAATTTTGTTTAAAAGCATACTTTCCAATACTAATAAACGCATTTCTACCCACAATTTCGTAAGTATTTTTCAGCGTACGGTTGAATCTCGGAAGTATAACAATTTAGATCCCCTGCTACTGTACTAACAGCGCTATAGGAGCCGGTATAAACTAGTGTAAATAAGCGACTAACATAAATATCGTATGTCAGAAATATAGTTAAGTACAGAGTCAAGTGCCAGGAGTAATGCACTCGATACCGGAGCGAACTGGTGAATTTGTTACGCTGGACTCTTCGGACCTTTTTATTCACCTACATTTAAATAACATTTCAAAACGCATGCACTTCACTTGCATCCAACATGAATAATAATAAGAATAACAATAACAATACTACTAATACTAATAATACTACTAATAATAATAATACCTCCAGTTCGAAATACTATTAAGAATGTATCGTTTCCTAAAAGGTGTCGTGTTTCATCATTAAATAACAAACACTTGTGCTTTCCTTTACATACAGACCCACATAGCTGTTATATTTCTTACTTGTATATTAAACTATTCATCACAGGAGAGTAACATTAATTCCTTGTACAGAACAGTTTCGCACCCTAAAGATTAAAATAGAGATATAATGTCTATAATATTTATTCTTATGATAATCATAATATATTGCATTATTTTGTTTCTAGAATATGTCAATAATGAAGATTAAAGGATCTTAAGAAAATATATAATTTAGGAATGGTGTCTAATGACTATGGATAACATTCAATGAACATCTGATTATTCGAATTGTTAGATGGAGAGTTGAGCTGATAATATGATTCCAAATATCTTTTAAAATACTTCAAAAAAAGTTGAATTCGGAGATTTTGATTAATGAATTTTTAATAGCTATTGTTAAAATTTAAGTAAATCAGGATTATCTGAGTGTTCATTAAATACTTCCACCCCCTTTTTGACTACTTTGCTTGAACTACATTAAACTACATATAGCTAATATCAAGACCCGTTATGCCTAGCAGTTGTGTACCCACATTCATACTTATAAGTTAATTTGTTTAGGAGTAAACCCTCTACATACAAATGTATAAACATATACACATATCTTACTATATAGAGAGATATGCAAAGTGTGTTCTTCAATTAAGATTCGTGCCATACTTCTTAAAACATTGAAACGCAAAAATATTATACACTTATTTTATGTATCTTTATAGACATTATATTTTCAGAAATGCTTATCGATGCATATAACTGAGTAAGTTTACATTTTCTATGAAATGTTATTTGAAAGAGAAATCGGAAAATCGAGAAAAGTTAAAACTTTCTAATATAGGTTACACGTACTGACATTCGACTTATTCATTTCGAAAGGTATGTTAAACACACCAATTGCTTATATTTCTTGAAAAAACAAACAAGTACTGTTGTTTCTTTCATTTATCTAATGTTTATTCATAAATATTTCTTAGGTGCAGATGGTATGTTTAAAAAATTGAGACTATTCCGACTATTGTCGCAAGTTAGTGCAGGAACCTAACGCTTTCATGGCAGACGGGTTTTGCCCATTTTTTGGTTGTATGACACTATAGCATTATGATACACTTTTTATGGTATTTGCAGGTCAGATCATTTGTCAGCAAGTTGCGTGACACTCTAGTATTAAAGTAGTGAAAATGGATGAATGAGAGCAGATCTAATAAAAGTAATAATAGCAGGAGACAAGTAAAACGTGAAATCAGCAGCTGTTGGAGATTGGATATACAGGCGCATGGACAAAAACATACAAATAAAAGGTAGGTATAGAACAAAAAACATTGGAAAATGTAGCAATTTGTGCTTAGCAAAGTTAATAGTAAATAAACAAATTGTATTCTTTTCTCATGATTAGAGTTACAATGAGAAGACATGTGTCTGGGAGATACACTAACATCTAAAAAATAACATTAATTGTATGTGTACACATATGCACGCATCTTTATTTTTATATATATGTATAAGATATATATATATATATATGTATATACATATACATATATATATACATATGCATATATATATACATATACATATATATATATACATACATATACATATATATATACATATACATATATATATATACATATATATATATATGTATATATATAAACAAACACATTCATATATTCATATAAACTAGCATCACTCTTTAACTACATGCACACAAACATCTGAACTAAATGCATATATATATAGTCTTTCATGAACAAACTGCTTCGCTGTATCAAAACCCTTCAGTTCGGCTAGACAAGTAGCTTCTTCAAGCCGTAGAGACGACAGTACGCGCTTGTAACACCTAGGTGACTGCTGCGAAGATAGTTGAAATCACAATGATAAACATTGTGAAAGGACGAAGGCTCCATTTGTTTACATAAAGGGTATTGCGTTTATGCGCTAGTAGGAATTTGTTATTTAACTTTTTTTTAACATAGTTAACCCCAAACAAGGCAGGACGCCATTGTAGACGTAAGGGGCTACTGAGAAAAAAGAAAAGGAGAGAAGGTTGGGGGAGTCAACCTAAATTGGGATCTGCGCAGCGAGATGTCTGCTTACATTAGTTTTAAATTTTTGCATGTCTGTACTGTCGGGGAAACATGGGGCAGGGAGGGAGTTCCAGAGGCCAGCAGCTTGAGGAAAGAAGCTATTTGAGTTGAAGGCTCTCCGACATCTGGGGACCCCCACAGTGTATGAATGAGATTTAGTTGATTGTCGAGTTAGTCTAGTGAATTTACGTCGAGGGGGCACCAGAGTAGCCAATTCATCGGAGCATAATCCATTAGAGTGTTTGTAAAACAAGCACAAGGATGCTACATCGCGGCGTTGGGACAGGGACTGTAGCTTGGTAGACAGTGAAGGACCTATTAGGTAGGCGATTCTTGTTTGGACCTTTTCAAGGAGGGAGAGACAAGTAGATGATGCACCAGCCCAGATGTGTCAACAATACTCCATACATGGGCGGATGGTGGCTTTGTAGAGATACACGATAATGTCAGGTGTGAGGAGTTTACTAGCACAGTAGAGGGAGCCAACCTTCTTTGCGGCAGCCTTTGCAATATCTTCGATGTATTTGTTCCAATTCATGTTACCTGTGAAGGTTAGGCCGAGGAGTTTGAATGATGAACTCTCGGGTAGGGTGTTATTAGCCATGACAATCGGTGGTTGGAGAGGTTCCTTGTAGTTATTGAAAGAAATGGAGCTTTGTCTTTGCGGCATTAAAAGTTACCA
>OY744521.1:170663914-170708914 GCA_963556195.1 Sepiola atlantica | reverse complement strand
ATACTACTACTACTACTACTACTACTACTACTACTACTACTACTACTATGACAAGGGTGGGGTCGGGGATACCAATAATAATAATAATAATAATAATAATAATAATAATAGTAATAATAATAGTAATAATAAGACGATGCTAAAAACGATGAGGAAGAAGAAAATAATGACACAGCTACCAACGAAGTAGGACATAATTGCACTAAATTAAGCTTTGATACCCTTTGTGATGCTTAGGTGGCGCAGACAATGACACAAATGAAAATATCGCTACTAATAATTATCTAACCAAATGTTATCACTAAGCAATATGTGTACGTTTTCCATCAAATTTCACATCAAAAAGCCTTCGGAGGCCGAATGTAATATAATTAACGATAGCAATTAATGATGTTAAAATTAAATCTATAATTTTACAGCAGTCGGCATGAGCTATATCTAACTTCGCATTTGTTAAAACATATGAAATAAAAAAATCGCGGTTTAGTACAAAGACTATGACAAGATGTACATACCAATGTGTCATTTCGCTTCTTGAAGTGATTTGCATTATTGTAATTTCATTTAAAGCTAACGATTGAGTAATTTGTTTTTCTCCACTTTCTTTCAAGTATTGTTTCATAATATCCTTTCGTTCTTTCGGTTTTTAATATTTTATTATACGCGGGATGATTTCTGAAAAAGAAATAAAACAGCGGGAACAAACTGCGTTGTGTGACGAATAGCACAGCATGATTCTGAATGAGTTTTTTTTTTCTCAGCGCATCATGTGTCGTGGAAATACAAAGACGAACAATGAAAAGTAAGATATATACAAGAAAGAAACTTAAAGAATAGTTTTATCAGGTAATGAAAGAGTTCCAAGACAGCAAGTGCTGAAAAATGATTTTGGGGACATCGATATTAAAAAGCAAGATTGTGCAAATAAAACAAGGATTACGAATAAATAAAAGTAGAAATAATTGAAAACAGAAGAGGCAAATAAGGTCGATGGACGAAATGTAGAATTCCATAAAAAATAACATGGGATGGAGAAAAGTGAGAAGTGAAGTGACATGAAAGATGACAAATTAACAATTATACAAAATAATAGTAGTACATGAAAGGGCCGGCATAGAAAGGCATCGATGTAGCAAATGAAACGGTAAGAACGAAAAAAAGTAAAAGTGATAGGTAAAAGATTATAAAAAGTACAACATAAAAATGAAATAAGAATAATAAGAATAATGAAATGCAATATAATGTGTGTGTGTATCGAGGCAGTATTTTTTCCTTAAGACACGTATTATTAAAAATAACCGACAATACTTGTCTGGTTATTTTAGTATTGATCCCTTCAATTTTCCGGATTAAAATCTTAATCTCGGAAGAAAATTGGCTGATGAAACTGCCGTAATTAGCGTTTTGGTCCAGAGTACTTTCTGACCAATCTGGGTCCATCTTCAGTGGAGTAATGTCAAACAATACTTAATAAATATAGTTTAATATTTAAATTTTTCCCGACATAATTAATTATAAATCTCACTCCAGGTCTTTGCCTGTTTGACATTACTTCACTGAAGATGGACCCAGATGGGTCAGAAAGTACTCTGGACAACAACGTTAATTTCGGCAGTTTCATCAGCCAATTTTCTTCCACAAGATTAAGACTTTAATCCGGAAAATTGAAGGGATCAATACGAAAATATCCAGACAAGAATTGTCGGTAACTTTTAATTATATATATATATATATATATATATATATATATATACATAAAATGTGACACTAAAAGTATACCTTTAGTAGATAGAACCAATAGTAAAATGGTTTAAGCTCAATATACGAGATTCGGCAATTATATAGATAAATAGAAAGAGGAGGGATAAACATGTACGAACGACAAATCTATTTCAACTTCAATTGTTCAATGCAAGGTGTACTCGGCAAGAAACATGTTTATTATTCTTTACTTAAGCCAAGGTCTTTAAAAGATTAACATCTTATCATCAGAGGCATTACATAGATGGATAATATTTTTTTTAATTTTGAATTTTGGCTTTTCCACTGTCAAATTATCCATCTATGTAATTTCTTCTGATGATAAGATTTTAATCTTTGAAAAACCTTGGCTTAAGGAAAGAATAATAAACATGTTTTTTCCGAGTACATTTTGCATTGAACAATGGCAGTTAAAATAGATTTGTCATTCGTACATGTTTATCCCTCCTCTTTCATTTGTCTGTATATATATATATATATATATATATATATATATATATATATATATATATATATATATAGAGAGAGAGAGAGAGAGAGAGAGAGAGAGAGAGACATATTTGTTACACCGGCCGTTCTAACAGAAGAGAAACTACACCGGTTCTCACTATAAATAGTGAGATTCACCAGAGTAACGGGAGAGAGAAAAAAGACAGACAAATGTTGTTTCTGATTCTTTGCGATTTACGATTTTTTGGCAAGTTTGAAGGTGTGTGTTTTTTTTTTCTCTTTTTTCGTTTTTTTTACCCTGGTTGGACTATTGTTGTTAATTCCCGTTATTTGTTCCTGCTGTTGTTATTGACTTTTATTGTTACACGGTAGTTGTTTTTTTGCTTTTTCCCCCCCCCACTTAATTCCCCCCCCCTGTTTTTTTTCTATTATGGCGGCAGCAACGAGCTCTAAGCCAAATGATAAAATTGAAACCGAAGTTAACACAGAATGGGTTACACCCCCCAAAATAGTTATTGATATTGATCAATTTATTGAAAAAGCCAAAAATGTGCTCACTTGGTGACACATGACGGCCTTATCGTGGATGTACCTACACTTGAAGACATTTAAAAAAGAAGTGTAATCATGTTTGTCTTTGACAAAAAAATCAAGAAAACAATCAGAGCGACGGCGGATTTAATCTGCAAATTATTGGCAACAGCCGGGTTTAAACCCCAAAGAATTATTCTCACTAAAGGTTATAACACCTGGAACACCTTATTTCCCAATGAGGAGACTTGTCAAAAATTATCCCAGACTGAAATAATAACTCAAGATTACATATTAAGAACCGAATATATGGGAAAACGAAGAACAGCTGTAACCATCTCCAACGTGCCATTCCACGTGGATGGGGAACATCTGGGAGCGTTCTTACTACAATTTGGACAAATTACATCAGTTAATTGGGACGAGAATGCCGGGGTTTGGAACTTCAGAATTTACCTTAATAAGTCAGGATTTGACTCCATGCCCCATTTTATTAATATAGGCGAAGACAAGCTTCCGATAATTGGTGCAGGTAGGAAGCCGATTTGTTGGACTTGCGAAGAGGTAGGGCAGCCCACCTTGGACTGTCTCCTAAGAAAACCAACAAAACCAACAGTAATAAAAACTAGAGTGGGCCAACATCTAGGGGTTCCTCAGACCCAAAGGGTCGGGTGGCCGTTAATTCCCCCCCCCCCCCCACACACCAATGTCAACAGAAAATTACCCTGTTTTACCGGATCTTTCCAAACTCGACCAAAGAGAGGAAAATGAATGGATCTTAGTGACCGGAAAATAAACGCCCGGTCGTGAATCCTTGGATAAGATGAGATAGGAAGCCATGCTATCCAAGAATCCGAGCATGGATAAATATATTGAGGTTAAGCAACTAAAAAAAATAAGCTAGACCAAGAAATAAACCCTTCAAAGCCGCAGTCTCCCACCAAAACTTCCGCTCCGAAGGCGGGTCCAAGTCACTATCCCTCCCCTAAAGAACCAAAAAAGAACCCCATTAGCTCGCCCTCTCAAGCTAAAAATCGCCCGACCCCAAATAAAATGCCTCCTCCAGTTAATGGCCCCATAAAAGACAGGGCATACAAACTTATCCCGCTAAGCCCTGTAAAAAAACTACGGCATCTCCCAAACCTTCCCCGTTCGTCTCGCCACAGAACACCCCTAAAAATACTCCCCCTGCATCTCCTATGAAAACTTATTCTCCTTCCTCACCCTCAGCTCAAAGTGGTAGTACCCCTTTCCACACATCAATGGAAGATATGCCACCTCCACCAACTCCTACTCCTCAAAAAACACCGAGGAGCCTATCCCTTGACAAAAGTAGAAAAAAGCCGGCGCTCTTACATGCTACTGAACTATGCATAGCAACTGAAGTTCAGAAAAGCGCCGCCAAAAACAATAGAATGCCCGAGATTAAAACGCTACTCGATTTCAAGGAAGTAAGTGGCAAATCTATCGATGGTTCCCCGGAATTTCCCAAACGCAGTAAGAGTGCTCACAGTCATCCGGAAAAAAGTCGGAGGCCAAGGCACGTTGGAAGTTACTGGGAGAGGCAAACGAAACTTTTAAATTGGAAAAACCTATGGCTATACTAAAAAGCGAAATTTTAAACTGTTTAAGTAAATATTGTGTTGGGAGGGTCCCTGTTAAATGCACCCATCCCTTTACAGTATAGCCAAACTAACATTTCCTTTAGATGTTAGCGGCATCTCCCATACCGGAGAGATTAACGAACAAATGGGCATGCATTCTTTTGGGGGAGCCGTCGGCATCCTGACGTCGTCAATGTTCGTTTCTGGAACCCAACCCTAGGATATTCTTAATGGCTATCTTTCTAGCAAGTGTGCATTTCCGGGGGCTGAGGGCCCACTTACGTAAATTTCGTATGGCGGTGGATATTCAGCAGCTTGGAGTGAATGTATGTTTCATTCAGGAAAAACACTTGGTTTCAGGCGACCATTTGGGTGAGTTGGCTAAGCATTTTCACGTCTATTCAGCGTACTTTAATTCTCACTCAAGAGGTGTATCCTGGCTGGTAAGTAAATCATGGACCCGGAAGGAAAGATATGTGTTTTGGATGTTACCATAAAGGATAAGGCATTTCGACTCATCAGGGTTTATGCGCCCAATCGCCGCTCTGAGCGTGCTCCTTTTTTTCGACGGATCGATCAATTCATGAATACCTCTCGGTTGGTTATTTTAGCAGGGGACTGGAACACGGTCTTGGACCTTGATTTAGATCGTAATACGGATAGGAGAACTAACGATGATGGGGATGCTAAAGTATTTCGCGAATTCCTCGATAGGCTCGATCTTATCGATAAATTCCGGAATGAGAAGCCCGTTGATAGAGTATGGACTTGGACAGCTAGGCGCGGCTCCGGTTCTGGACAGCTCTCGAGTTATCTCGACTGGTTCTTAATTAGGAGAGTCGACGTAGAATTATTACAATGTCAAAGTTTTCATAATATAGTTTACTCGGATCACAGACTCGTTCGGGTTCGAGTAAACTTAGATAGACCTAAGCCTAAATTAGCGGGTTACTGGAAGCTCAACACTTCGTTGTTCGAGGTGAAGGGCTTCCAGGAACAATTAGAACTAACCCTACAGCGGGAATTGACGGAGGCTATCATTGGGAATAGGAGGTGGAATAGTCTTAAGGATTTAATTAGGTCCTTTACTGCCGGTTTTAGCAGACGACTCAATCTAATAACTAGGGCAGTTAAAATGACACTAGAATCTAGATTAGATTGGGCGGTGGAGGTCAGTGATAGCGTTAAAGTAACTATAATTAAGGCAAAGCTGGCGTCCTTGTCTACTCAAGAACACCAAGCATTAGTAATTAGGGCTAGGTTAAAAAGATTGCCGATGGAAACATCAAATATTGCCGCTGAACTGCGTGCAGAAGAACGTAAACAAGCTACCGATCGACATATCGTCCGTGTCTCATTGCCGGATGGGCGTCTCGTGACTACAAACGAAGATATTCTGGAGGCGTTTCGTTCTGATTTCCAGAATTTCTTTTCCAGGGACCCCGATTTGTCATTAGCACAATTCGACCCCTATTTAGCCGACTTTTCTCGTATCGAGGCGACCGAAGCGGCTAGGTGCGAAGGTTGTATAACAGTGGATGAAGTTCGAGAAGCCTTAAAGGGGGTCGGCCTTAACAAGTCCCCCGGAATCGATGGTTTGCCCTAAGATTGTCGTCCGTTTTAGTTCCCTTACTGACTGCTTTATTTAACTCGTGGTTTAGGAATGGAACTATCCCCAAGCACTTGACCATGCGTATTGTGAAGTTGACACATTGAGACTATTCTACATAGATCGAATGAGTTCCAAACTGACGGAAGCGGTGTCTTCAGGATGGAAGACACCAAAAAAGCATTCCCTGCTTTTAAAAGTGTGCACTTGGACGAGGGGGAGGCATACAGGTTGCCTCGAGGTGAGTGTTCAATTTTTCGCGAATGTAGACGCGCTTTGAAGTTTTTCTCTAGGGTGAAGGAAAGCCTCTCTGACACCCTGCTGTTGTCCCGGAAGATAATATATCGGGTCATTGTGAGAGGAACCTTTCGAGATGTTCGGATTGAGGGGCTCGGTTTGTTGAGGGGGGAGCTACGCTCAATCTGGCCTTGGACGACTGGGTAAAGGTGCTTTGATAATGACGAGGCATCGTTGATCTGGCTGATGATAAGAAATGCCCTCTGGGTCCAGAAGAGGCTTCATTCAGATCGCTTTGCAAATTCGCCGACTTGTATTAGGTGCGGTGACGAGGATGGGACCTTGGTTCACGCCTTCGTTACTTGCCTATAGTCGTGCCGCTGATTAGGCTTGTTTCACGATTCATGGTTCGCATTCTTGACGTATCTTCTTTCAACCTGGAACCTATTAATGTATGTAGCAACTGGGCTCCGACAAATGATAAGATAAAACGATTTTTATTTTAAAGCTTACTAGCAGTCATGAGAGATACGATATGGAAGACTCGAATGCAGACAGTCTACGCAGCTGAGACCTATGCTCCTCTCGACCTTATTGCAATTTTCAAATATTACCTGAAAGCTCGCATTAGGGCTACGAGAGTGAGACTCTCTTCGGCAGATTTTGGTGAAATGTGGGTGCGAGGTGCACGACTGTGTAGAGTGACTGGTGCTAATTTAGAGTGGTATTTAGACTACCTTAGGTAAGGGATTTTGGGTTGCAAAACCGAACATTGACTTTTGTTAGATAAGTTAAGACTAGGACAGTATTTTTAGTTATTATAAGTTTATAACTTAGCTAGGGTATAATGATTTCATTATTGCCCTTTTTTTCAGCCCGTCCCCACCTAGGTGACAGAGCACTAGATTTGTCAGGATGCAGTTCACCCTTCGGAATTTTCGAAGGAGGTGTTTTTGATAAAGCGTTGGGGCCTTCATCAACCCGTTTTTCGAATTTTTCGTTTCAACTTGCAAATCTGCGCATCTGCCACAGTTTAGTAACGGGGGGGGGGTCTTTTACTAACTGTGTTTTTCATTGTACATATTCTCATTTATTGTTTTTGTACATAGTGTTTTATCATACCCCCCCCCCCCGTTGCATATTTGTAAATATGGATTTTAAGTAGGTTATTCATGGAGTGATTTCTCTTTGGTGATTGGAGAAGGATGAGCAGTATAAATGTGGTATTTTGGTGAATGATGGTCCTGCATAGAACAAGCTAGGTTAAAAAGTTAGAATCGGAACGATCGCTTTCCCCTTCCCCTTTCTTTTGCCTTGTGCCGCATTTTGTATGATTTTTAATTTTACAAATAAATATTGAGAGAAAAAGCACAGACTTGTAACTGTCTAGCTAAGTGCCAGTATGTTTTCTTTACCGTGTACCTTTTATGTTAATACACTTGTTATCTTAACCCAACCTCGACTTGACTTCTTCTTTTTACTGTTGGACTACTTCACAACAGATTGGCGACGATAAATCGAAACTATATCACTGCAGAAAATCACCCAAAGTGATTGATATAACAAGGATTCGCAAGATATTCACGGAAAAACATCTTCGTCTTTTCAAACAGATATTTGGATTCGCAAGGATTAACAGCAACTTAAACACTACAAGAGTAGTTAAGCGACGAAAAAAACACGCAAACTCAAAACTTGCTACCAAAAATCGAAAACTAGAAAACGCGAAAGACATTTTCAATTATTAAAATAATTGAATACACTGACACCTTTATTTTTTTTCTCTTCAAGTTCACTGACTCGTTAAGATAAATGTTATCCGCGTCAACTATTACAGATGTTGTGTAAGTTTGTCGTTATTTTTAGGAAAACATCTGATATTTAAGCAAGATCCGGATTGACTATTTATTATAACGGTCTACCACAGAATTGTCGAGGGCAATGAAGGACGCGCAGTGAAAAATATATCTTCGCGTAAGTCATTTGTGCTTCTAACAAAGAACTGTTAAATAAGTAAGTCGCATTTTTGCAAAATGCAAAGGGGTTAAAATATTTCCCATCAAACTAGTCTTATTAGGCTTACATCGACGGACTTGGTTTTGTAAAACTACGTACACATATACAAAAAGGGATTTTTTTCCTCAGTTTTGTTTTTCAAACAAAAGAACTGGGAATGAATTTTTATTTTGTTAAGAAATAATATATTTCTTGCTTTGTGTGTTGGTAGAGCAAACTAATTATATTAAGCAGGTTGTGGGGAAAACTGATTTTTTACTAGTGTAAATTGTGTGGTGCCTAATTTGAATTCGTGAATGATGGACGCTGAATTCAAAGATTCTCTTTTGCAATTAGTTCAATTCCAAACGGAACAAAATGTTACGTTACAAAGACAGCAAGTTGAACAACACATGGAACTTCAAAGAAAACAAGTTGAAATTGAGGAGACATTTAAAAGAGAGTTGTTGGAACAGCAAAAAGCCCACAGAAAAATACATACTGAACAAACAGAGCTGGCGACAACACGAGAAGAAAGATTCCAAGAAAGACTGCTACAACAGTAGCTTCGAAGAACTCTTGATAAAAACACAGGAGGAACAGAGAACATTTCTGGAGGCAACACATTAACGAAAGCAAACGAGAAACATAATTCATTCTCCCAGACGGCTGTGTGGAGCGCTATCGAAATTTTCAATTATAATCCAGAAGACGATGTCACTTTTGCTCACTTCTATAAAAGATATGAGGATATTTTTGTATCGGACTGCAGTACATGGCCAGACTCTAAAAAAGTTAGATTTTTGCTAAGAAAATTAGGAGCTGCCGAGCATAAAAAGTACGTGAATTTTATCCTTCCAAAAAAGACCAGTGAGTTGAACTTCCAGGAGGCAGTTACTTTACTAACAGAACTGTTTTCTACAAAAAACTTCTCTTTTCCACAGGAGATATAAGCGTATGAATGTCACTAAAAGAGAGGAAGACGACTACATTACGTATGCAAGTATAGTAAATAAACTTTGCGACGATTTTAAATTAGAGGAATTATCATCGGATAATTTTATATGTTTAATATTCATGCAAGGTCTGGTCTTAAATGAAGACTCCGAAATCAGAGGTCGTATTTTAAATAAACTCGAAAGTGAGCCATTTCTAACAATACAAAACTTAGCGGAATACTGTGAACGTTTTGTTGCGTTGAAACAGGACAGTCGTGACATAAAGGAAAAAGAAGTATCGCACATTAAAAAGATCCATCAGAAGAAAAAATTGACTTCAATGAATAACCAGAGAAAAAAACATGGGAAAGATACACCTGGACCGTGTTGGAGGTGTGGAGATAACCATTGGTACAATGAGTGTCCCTACATATTCAAACAATGTGACAACTGCCACCAGAAAGGACATAAGGCATAACGTTGTAGGAAACAATCTAGTAGAAAGACAGCCATTAAACTGAAAAAAATTGAACCTGACGAACAAAATATCTGGAAATATGTACAGATCAAAATGCTAAAAAAAGTAAGACTACAGCTTGATAGTGGGTCTGACATTTCCATCATTAATGTACAGACATGGGAGAAGCTTGGGAGACCATCTATGATCAAATCACAAGAAACGGCGACAATCGTCAGTGGTGAAAAAATAACCTTCGAAGGGGAATTATTGACGAATATTTCTTTCCAGAATAAGACCGAAAAAGCTAAATTTTTTGTTATGCGAACTGATCTGATTGAAAAGTTTAGACTATGGGATCTGCCTTTAAGCTCCTTTTGCCAAAAGTTGAGGATTCGAATGTGGAGGCAGAAAAACTCAAGAGGGAATTAAAAGAGAATTTCCCAGACGTATTTTCAGGCGGTCTTGGAAGGTGTACAAAAGCGGTAACAAAGTTTGAAGTTAAAACAAATGAACTGCCTGTGTTCAGAAAGAAAAGAAATGTTTCATGCCGCCGCTATAGAGCAAATAGACGGTGAATTAGAAAGACTCGAGAACATGGCTGTCATTTCAAAAATTGATCACAGTGAATGGGCTTCACCTACAGTTTATGTTAAGAAAAAGAACAAGAAGATTCGGGTTTTTGCCGACTTCTCCACAGGGTTGAACAAGGCATTAAAAGATCACCATTACCCTCTTCCGAGCCCTGAAGAAATATTTGCGAAACTGAGTGGAGGAAAATATTTTTCTAAAATCGACCTCAACGACGCTTATCTTTAAATCCCTGTCGAGGAGGAGTGTTCAAAATTGCTGTGCATCAATACCCATAAGGGAGTATACACATTTAACCGACTTCCTTTTAGTATCAAGGTCGCCCCTGCGATTTTTCAACAAATTATGGACATGGTGTTAAATTGGATGGATTTCGCATTAGGGTACCTGAACGATATGTTAATGAACAGCGTTAGCAAAGAACAACACATGACTCATGTAAACCAAGTATTCAAACAAATCCAGGATTATGGGTTTAAACTCAAAGATGAGAAATGTACCTTTTCATGGAAAAAATAAAATACTTAGGGCAAATCATCGATAAACAAGGAAGAAGACCAGACCCAGATAGGGCAATGGCGATAGGGGACATACCTGCTCCAGAAAATATTGCGTCTATACCAAGCTTTTTAGGGTTGGCGAATTACTACAATGTGTTCATACCAAACATGCATAAACTAAGATCACCCTTAAATGAACTGTTAAGGAAGGACCAAAAATGGATCTGGACGCAAGAATGCGAAGAAGTGTTTCAGAAAATTAAAGGTATCTTAACGTCTGACTTGTTTCTGGCACATTATAATCCCAGGCGTGATACTGTAGTTGCAAGCGATGCCAGCAACTATGGCATAGGAGCATGCATATTGCACAAAATGGATGATGGAAAATTAAAACCCATAGCCCATGCATCCCGAACACTTCTACCAACCGAAAAAAAATACTCTCAAATTGAGAATGACGCTTCAAGCATTATATTCGCGGTAATGAAATTTCATCGTTTCCTGCACGGTATACAATTTTAGTTACACACTGACCACAAACCCTTATTAACGATTTTCGGATCGAAAAAGGGACTACCACAACAAACTGCGAATAGACTCCAAAGATGGGGTACCATTCTTCTGAACTACAATTTTCAAATGGAGTATGTATCATCTAAGAAATTTGATCATGCAGACGGGTTATCAAGGTTGATACTTAAGCAGACAGAACCATTGTAGAATATAGTGATAGCAGCCATTCAAACGGAAGCTGAAGTAAAAAATACGTTATGTGACACAATGAGAGAACTTCCAGTAACGCTTGATGAGATAAAGAGTAAGGCAGAGGTGGACGAATTTATCATAAGCACGAACGAAAAAATCAGCAATAACCAACTAGATGAGGGAATTTATTCAATTTGCGACAACGTCCTGTTATATAGCGACAGGGTTGTAATTCCTATGACATTACAGAAAATAATGCTCAAGGAATTCTATGTAGGACATCCAGGCATATCGAGAATGAAAAGCCTCATGCGCTATTTCGTTTACTAGACACACATGGATAAGCATATCGAAGAAAAAGTCAGGGAGTGTACAGGATGCGCCTTAGCTATGAAAGCTCCTTCGACTCAATTTGGATCGTGGACTAAACCGAACCGACCTTGTATCTAGAATTCACTTAGACTTTGCGAGACTACTGAATGGGTTCTACTATCTCATTGTTGTGCACAGCCTAGCTAAGGGGCTGGAAGTACCTTCATGCAAACACCCCACATCCGAGACAGCTATCAACTTCCTATACGAACTATTCGCTAGGTCTGGAGTAGTAGACTGCATTGTCGCCGACAATGGTACTCAATTCACGTCTACTGAAGTTGAACACCTTTGCGAGGATCATCTTATCGAGCATATAACAATCCCTCCATACCATCCAAGAAGCAATGGACAACAGAGGGATTCGTTGACACATTCAAGAGAGCTCTGAAAAAAGCTCGTGGATCACCGACGGATAAGTCAATCCAACAGTTTCTGCAAGTTTACATAGTCACTCCGAATGCAAACATCGAAACGTCGAAGACACCTGCTGAGGTAATGTTCGGACGCAAGGTTAGTCGATTTTCAACAAGTTTATACCAAACCAGAATAGGCCAAACCTAAAAGAAACGATAACGAAAAAAACGGTATAAAGTTGGCGAGAAAGTTTTTAATAAGATTTTCAGAAACAATAGGACTTTTGCGAGTCAGGCACTGTGGATCAAAAAATAGGCAACATGGTCTATATGATTAAGGGGCCAGATTTCGTGCACAAACGTCACACTAACCAAATCCGGAAAAGATACTCGAACAGTGAGGTGAGCAGATCGCCCAAGGAGGACATCATAGACACAGTGTTTGATACTTTTCAGGTGCACATACCAGAGACTGATCCTGAGATTAGGAGATCAAAAAGAAAACGGAAATCGACTGAGTTGATGATCGTGATTCCCAAACAAAAACGTTATTAATCCCAAGATTGGATATTTTCAAAGGGGGGTGTTACACCGGCCGTTCTAATAGAAGATAAACTACACCGATTCTCACTATAAATAGTGCGAGTTACCAGAGTCATGGGAGAGAGAAAAAGGACAGACTTGTATCTGTCTAGCAAAGTGCCAGTCAGTTTCCTTACCTTGGACTTTTTATGTTAATACACTTGTTATCTTAACCCAACCTCGACTTGACTTCTTCTTTTTACTGTTGGACTACTTCCGAACAAGATATATATATATATATATATATATATATATATATATATATATATATATATATATATATATATATATATATATATACATATATATATATATACATACACAAACACACACACACACACACACACATATATATATATATATATATATATATATATACTAGCTGACTTGTGTTCCCGCATTGCCAGGGAAAGGAGATTAACTGAAGAGATCCCATGCCCAAGCCTTAAACGATCAAGCACAAACACATACTCCACAACATTAGAGGCAGATACCACGATTTTTCGTATGTTCCTACTGAAAAAGCTATTTTTACCTGTATAATCGTTTAGTAGTTTATTTTCTGTTGTGTTCCCCCTTCATTTGTAGGGTTGAGTGGGGCATAATGTATCAGTGGGGCATAATGGGTAAACTCACAGATGACCTTTATTGTCTTCTAACTCTATGTTCTTCCTCTCCTCTTTTCCTAGTTTTACCAGCCCATGAATGAACTTATTTAAAACTAAGTGTTATTTTAAAAGTTCACTTCACGAATGTCTGAATTGTTTAGTGGTAAAAGTATCAGACTGAAAACATCGAGTGTACGTTTTAGATTCTACACCAAGATTTAAAAAAAGAATTATATGAAATCACAGAATATATGTTTCCTTTTTTAATATAATAAAATGTAAGCGATGACTTCTGGTATACTAAGAACGTTACGTCTCTCTGTCTTTTGTTCTGTCTGTCTGTCTACTACTGTATTTCCTTTTGTCTATTTATCGCTGTTTATATATCGAGATCTATCTATCTATCTATCTCTCTCTCTCTCTCTATATATATATATATAGTGTATACATGTAATACAATAAAAGGGGACTCAGTGTTTGCCCCTTGTTTCTCTTTCACTAATTATCCCTCTATATATCTATCAATATCGTCTATATAATTAAGGAGAACATATGTGTGTATGTCTGTTTACAGACATATTGTGTAGAGAATGTACCTAAAATATAAGGGTGCTTTGCAAAAAAAGCTATGAACCATTTTACATAAAATAGGAATTTACTCAAAATTGTTATATATATATATATATATATATATATATATATATATATATATATATATATATATATATATATTAGCATGACACGTGCTTCAGCGTTACTCGAGAAATTACTGTGTGTTGATGAGGGGAGGGAGAGAGTAAACTTTGGTTTATTTTAGAATAAGTATCTAGAAATTTGCAATCGTTACGTACGACTTTAGACCTTGCGGAGAAAGATGAATCAAGATCCAATACTTCTGCACTATACGAACCGATCCGAACCGACTTTGCAAACCATTACTTAAACTTAGTTAAACTTAGTTTTAGTTTAAGGTTAGATTGAGTTAAGGTTAATGTTACGTTAGTGTAGGGTAAAGGATGGGGTATAGTAAAAATTAAAAAGAAAAGTTTCGTTCGTATTCTGTAGATTGTTCGGTGAAGTTCGTAAACGTTCGTTATTATCATTTTACTTAGCCACACGTGTATTTTCCAATAATCGTAACTTAAACAAACCATAAACTAAGTTTTAGTTTTAGTTTGCAAACTTGGTTTAGTTCGGTTCGTATTGTGTAGAAGCATCGGATCTAGATTCGGCTTTCTCTGTTAAGTCGGAACTGATACCACCTAATAAACTTCGGATTCTTTTTTATTGCGATAGGGTTGTCGAATACATGTGAACAGCTTTGAAAAATATCCGCAACGAAGGAATAACACAGATATTTTGGACTTTATAGCGGGGATCACTTTCATATATAAAGTAAACGTAAACTAAGTACTCACTTTCAGGTCACTTAGATTTAAATCGAGACATAAAATACCAAAATACCCACCTTCAAATTCATATTTAAACTACGAAAGCAAACTATAATGGATACGCAACATATGCCCTTTCCCTCATTTCTAGTAGGTGCTTATTTTAGGTTACATTTATAAAGGTGATCGCTAATCTAAAATGTTAAACATTATTGTTTTTATTTTGATTGCTTCTTTGAAGATATTTTTCAGGCTGTTTATATGTAATCGCCCCCCCCCCCCAAAAAAAAATAATTAAAAATAATTAAGGGTGTAAACTTAAAAATATCACAATATTCCCCCTCAGTTATATTTAAAACAGAAAAACAGTAATTTGGTTGAGAACAAAAACAAAAATTCCACCACGCTAATTTGCATGTCTTAAAATTGAGGAATGCAAAAATGAGACGGTAAGTTCAAATAAACGAAGTAAGTACAGTAATGATCAGAAATGTTGAAAGTAATTTATGTGATTGTGTTTGTTCGAAAATACAATTTCAATTACAGTATTCGAAGTCTGAAATGTTGAAGTTTGGCGAATAAATTATGTTCATTCAATCTCTGAAAGGATTAGTTTAGACTGAGGCAAGTGTTTGTATTGTTATATGTATTATTGCATATCTTCCGTATTCTTTTAATCAACGGAACGAAAACATAAGTTTAATGATAACATACATTATATATATATATATATATATATATATATATATATATATATGTTTGTGTTTATGCATGAGTATATAAAGAAAAAATGCTGCCTCGATACACACACATATATATATATATATATATATATATATATATATATATATATAGAGAGAGAGAGAGAGAGAGAGAGAGAGAGAGTAGGGGGAGATCAATAAATGCGATTTTTTTCATCTATCATAACTATATTAACATCAAAACTGACTAGGTGTATTTAATTCTAATGATTCAAGAATATTTTCAAATATCGCATATATAGGAATTTAAATATATCTCAAGCAATTCTCGATATTCTTATTTGTATATTAAGTTATTTTTAAGCTTTTAATCAATTAATATTTTCTAATATACATTTCTAATTTGTATTCCCACATAATCTTCTATACACGCACTCATTGTATCTATAGTATAATTATTATTTTAATCAATTATAAAATTATAAAAAGAGATTTTATTTAAACAATCAATAGTTTTTTAAAAAATTTTCAACGGTGATAATTTATATGAAATTTCGTTAATTGTCGCTGCGATATGGCGAACAGATACTACAGTCTTCCTAGGAATCACCTTCTTTGTAAGAGCTCAACAGTATTTCCTGAAAAATAATAAATATAAATAATATAAAATTAAAAAATTTTTTCACGTAAAATGCAAACCAATCAAATTGAATTTTCTGTTTTAATTGTAATTGTTTTCAATTTAAAGTTAATTTTCTCTTCTTAATTAATCCTGGGCGAAATAAATAATTCATTATTATAAAAACACCGTGCTTGCTTTTTTATTTGAGCTTAACTCCTATTTCAGTCACGTAAGTTATTTAGTGTGAAATAGGTTTCGGCATTACTTATAAACAACTTATATGTTTTTATCTTAAACATGTTTTAGTAAAAAGAAGAACTTAGGTCTTTTATGTTTTTTTTTTTGGAATGTCAAGTTTCACTGTACACGTAAAACGGCGAAATAAAAAAAATATATCGGAAAAATATAGTCGCCATCTAAGCAAGTCGATAAAGAGGCCAGCTAATGAAGAACTATAATTCAAGTTTATAAACATGTGTTTCTAACTAGACAATTATGAAAGGACAAATCGTTCTTCCTTGGTTAGCATATTTATATTTATTAATAAGGATGGCGACTATATTTTTCAGCGCAATTTGCATTTCAGCGTTTCACGTGGACAACCAAATGTGTCATTGTTTTTTATGTCATCTAAATTAATAATATGCGAACGATTTATCTCCGTAACCTAATTATATTAACATTAAAACGGTTTATGCTTATTTAATTCTGTGTAGTATATTTTAATTCGTCATTATACGTTGCTCCCCGGCACACACTCAACTTTTGGGGAGAATGGCAGTATAGTATGCGTTCGGTCCTCACGATATCATTCTCTCAGGATTTCTAACTGTTTTTTGTGAGTAGGGGGTAGTGTGATCTCTATTCTGTTGTTATAATATCATGCCCCCAGGCATTACCTCCTACCTTTGGTGACAGGGAGGTTCATTCGTCATAATATCATAGTCTCATACGTTACCTTTATAATTTAGAAAAAAGCTTTAAATATTAAAACCCAAAAGTAGATTAATATTTAAAAAATCGTCATGACGTTTTATTTTTATTTTTCTGTCTTTAATAATAAAAGTAATAAACATGCACTAACCATTTTAATTGCTCCAGAATATATAATTACTTTATTTGACCAATTGATTTCCGCTTTGGACGACTGTCAAGAATAACAAATAGAAAGAAAGATGCGCAAACACAAATAGTCAACTAATAACTGTTACCAAAGGCATAACAGTTACATTTATACCTACCTGCGTATTTATTTGCGTTTGAAAGTATTTTAAAGCGTATATTTTTTATTTCAACAGAAAGTCTGGTCAAATGAATGACGTTAGATTACTTCTACGAAGTATGAGTGTTTTTAAATGTATTTGTTTCCCTTCAATTAAGTAAAAAAGTAAATATGTATGTGTTTGGAACAGTTATTTATTTACTTGAAAAACAAACTAGGTGACACCCGCTTATGCCATCTTGCAAATGGAACTGTAACGCGATCGGATTTAGACAAATTGTTAAAATGCAATCAAAACGCTTTAAAATTCTTTAGAATAAACAAGAAAAAATAGGCATGTAGGTAGAAAAGTAACTTTATTGCTTTTGGTATCAGTTATGTGTTGATTATTTGTTTTGTTTATTCGGCCCTTTTTTCTGTTGGTTATTTTTGACAATCGCCCGAATTTTTTATTTATTCATTTCATTATAGACAATTCAGTTTTATACGTAAACAAAATCAAAACTAAACATTGAATATATTAAATAACACCATGACAATAACCTTTTTTATTTCTCTTCAAATTACGAAAATCTGAAGAAAACATCGTTTCTTTGTTTGTCTGTAGATAATGGTACAGCTAGATTAATGGCTGCCCGGAGGGCGGGTAGTTTTTGCTAGTATATATATATATATATATATATATATATATATATATATATATATATATATATATATATATATATAAATATACAGGGTGGGCCAAAATAAGGGTCCTATCTTTAAATTTGAATAACTTGAATTTGAATAACTTCCACAAAATAAAAGTTAAACTCACCAAACTTTATGTGTGTGTAGACTGACCCTTCCGAGATTTTTTGAAATAAACAAAACAAATTTTAGCCGAAAAATACTTCTTAAAACTTACAAAAACTAAAGTATTGTTTTTTACACTGTTTTGAGTTTTTTAAGCAAAAATAATGTTTTCTAAATGAGAGTACGTTCCTTAGGGCTAATACGGCTCATGCTTGCTTCGGAAGGGGTCCTTTACTTATTGTAAAAAAAAAATTTAAAAATCAATAAATAAAAAAGTTATGAATTTTTAAAAATAGGACCCTTATTTTTGCCCACCCTGTATATATATATATATATATATATGTTTGTGTTCATGCATGAGTATATATACGAATCTATCTATTTCTGTTTGAATAACAGTGGAATTAAATCAGAAAATCAAGCCGAATCGAAAGAAAATAAATATTAAAGTATCTAAGAATCGTAATTTTCTATCATAAAATGAAATATCAAGAAAAGAAAAAAACACTCTGATTTGATTTTACTTGGCTTGAAGCCAATAATTGAAACCCCTGGGATAACAATTAGTTGTCGTTTGTATGAGAAAAAATACATTTATTTTATGGTCGGCATGTTTGTCGTTTTTTTCTGTATTATATATTTTATGTATCATCGACAGTTGAATTGATTCGGCTGTTTACGGTGCCAATTGTTTGTTTTTTCTTTAATTATGAGATATTTATTTGGTAGTTTTTCTTCTGATTTTCTTAAATATACGCAACTTTTGAGAAAATACGAAATGAAAACTTTACGCAAAGAAACAAAACACTGTGATCAAATGAAGTATCACAAGCCGGGCCAAGATGTAATGCGCTTGAAATCTCTATAAACTATTAAAAATATCGAATGTTGACGGAAAAAGGGAATAAAAGAACATACGAAAACGTGAAATTATATAGTCAACAATGAAGCATATAAAAACGCATGCGTGTTGGAAAGTGATTATTAAATCTTATTTTTAGTTTTATTAGTAAAAGAACGTGTGAAAAAGGACAAAGAATAATTCAAATATTCTCGATTACCATTTCCCAGACAATGTGTTTATATAAATAACGTGTGTATTATATAAATTATTTTTTTATTATTTGACGTGAATTCATTTTCAATCAAAGCTGACTATCTGAACTTTCAGAAGATGCAAATCAAACTAAAACTTGGTATTTCATTCAGCAGAAAATATATTTATATTATGTTTTTCAAGACTAAGAATATTTGGGTTATATTTAATCGGACCATGTTTCTGTCAGGCATTCCAAGCAAGAAAACAAAGCGATACGGTCTCTATTTTTGCCAGACGTTGCACTTACAGTAAATAAGGTAGAACTTATATATTTACGAACATATATGTATATCATACAAATTATTCAACACAGAAAAGAGTTACTGAACTGAGAATAGGATTTAGCATGTACTATTAGCTGTTTAGTTGTGTGCACTGATAGAGATGAGAACTTCGTTACAAAGCGACCGCAATATTTAGCATATCGACCGCTTATTTACAGTAGGGAAAACGCGCATGCTAAGAGTTGTGAGTTTTGTTTATAGGTACTGGTCATTTTCATGCGTGGACACCAACATATTTTAAATAACAGGATACGATCAAGGGTGAGGATGAGTTAAATACTGGTAGACATGACCAAAGTAGAAACACATTTTTAAATGGATAGAGCGTAGGGAGAAGTTGTGTTTTCGTGTTGTTCCGATGTTGTCTTGACAAGAGTTTTTCCCACGTGTTAGACTGTCGTGGTAACCTTATTTTGTTACCCATTTTTTATCGATGTATTACAGTATACAAATAGCATGAGCTACATGACCGATACCTACTGTTATACTAACACATGTTTTGCTAAATAAGCTTACATTGATGACAGCATTTGCCTGGTGAAGCCTTAAGACATTAACTGAGACAATAAGTGACTAAACAAAGAATAGACAAGGGAGTGAGATGCGTCAACTGTTGTTACATTTTTCTACTCTTCATTTTTCCTCGTTATTAAGAGTAATTAAAATGATGCCACATAGATTTCAACGTGACCCACTTTATTTCTACATTGAAGTCTCGATAAATATAATCACGATCTTAACCTGACATATCAAACAGTAAATGTACCGACAATGCGGGATCCGGCTAGCGAGAAGTGTTACATATGTCGATATGATTAGGAATTAAGCCACTATGCATTAATCGTTATTTAGAAAAAAGTATGATGTGTAAAGATTAACAATAACATTTAAAAAAATCATTTCAAAACTTAAAAAGTTTAAGTCAAAAGTAATTTTAGATAGATAGTGAAAATATGAAGTTTACATTTATCCGCATTTGACATTTTATTATATTAAACTGGACTAAAATGGTAGGACATTATTCATTAAGTTAATTTTTTATGTAAGGGATACTTATATTCTATTTATATTTGAATGTATTTATCTGGTAGAAAATTCACACGGACATGACGTCTTTTTTATGTGCGTCATGCCCTTTAAGCGTAACGCGAGTTTAAATATATCAATCACTTACAACTGGTGTTAACCACAAATGCTGTCATACATTTCTTCGCGAAGCATACGTACAAGGTAAAAAAAAACACATGGTTCTATTAATCTAATTTAAAGCATTTTGCAGATTCCATGTGTTGCATACCTTACATTTCACCCTCGCTTGTAGAGGGCGGTCGGGTTGTCTAGTGGATGAATTCTTTCTTCTCTGCCGTGAACCACGCCGTCCGTTGTCTGCAACAAAAGCCATGACACACTCCGAAGACAAACTCTCTTTTAAATTTAATTCATTTTATTACAAGCGTTGTTATTTAAACTGGGAGTCATTCACTACGTCGAGAGAGAGAGAGGGGGAGAGCAAATCCTACTTCATCGTAGTTAGTTAACAATGTTTTGTAACCATTCATAGAGAGGGGAGGGAGGATTTCTCACGCTTGTCTTCCCTAAAGAGAAATATTTCCCTTAGTTTTACATCGTGAATCGCACGTCCTCTCGGTTCGCCTTCCGAACAGACTGACTAAAACTCGCTTCTCACGAGAACGAGTGACGCCACAGAGCCTCTCGAAAGTGTAGACTGACCCTTGATCTGGGGTCTCGTCACACGGTAACCTTGTCACGTCTGTCCGCTCTGACTGTGAACACAAGACCTGTTCTGCACTCGACTGCACCGGCGGTAACTCGCGTAAGTCAAACCCAACTTCCAACAGATACGTCCATTATCCAATACATGTTAGGTAAGGACTACTAGTGAATAACAATATGCAATTGGTTTATATACACGTCAGACATAACCTAATACTGATAAACGTTTGTATATAGTGATGATATCTCTGTGCACATATATATTGCTAAATTATAAAATAATTCTTCAGGTACACTTACGATTCATAATGAATTACAGCAAATGATCTAAAGGTAAGCCAACATCCAATATAGTAACCACACAGTTTGTATAAATACGAGATTTAGGAGAGATTTAAAACTAAAATAGATTTAGTTCTTCAAGAAGTAAAGCTAATTTTCACCTCTTATAACATTATGCGAAATAGGAGCTTTCAAGACCACGCTTTCTAAGTATTAACAATAAACCCATAGTTGACTAATTAGAGATAATTTAGTTAAGTATAATAGTATTCACTTAATAGTAAAATTCGCAGTCGCATTCTCTAAAAAGTGCCAGTAACATTGTCACCTATACGAACGAGATAGTGTTAAGAGATTATATGAAAATACGAACATATATAATACCCTCCTCTCTTTCCCTCTCTTATCTCCCCAGATATACACGCATAAATATGTATAAATATAAATAAGTGTGTGTGTTTACACAAATGTATGTTTTTATATTTTAACTGTCGTCATGTTTTCATCGAAATTGACAGCCTACTGTGAAATAGACAATTTTTCCCGTAGCTTTTTGTTCGGTGTATAATCGATTCCGACGTCTGATACAGTTAATTCCGAATGAACAACTGCCGATACGTTGTGAATATAAACAGGAATTAAAAAATAACCTTACTAGTCTGAAAATGAATAATAATAGAAACTAATGTTACATATCTAATGAGTAGGTAATAAAGAAACAAACACAAAAAAGCTTTATAAAACTATTTCTGAATTCGACTTATGTTTACCTAAACAAGTAATGTCATTTCGTATTAGATTAATGAATTCGTCCGAAGATGTTTTCAAGTTTAGGTCGGGTAAAGAAGGCAGGGTAGGATTTAAAGCCAAGTGATTGTTATATCTGTTTTCCGATTGACGTTGAAGTCGAGTTCTCACGTCTATTTGTTGTTTATCCTTCATGTCTTGTATTGATAGATTAGGCCAACGTCTCGTATTATCATCGGTATTATACACTAAATTATACGAAATGTTAATAAGCCTAGTCTGGCAAAGGAGCATTGAATAAGTTATAGTATCCTCTGCGGACACGATCATCACATATATTTTCTGACAATCAGCATCTTTACAATTCCCTATTAAATAGGTAACCTAATTTTACATATAACATTATATGTCAACAGTTGGTGTTGTTTATGTATTAGTTAATCACTAAGGTGTACACCGTTGGTAAAAAATGACGTAACAAGAGTGTTGGCATGAATAAAAAGCTGGAAATAAATTAATATCGTTTTTGTCCAACACATTTATTTTATCTGAAACATTCACATTAGGGCATTTTTATCTTTAAAATAATTTCCTTCATTTTCTATGACTACTGTCCAATGATCAACGAGCTTGTTGATGCTTTCTTCCAATAAAATCTCTGATTTTTGAGAGAAAAACAAATTTAGTTCATTTTTAAGTTGGCAGTTAATTTCATAACTTTTATTGTTTAAGTGATGCTGCAACGACCGAAAAATATGGTAGTCGGATAGAGCAATGTGAGGCGAATAAGGCAGATGAGACACAACTTCCCAATTGAAAGTCATGACCTTTTTCTGAGTGAGTTTTGCTGTGTGAGGTTTCGCGTTATCATGCTGAAGCACTATACCCTTTCTATTGAGTAATGCTGGTTGATGTTTGACAGAGCAATTCGTAGATCATCCAGCTGCGAACAATATTTTACTGCTGTGATTGTTTGATTAGGCTCTAGTAACTCACAATGAATCAGTCCTCTCATGTCCCACCATAAAGAGAGCATAAACGTCTTTGGCTGTAGTCCTTGTTTTGAAACAGGTTGTGGACTTTGGTTTCGGTCTAACCATTGTCTTTTGCGTTGGGTATTCTTTTAAATAACCCATTTCTCATCTCCAGTAAGAATTCTTGGCAAAAATGGTTCTCGCTGATTCCTGGAAAGCAAAGATGTGCACACATTCGATCTTCGATTTCGTTGAGCGTCGGTCAAATCGTGGGGAACCCAGAGTCCAAGTTTTGAAACTTTTCTTAACTCATAAAGGCATGAAATAATTGTGGTATGGATTGTATTGAATTGTTGAGCGAATTCTCTGCTGGTTTAATTTGGATTGGCCTCCACAGCGTCTTTAATGGCGTCTTTATCAATTGATTTTGGCCTACCCGAACGTCGCCGATCTGACAGGTCAAAGTCTCCAGAAGAAAATATTGCCACCACCATTGGCATTTTCGATCATTCAGCACATTTGTCCCATTAACAGTTCCAATATTCCTTGTAGCTTCTGCAGCTGAGTTCCTTTTTTGAATTCATAGAGCATGCAATGTCTCAGATGCTTCTCACTAATATCCATTTTCTTACGGCTGAGACTGTTAAACTTAATATTTTCAAACTAATTACTATATCCGAAAGGCAAAGCAAGATATTAAGACACCGATTCATAAAAAAATCTAAAACTGTGTACACCTTAGGAGGCTGTAAAATAATGAAGTAAAACAGACGACATTACTTTCTTTCCAACCTGATATTTATATAAGATCATAGAATTAGCTAAGAAGCTAAGTAATATAAAGTTCCATGTACAAATCATCATAATTTATTTTATTTACAGTGGAGGATTTATTTTCGAATTCACTTCAGGCGACAGGTGTAGGGGTTGTGATTTCTATTTTTCCTTAGCAGTCTTTTTAATGTATTATTTATTTTAATAGGATAATTATAACATTAACTATCGCGAGTTTCAATTGAAAACGCGAGTCATTTCTGATGACTTAAAGAAAATAACACTAACCGATTATTTTGCTCGCCATTTGATTTTTAGACATTTATAATAACACAGGAGGTTGAAAATTAAAGACGTTTGCAAAAGTGTGTAAGAAAGAAAAGTATCAAACTGGAAAGTTTACAAAAATAAAAATGGGAAGAACAACAAACGTATGAAGTGGTATACAAAGCAGAAGAGGTAAAAAGAGAGAAAACGCCCTACTATGAAAATAGACTTGCGTTTCCCATTCCCTTATTTGTCGGTAACGCGACGGATATATATTTACCACTAATACACATTGCCCATTATTACAGAGTAAATGATTTTAATGATTTACCATATAGCGTGAAAGGAAAGAACTTCATATTGTGTATTTTATTAGTGATTTTCTTTTAATATGTGATGCAAACGTCTCCTAATTAAAATGTGTTAACGAACTTTTCCTCTGAGATTTAAATGTGTAGTGAGAATTCGTTGTAAATATCCATTACCGGTGAAGCCAGTGAAATTTATCGCAATGAATCACCCTAAGGACAATCAAACATTGACTGTACCAATGTAATCTATATTATGTGGACGATTCTGAGAATCAATGCAATGTTCGATAGAGCTGTGTGTTCATATTAAACTGTGCTTCACACATTTCTTAGACGGCGCAATTTTTTAAGTGCTTGCACGACCAAATACAATCATTCACTTCTATCTGAACATATATTTATTTAAGAAAATAATTTACTAGTAATAGGGAAAGCCCTGACCAAGTATAATATTATAGATTGCTTGTTTGAACACTGGCCTCTTTATTTCTTGTTTCTTCCTTACCATCGCTGTGTGTTTGCTTCTATATTTATATCTACGCATTTACTATTATTTATTTAAATATATTTTATATATTCTACTAAATAGCGGCATCGCCACGGCCCATTTAGTATTATTAGACAAGTCAACTCTTGGGGAGAGATAAAGACATATTATAAGCTATTGTACAATCCATGAATATAAACGACTGATTTCTATATTTCCCTGAATAAATGAGTGTAGGTATTATTAACATCGATCATGTTTTGAAGAAGTTCGGCTGGCAAAATGAAGTTATATTGTTGGCTGAACATCTTGACTATTAAAAGTTTGAAATTTTGAACGTTTGAGGTAATTCATATATTTCTTACATTCCTTTCTCTCCCTCGCTCTCCCTCTCTCTGTGGGCAACATATAGTGTATGTTTTGACACTACACTTCATATTTGCTGCTCTGGTTCAGTGAATGAAAGAATCTTTCTAGACGAGTAGCAGAAACTTAGTATTATCGCCAATGTGACTTGCTGCTTCGTACGGGCATTTATAGAACAAGGAGTAGTATGAAAAACACAATACAAGGATGTATACATTACATCTTATCATGAAAAGAACACATAGATTGAGTGTCTCTCTCACTCTCTCTCACCGTTACTCTCTCTCTCTATTACTATATATCTCTCTCTCTATCTATCTCTCTTTCTCTCGCTCTATCTATCTCTCTTCTCTCTCTCTCTCTCTCTCTCTCTCTCTCTCTCTCTCTCTCTCTATATATATATATATATATATATATATATATATATATATATATATATATATATAATCCAGGTAAAGTAAACATCCACAGGTTTAAACACCCAAATAATTTCAACCATGCTTATGAAGAGTGCTCAATATAAATAGAGCTTTTATATATAATAACTATTATTATTGAAGACACGACATAATCTGCGACACTGGCAGGTCGATGTTATTGCTCAACAGCTGTTAAAAACTGATCAGGAGAAATACAATCTGATCCTCACAACAAATCTTTGGAAATATATTCACGCTCAAATCACCTTAACACTATGATTAACCATGTCTCTTAATAAATTGAACAGGCTTATCAAGAATAACTTCTCTAAAAAGGGAATCTTTAATACACATAAGACCTTTTACGATAAATAACTAAACGATCGCAGGTAAAAAAAAACCCAAATTTTATATATTAAATTTACAATGCCAAACTTTACAAAAAAAGGTAGAAATATTATCTTGTTTACCCCCTTGTAATCACATGGTTAAAAGTAAACTTGGTAAAAGATTCCTAGATTTAATTAAACCTCACTCCCCCCTTATAATATACTACATAAAATATTTAATGAAAACCCCCTTACACTGAGTTACAGTTGTAGTGACAACTTGAAAAAATAATTTAAAAAACATAGCAATAAAATATTAAACAGCAATATAAGTATTGGATTAAATAATAAAATGCAACAAAAATTAAGACTTGTAACTGCATGAATAAAAAAGAATGTCCCTTGCTACAAAATTGTTTTTGAACCCAAATAGCTTCCCAGGCTAAACTTTCAACTAAATTCAACCCTGAAAAATCCTATATAGAGATGTCTGATAATACCGTATAAAAGTAAAACAAGAGCTTTACTCTATATATACCACTGGGAACTAACCAATAAAAATCAATCACCAACAGTTAAATAGAACACTATCAGAAAAACTAGTATCTGCAGTTCCCTAAATTCACCATGTTACTTATGCTTAAGTGGACCACTTGAGATTGTTAGATTTAGTTGTAGACAAACACAAAGAGAAACTCATTAATTGTAGTCACAATAGATCACACCTTACTAGTAATTTACATATAACCTCTTGAATTAATGTTAAGATTAGATAATAAAATAAAAATAAAAACTATTGACATAACCAACCCCATCATTATATAGTCTCTACCAAATTCCCTTGAATTAATTACCTACTCCATGCAAAACACGGTAATACAAGGATCCCTGTAATAAAAAAAGAAACAGAGAACTTATCTACCAGCCAACCAAAATAAATAACATAGTAATCAACCTATTATATATCATCATATCATGTAATATCATGTAATATATTATTTTTGTTATGATTATTACATTAAATTATTCTTATATTATGACAATTATAATCACAATACATTATTAATGTGCTTATTAATATCATTACTATTATTATTAATGCAGATGATTATTAATATCATTATTATTACTATTACCATTGTCGCTACTATCATAATTAACAGTATCACCTTTTCATTTGTATTTTTATTCTATCATCATTTCTTTATAATCATTATTTCTTATTATTGTTATTATTACTATTATTTTTCCATTTGTATAATCTTATCCTTATTTTCTTTATTCTATTTAATTATGACTATTACTATTATTAATTTATTCCTCACACTATATTATGATTGTAAATAATATTATTATTATCATTACTATGTTTATGCTTACTCCCTAGGAGGTCTCACACAGACCGTCATCAGTGATTGCTCACTGATAAAAACAATTGTTATTATTATTATTAGTATCATTAATTATTATTATTATTGTTATTATTATTATTATTATTATTGCTGTTTTCATTACAATCTTTATATAATGTCAGTCAACTTAAGTTACTCTTTAGTTAATATAAGTATATTTTACTTTATTTGCATAGTATTATTATTATTATTATTATTATTATTATTATTATTATTATTATTATTATTATTATTATTATTATTATTATCATTATATTTATTTTATTGCCGGTAATAACTATTTGTTCTTAGGTCAAATAAAAAAATAAAATTAAAAAATAAATAGTAAAAAACTAAAACGTATTAAAAAATCAAAAATGAAAACTCATCACAATTAAAACTAAATTACTTACCACATACTGACCCACCATCCATCTCGCATAGAGTCGGACGTATTCTATCCTACAACCCGTATAATATTGGCACCACCGAAATATCTCTTAATACATATGTAGACATTAGACAGCCTTGAATTGTGCCACGCAAAATTGATCCCTTTTTACCTTCAACATGAGTTTGTTTCTGATTTTCGACTGTTTAAAATCTGACTATCAAACTTTTCGATCTTCAATTTTTAATTTCGTTTTCTTTTCCTTTTTTTCTTCTTTTCCTCTTCATTATTTCACAATATGAGTTGAGGGAAGAATCGGATTATTTTTCTGCCTGATGAAATCACAGTTTCTAACATATGTTGGTCGATAACATTGATATGTCAGTTTCGCAGATCATGTAAATGTATGTATAAATACAAATAATGATATATATATATATATATATATATATATATATATATATATATATATATATATATATATATATCATTAATCACAAGTACGCCAACAAACTACAGCAAAGTGATTGATCGTAGTTTGTAGAAGACCCAATATAATTTATCTAATTCAAATACTATACATTATAGTTCCTGTTATCCAGATTTGATCAATCTGGTCATCTTTTATTAAATATAAAAGCAGGCTGGTTATAGCAGGAATATTCTTCAGCCCTCTTTTATTATTAATGATTCAAAAATCTGGTTTTAGAACGTTACACCGACTGAGTTTTGTCGATTTTGATTTTTTCGTTCCTCCACAAAAGATATCCCGTGTGTTTAAAAGGATGCCGATTGCTACTTATTGTTTACATGTGGGGTATTGATTGAATTTTTCTTAATTTAAAACGTTTCTTTGCTTTTGTTTATCATTTATTTAGGGTAAATTTGTTTTGAAATGTTCCTTACGTTCTATAGAGTGTGTGAGAGTACACGGACCTACTTGTGTTAATGGATAGATTCTTGATATATTTAGTTGTTCGGTCTATGTTGATTTGTTAAGAGATGTATGGCAGCGTTGTAGTTATATTAATGATCCTTTATTAAAAAGGAGGATAGATCTAAAGAGTGACTATAATGATTATTTATTAAGGATGGGCACTGCTCATATGGTTCATACGTCTGAATGTGTAATAGTTTTGCCTGTTGTATCGTGATGCTCTGTATACAACACATTTCTACGATTTGGCCATTTAGTAAGAATGCATTTCTGCATATAGGGCCACACACACACACACACACACACACACACACACACACACATATATATATATATATATATATATATATATATATATATATGTGTGTGTGTGTGTATATACATATATAAATAACTTGTAGATTGTTGACATAACACCTAACAGGAATGCAGACTGTATAGTAAATACAATCGTATAATAGACAGCATTCTTTAGTATGTCCAGTGTTAGTCTATATTCTTAAACAGAAGTCCGACTGATGCGAATACTCCTTTATGATTTTCTAGTTAGAAAAACAAATGTATTGGTAAAATGTTGTGTAATTTAACCATTCAGTAGTGAGTATATCAGAAGTGTACTTCAATAAATTAACAACAAACAAATACATTAATCAAACTTGATCTACCTGTCATCACTACTTGAATGCAATATATATAAACATCGATCTGAACTATATTTTGATATTTGTCAAACAGTTCTTTCTTTTCTGCCTCATTTTACTTCAGTCGAAGTTTTCAGAAAACAAGGGACCTCTTCCTTGGGGCTAACACTTGATCTATGTACTAGATAAATAGACCTTCGAATATTTCATTAATGCTCTAGTTTACCTGTAAAGCGTAAAGTAAGTAACCAAGTTTAGAATATTAATTTTTTATCTACCCAATTAACCAGTTAACTATGTTATAGATGCCTTTCTTGTGGTATATTAGTTCTACCTGATTCCATGACAAAAATCGTTTAGTCTGGTGGAGTATCCAGCTAAGTGCAATTATTTGATATAAGATAACTAAGAAAGCTGCACCATGAGCCAGTGTATAGCCGTGTAGAGGGAATCTTATTTCGGCTTTGAATACTATTTTGTTTCTAATATTTTATCAGGGTGTACTGGTAGGTTAAGTATCTTCGTCTAATTTGTCATGAAAAACCCTTGTAACGAGAGACCGAAACACTCGAGGATGGTGTCTAGTATATAATAAAAAGTCTACGTTGTGACATTGAAAATCGTTACTAAAAAGTTTTTAAACCTACGTTCTGGTTTTTTTTTTCACATACGCTTTTTCGCGTCTCTTAATTCTTTTAACGTGTTTGTGCGGATGTGTTTCTTATACGTGTGTGTTTTTTTATCATTTATTTCTCTATGCTTGTGTGTGTTCAATTACTATACGTGTGTTTACTATGTGTGTCCTAAAATACCTTATGTGTGTGTGTTCAATCATTATATTCTTTTTAGTTATTTTACGGGAACACATTCAAATTCGCGTGAGCATCTGTGAATGCATTGAATCATTAGTCTCCCTCTTTCATTCAAACGAAAAGCAACAAATGTTCGAAATGTTATTTCAATATAAATACGTAAATTTATTTTTGATTCTTTCTGTCGTTTTTTCCCCTCTCTTTCATTCTGTCTGGCTTCGTTGATTAGTGTGGTTTAAGATACTGTAGTAATTTTCCTTGGTGATAATATATGTCAATAGAGTAATCCTCCATTTGCAGATTAGCGGTTTGGAGTCTATTACATAGGTTGCGCTAACTAGCAGTAGGTGGCGGGTTTTAGTAGGCAATTTGTATAGGTTGTAGATTTATTACTATGACAACTAAACTTTTGACATTGAAGAGTTCAGTTCATTTCTGAGAAGCACAGAGTGAGCAGTAAGAAGTGAAAAGTTAGCAGTTAACAGTGAACAGTGGCAATTGAGATGTTTTGGTGGCGGTGAGAGAAAAGTTAATTAAATGTCATTATCGGATTTTTCTCTGCGTTGTGTTGTGGCCGTGCCCCTTTCTAGCGATGTAAGTGTTGATATATAATAACACTTTTCTTTTTCCCTGAAAGAAGATTTAAGTCTTTTATTTGGAATTTCAAGATTTTACTTTTATTTCTGGAGATAAATATTAACTTATATATAAAGAGAGAGACCAGAGTTCTCTTAACTGTCTGCCTTATTTTATTAGATGGCAATGTAGCGACCTCAGAGAACAGGCATCTTGCGGGAGCACATATTCGCCTTATGGACACTTGAGCCGATTCTTAGTGTAACAGCATAATTATTTTACGTCTGTCTTGTTCGCACTCCCACACGGAACTGGCTTAAAAGTCGTTGTTTTCTCACAACCACAAACGGTACATCACTCGTCATCTCGACTATTCCTACTTTGTGTCTAACCTTTATTGATTTAGTTAATTGCTTTCTGAACTTCGGTTCATCAGATATGTTTATTCTTTCGTATGGAATTATTAATTTCCCAGACTTCGTGTCAGCTTAACTTGCACTAAACTCGACTTTGACAACATTCATACAAGCTGATATACTTTCTTCTGGCATAGGCATCTTCATAATGTAACAGATGGACGTTTAGACATTAAAAAATGCATTTTTAAACTAGTTATGGGCATGAGTTTTACTGGGGAATATCAGAATACTTCTTGCTTCAACAATACACACCGCAATATCTGAGTAATCAGTCATCCTACCATTTAGTTGATTTTAAGTAAACGCTAATGACGGGCAATCTTAATATTTACGTAATATTAAAATCTTTGCCAATGTCTGGAGCATTTCCATTTCTGTGTGGCGCATACGAGAGCTCCTCTGTTGTCAATAATAGTTTAGCCATAAAATTAACTATTGATCAGAAATTACTGTGGAGCTATTAGTAATATGTTCTTAGATATTTAAAATAGCTAATAAAGCAAACTAATGGTTTATTATAGTCAGCAGTACTTTACTCATATAAAAAAATTAATCAAACTTATGATGAGTTTGAGGAACATACATTACTTTAACTGATAGATATTTGCGAAAAGGGCATTACCAGTGCTTCTAGCTAATATACCGTTGAGTTCAACGTTTATTTGTTGTATGCGATACTTGATTGATATAAACATAAATTTATGCTGACTATTAATGAATTCTAAATCAAAGTCAATTAGGTCATTTTAGATATCCGAAGAGAGTTGTTATTTTACCTAATTCTTTAATATTATATAAACATTGCAAAGGAGCGTTCCGGAATATTTAGTCAATTAATAATTTTCAGACTTTACTATACAACTAAATGCAGCACTTTCTGGAAGACTAATAGACCGAAGAGACGTACACATACACACAGGCAGTGACTAAAACAAAGCTGTGTTTCCTATCCACACGGTGTCGTTTACTCGTCGTTGTTTAAGGACGCTAATTACTTTAGATAATGTACGATTCTAATATCTTTAAATACTTAATTCAGTATACTATACTTTTCTTTTCATGTCCTGTTTTTATTTTCAATTCTCATTTCGGGAAACTAGTGTATCAGTTATGTTAATGAGCATACAATGTTCACATGCATTACCTGTTTCTTTTAATTGTATAGTATATTGGTGTAAGTATAGTATATGGTATGTTGTTATGAGTCTATTCGCTAAACATTACTACCCCCTTTTGAGAGATTGTGCAATATATGGGCGCGGGTCATGGTACCATACTCCAAACTATTATTATAGGAGTAGTGTAGTATATTTTTGTTGGTTATAAGACCATCCTCACATGCTATAAAAAGTATGTGACCGGGGAGAGCATATATTCACTTGTAATAATAGTACTGAACACGTACTGAATGTTCTTCATTATACACAATCCTAACCAAATGTTCAATCTTTAAAATATGATTATTCCGGATGAAGACAAAAAAGACAAAGAATATTTTACTGTTTATTTGATCTTGAGGATATAAATAATTCTCAACGCAATATTTTCCTTGATATTATCAACATACAATTTTAGAAAACAAATTTAGCTTTACTCAATGTATGAAGTGTTTGCGAGAAATGAAAGGCACTCCAATTTTTAAAAGAAACTCATTCATATAGACACTTAAAAGAAAACAAATCCGATAAGAAATCAGTGGACGAAAATAATTAATTTCATTGAAAGAGAATAAAAAAGAAAAGGACAGATTTCTAAAGACCTCCAGGCCCAAACAAACGGAAGTAAACAAAGCGTCTACATTTCTCTGGAATGGCGTCTCAAGTGATGCAAAGTTCACAGACAGGGCGCCCTCATTCACCTGCAGTGAAGTAGCTGCCATATCAGTGTCGTCCTTACTGAGAAAGAGAGACAGAAAAAAATATACCTTTAATTATTCTTCGTATCTTTACAATTTAATCAGGCGCGATTTGTATTGGCGATTATTCCTAATTTTTAAATGTTTTTCTACAACTACGACGTCTCTTTCGGCTAGTAATAGAACTATATGATAGGGTGGCGGTCGGTATGGATGCGTGACGTTTTCAAGTTCTTCTGCAGCTATTACATTGCAGGGAAATGTATAAATCCTCATCAATCCTACCAATAATAGTTGAAATAGTAGGGTAGATAAGAATTAGCGAGGCAACTACGACGATTAGATTTACTGTGAAGCTGCAGTGCGATGTCTGATGAGTTTCTTTTTAAATACATATTATTGTTAACTATATACGAGTATATTATTAAGAATGTATAAAAATAAAAAATAAAAAAATTGATAGAATAAAAGAAAACAGAAAATAGACACAATATAGATAAATACCATTGCTAAGCCGTAATTGAACATTATTTTGTGAGAGGATTTTTATGTGAAAGAATTTTGAAACGTGTAAATCTAGCATCAACGTTCACATTCTTGCGGATTTGATCATTCCGGTGTATACAGACGTATAGGATACTGCGATGGAATTACACTTCTGGTGATCGGATTTAACGTGAGGCTGCGGTGAGGTAGTGTGATCTGTTCCCTTTTAGTATTAATTATATATATATATATATATATATATATATATATATATATATATATATATATATATATGCGAGTATATTATAAGGTTTACTAAAAAAAATGATAAAGCAAACAAAAAAGAGAGTGACTCTAGTTAAACATGTGGGTAAGTAAATGCCTCACGGAGCTGACTCCCTTATTCCATGCTGCATAGTTCCCTGTCACTCTTAAAATTACAGTCTGATGTCTTACCTCTTTGGGAGGAGGCCATCGTTAGCCTTTATTGGAGTGTGATGGGCTCACGTCAAAAACACCGGTTTCTTGTTAGAAACTTAACCAGTTTAATAGGCAGGATTTTGGAACAAGGTAAGAGGTGAATACCGTACGATTGTATGTCATCCTACGACGGGCACGAGAACGTAGAAAGTGGCTAAGTGAATATAGTGTGAATAAGGGGTTTTCCAATCGCCCTGGTATATTCAGTGTTTTTAGAAGCAATAACAAAGCTTAGAAGGACACCTTTATTCGATTATTGAAACATTTTTTACTAACGAGTCACCGATTATCAAGGCTCCGGGGGCACTCAAAGAGCGGGGTTAAAGATATCGGTTGGGCGATGAGTGCCACCATGCGTGAATTGGAAACCACCGGTAGATTAGGCAGGGTATTTATTATTGACCCGTCATCCTGGGTAAACAATTGTTTATCCAAGAGGACGGATCAAGAAATATTTAAAGACGACCATGTTGTAGCGAATGGGAATACGCTTAGCGGTATTTTGTTCTACAGATGAGACGCTTCAGGAAATAATCTTTGTTTACGAAAGTTCTGCGTAGTTTTTCATACAGAGATAAGTTAAGAAATGTTCTCTAATGTGGTTGTAATTAGACGGGTTCTTGCTTTGAATGTTTTACAGTGTAAAAAAACGTTCTACTAGAGCTCAGTCAAGCATCTACCATGAATATGACGATAGAGTAGAGAGAGGCTAGCACCATCTTTTCTCTGTAAAAGGGGATACAGGGAAGTGAAGAGATCATCTCCCACAATGTTGCGAAGTCAGTTGTGTGCTGTGAAGAAAGAAAGAGTGCCCCGAGCGGAACTTCAAAGGATGTGACAACAGAACTCTACCTTAAGGCGGATCTGGCTCTTCTAGATGAAGATGATTGCGTCAGGGGTGAGTTACCTTCTGGAGCGATAGAATAGTCAAACCATTTCTCAGCGACCTTAAGAACAAATTTGATGTAAGATTTCTATTTCAGGTCTAAAGTAAAGGAGCTTATAAAGGAGAGTGGTTACCTTAAGGTGAGAGTGCTTAATTTCAACTGGAGAGAAATGAGGATGCGAGCGTTGGTAGTGAAAAGAGAGGACCTCGGATTTGTAGGCCTTAACAGTAACAAGCAATTTTCCTCCGTTGCACTACGTGCTCCATGACTGAAGAGAGAGAGAGATAGATAGAGTGGGAATCAGCGATAAAGAGTGAGAGAGAGATAGATAGAGTGGGAATCAGCGATAAAGAGTGAGAGAGAAGCAGAACGTTATTGATCACCAGTGCTCTTCGATGTTCTGCCATAGATAGTTGTCTTGTCTGCGTAGATATCAAGGAATGATCTCAGGATACGATATAGTAGATCATTTATGAAGATCATGAGAGGTTAAAAGTCAAAATGGATCATTGAACTACACCCGTATTTATATTATGAGCTTCCGCCGTCTGCCTGCCAACAACTAGTTTAATAGATATATCGTCGAAATAATTATTCATGGTAGTGACGACATTCCCAGATTTCCAAATATCTAATAGCTAGCAAGTGTTTGCAGCAAACCTTTGTGCCAAAGCCTATCGCATCCCTTTGATATACCAAGAGCTATCACCCTAGAGGTGAAGTCCCCGTCAATAGATTATATTTATCCTGTACAATATCACAGTCAGCAGGTCAGCTATAGATCTTGCATGATGAAATCTATATTGCTTATAACAAAGTAGATTTTTTTCTGTGTAGGTGGTTGACGACTTCTTTATTTATTTTAGATTCGAGCAACTTATCCATGAAGCACAGATTAATTATTCGTGTGCAAAGGATATATCTCTAGAATGTTTAACAGTGGGCAGACCAGCGAAGTCTTCAGCGATTCTGGAAAGCATTTCATCGTTTAAGCAACGATTGAACAGCTTCGTAAAAATACAAGCTATTTAAGGTTTTTATTTCTTGATTACTATGCTTCTAATATTGTCGGGACCAGTTGCTTTGCTTATATCAAGGTTCTTCATAAGTTTGGCAACACCGTAGAAAGTGATTCAGATTTAGACTTGTTCCGGTCGAAGAGGGAATGTTGGAGAAGGTGGTCCTGATCACAAAGAGTGGAATTTGCTGCAAAGTTCTTTTGGAGTATTTTGGTTTTGTCAGATAATGAGCAGATTACGGCTGGGAGTCAAACCTTCCATCAGTATCTTTAGATTTAACAGATTTGGCATAAGATTCTTTAGCGTTTTCTATGACTTTTGTGTAGTGGTTTCAGAGAAGCTGTTTCGTAGTAAGTAATTTAAATTATGGTGCTTGTGCACAGTAGCCAAATCACATTTAAAGGTCTACCCTAGGTGGCTGGTTTGTCTTTGTTAGACATGTTAGGATTGTATGAAGCTCTTAATACAAAGTAGTATCCAATCAAGCGATACAAAACACGTTCTTTTCGAAAATTGTTTTCAATGGGATTTCAGATATGAAAGTATTAAGTTGTCCCAATCAGCGATAATTCATCTGAAAACTCTGCGATGAAAAGGGCCATCAGGAGAATTGCTGAGCTTCGTTTTAATCTAAATCGAGACAACTAAGTGATAGGAGGATCCCAATAGAGCATAGAGAGTAGATGTGCACTGTTCAGAACAGGGTGTACGAAAGAAATCAAAGAGGGCTTGCCAAATGTCCATCAGCATCGGGTACGCGTGTCAGCTTGTAAATAAGTTGGGTCAGCTCATATGCAATAGAAACATCGTGATAAAACCTCCCTTCGTCATCGGTCTTGTTTGATTGACAAATCACTCAGCATTGTTAACATTGAAGTCGCCAGGCATGAGTTCTAAGTGAAGGGAAATCAGTCAGGATCTTGTCGATTTTGTCAGAAATTTGCTCAATAATGTAAACACCATCACTGGTGGGACAATAAAAGGGAGAGATTAAAGCTGTGCTGTAAGCAAGTGCAACAGTGCGAATCAGGGTCTTCTGGTGTAGGTGCAGATTCTATGACCAATATGGGTGTTGGGGGTAAAATGTTGAGTTTATGCTTGAATAACCTGGGATCACGATGTCATCTATAGTAACTGACGGGCCAATGCAAATAAAACCCCGTCCGGTTTAGTCCTCTATAAATGAATTTCAACCTCTGAAATGTTGTAACATATACATCTAATGTTTAAAAATAACATCATGAGTTTTTATAATTGATTAGGAGTTTTGTTGAAGAAGACAACATAGCTGTAAATGGCAGAACACATAGAATAGGTAAGAGAAACATGATGTTTGTAAATCGTTTAGAAAGGTAAATCCTTATCAGTTTTGACTAATGTGTCACCAAGAGACCTCACGGAAAACTACTGATTTGTTCAGACTCTATTCCCAAAATGACAATACAGATGCCGTGGCCTTTTGCCTCTGCTGATAGGACAGCCTCCTTGGGAGTTAAACCAAAGTTGTTGGTCCTTAGACTATAAAACGAATAATGTCAGCCACGGTAAAACGTTTACCTCCGGAATCGTATTAGTGACATGGGTAAATATTAAAGAGGGAATTACTAAAGCTATCTCAAAATTCTATCTCTCATTGAACTAGTGCTGACTCGATGAGAAACATTTTTCTACCACTTTGTCGGAAATATCGTATATGGAAAGTAAGGACTGAGGGGAAAGCAGTAGAAGCGAGACTTACAGGACTGCTAAAAATACATCCACAGTGTATTTTCTACCTTCCATTGGTTGAGTCGAACAATAGATGTTACGAAAACACTAATTATTTACTTTTGTTGTTAATTTCTTTATTTTTTGTGTTTGTTGGGAATAAGGCATGCTATTAGATACCATACATTCACCCGCTATTTCAGAAACTATAACCGGGAGATCTTTTTACGGTTACTCCCGTATTTAATCGCAGTTGTGTGCATCTCTTCTGCACTTGGTTCATCGTATGTTTTCGCCACGTATCTTTTAAAATTATTTTTCATCAGCCAGGTTGCTCTCATAATTACTAAAATTATAGAGATCTATTAGATTCCAGCTTTTATTCATGTTGTATATAAGATCTTGGTATTTCGCAATCATCTGTAGCATGACATAGCAGCAGTTCCCAAGCAGAATTTTACAACCGTATGTCAAGTGGCTCACACTCTCTACTTCTGTTTGGCAGAGCGTGAACTTGTTTTCGTTGCTGAGATCAGTCATCGTTTTGAAGACATTGGTCATCAAGTCTCTATCTTGGGAAAACATTATCATTCTTCCTGATCATAGTACTCTGAGGGAGCACCTTGCACATTTTCCAGGCAAAACTTTATTCCAATATCTTTGAAAAATGTATGTACAACTGACAAGAGTCGACTTAAGTGAACGTCTGAGCTGGCATTCTGCTTGAAGAAATCAAATAAGATCAGATGGTTGACTCTTTCGTTTGAGTCTCTTTGATGGCTTTGGCACAGGTTGTAAGAACTCTGGCATTTATTCAATACCTTACTTAGCGGATCAATCGGCAGAAAATAGAGTAAATGATGCGAGCTATCTGCTTGGAAGATTTCTCTTCGGATAATGATATTAGGGATTTTTTCTATTGGTATGGCTTAATGGTATAGTTGTGTGCAACAACTTAATATAGACATCCATTGTTTTCTTAGTTACCCCATTGATCTTATATAATTGATGGCACCACAGTAGTCACGCTTGGGAAACACTATCATATGCTTTTGTTGTAATCGGCCCGAGCTATGCTTAGGCGTCTATGTCTCTTCCTACAGTCCTCAAAGATAGTCTTATTAATCAAAAACTGGCTCTAAGTGCCAAACACTTACTCTTACATCGTGTCTGTCCTTTTTTTGAGGTACACTCCAGAAGAGAGGTGTTCATAGATGATGTAGGTAACCAGGCTAGTAAAGAGCTTGTAGATCGTAGTGAAATATCAAATTGGTCTTTATTTACTAAGGCGTGGTGTCTTCTCACTCGTTTAGGGCGTGAGAATATATGCCAGAGATATGCCTTTTTCTAGCAATACTAGCGGGGTCTTCTCACCAGTCTGCTGAAGAAGCTACTATCGTTACTTTTTTGTTTTAGCCAGAAATAGGGTAAGTTATCTATGCTATTATTTTTGTGATTCTAGAATTAGTCCAACTTTTACTTTAATATTCCAGACCTTATTTCTGGAACTGGTATTTCAAGCTTCTTTTTATTAATTTGAGCTATATCGAAGAGCACTGGGCTTCTTGTTTGCATGCCCCCTCAGAGGCTTCGAGAAGTCGTCTAACTCTTGCTTTTTCGGGAAGATTATCCACTGTGATTGGCTTTCTTATGAAGTTTATGTAGAACAGTCTTGCATTCTTTTGGGAATTTTGTTTTCTATTTTTTCCCTTTTTCTTGTTACTTTTTGTTTATATTTTGTACTAAGTATAATTGTCACGTGTCTTCTACAATACATTTAAGACACGCCCCTCCTGCTTTATCAGGTGTGAGTAAACTATAAAGCGACGAATATAAGAATTGTGGGTAAATAACAATGTTTGGAGGTGAAAATTCAGCATAAAAGTTATAAGAAGTGAGGAAAAAGGTTAAAAAATAAATAAAGATATGTTAACATTTTAGAGAGCAAATAAACTTTGGAGGCGACAAAAGGTAAGGAATGCATTTCGCTTTACCATACATGCTACAATTAAATTGATTTCGTCGGCACGTGTATCGGATAATATGACTTGTACATTGGCAAAATATATTAATGTGAGTAGACTTTCTCCTTTTTCCTGAAGATTAATGTCGTCTGTAAAACTTTGTAGGCACATTTATGAAACGATATAAGAAAGAATATAAAATATACTGCTTAACTTAATAAGGCTTTTGTTTTTGACATCGTCGGAACCAAAATTAATTTATAATTTCTCTGGAATCACATAATAGTATCTTTGGATCGAAAAAGTGGAATATCAATTGAGATCAAAGCACTTAGCTTGACTACTAAACCAATATATATATATATATATATATATATATTCACCTCGAATAAAGCCACACGGATGACAATTGTTTGTCTGCTCGTTCCAACATTTCACATAAAATCAATGTCGAACATCATATCGCCAGCTTTCCTGATGTCATCTACACATAATTAAGCCTTGAAAATGTGCCACAGAAAATTGACGTTTTTATTTAAATTTTTGTTTTAAACATGAGTTCACAAATATTTGTATCCAGTTGTCGACTATTTCGAGTTTGACCACGTAACCTTTCAGTCTTGAATTTTTTAATTTCGTTTTTTTTCTTTTTCCACTTGATTTTTTTCAAATATAATCCGAGCGAAAGATCAGATTTTCTCTCTGCCTGATGAGATCTCAGTTTCTAACAGCTGTTGATCCATAACATCGACATTCCAGTGCTGTAGATAATGTACATGTAAGTATAAGTAAAACTAATTATATGTATACGCTCTATTGAATATTGAGCACTCTTTATAAGACCGGTTTAAATTCTTCGGATTTTTATCCTGTGGATGTTCATTTTACCTACAATGCATTACTATATATATATATATATATATATATATATATATATATATATATATATATATATATATATATATATATATATATCAGACCAGTAATCTAATGCGGTCTTGAGCAAGGAATAAAATATATGTGAAATAAACTTCATCTCCTCAGGTTTAGTATCAGTGGAACTGTTCGAGATTTCAATATCAAAATTTTAAAAATTTAATATAGTTTCGACAGTATATTGTTTCATGTGTATTGCTTCATGTGTGTTGCTTCATGTGTGTTGCTTCATGTGTATTGCTTCATGTGTATGGCTTCATGTGTGTTGCTTCATATGTATTGCTTCATGTGTATTGCTTCATGTGTATGGCTTCATGTGTGTTGCTTCATATGTATTGCTTCATGTGTATTGCTTCTTGTGTATTGCTTCATGTGTATTGCTTCATGTGTTTGCTTCCTGTGTATTGCTTCATGTGTATTGCTTCATGTGTATTGCTTATGTATATTGCTTCATGTGTGCAAATAGAAAATCAACACGGAGAAAAATGAAATCCCGTCCGGGGTCGAACTTGCGTCTAAGAATAGAGAATGTTGGTTGTGCAATGTCTTTATGATTTTTACATATGAATTTGAATTTTCACTTCAACTTTTATTTATGTAAACTGCTTGTGTGGTTATTTTATTGTAAAAAAGTAAAAGTGTGTAGCCGTAATCCTTTTCATTTTAAAGCAAACATGTTTTATTGCTTGAATAGGTGTTTTATTTTAACTATTAATGTTAGAAATACTGGGTTGAACTTATAATTTACTTAATCAACACTAGCGGGGAAATCCGGGTAACCCTGCTAGAAATATATGATGCTCAATGGAAATAGAAATGCTTTCTGATATATTATTATTTTAAAACATCAATCATTTCTCCCATCATCCACTCAGGTGTTATATAGCTTCCTTTAGAAATCAGTTTCAATTATGTCGTCAGATTTTTCCTAATATCATGCATATTCTTTTGAAATCGGATTTTGGGGAAACGCATGAAGACGCATCGAACTATGTCAGCATTGTTGAAGAACTGGCAGTGCGAGTCGCTTTAATGTTTCAGAAAAAGAAGGCATCAATGAATGGTGGTGAAGAATAGAAGGTCAAGATATCAAAAAATAATCGATACGCCTATGGAAATGTGTGGCAATTCTCAGATCGCCTTAATTCTTTTACTGCCAATCCGCGATTTCCGCTGATTCATCCCAAATGGGTTCATATTTCTTCAGATGAACGCTTTTCTTTTGTTTTGCTTCTCACTTTTCCCGGCAAAAATCATTTCGATGCACTTCTGGAAATATTGCCCTACGAAATTGCCCAAGCAGGGAACACTTCATAAATTATATCTTCTATGGAATACTATTAGGATATACTGTGAGGATATTCCGTATCTATCTATCTATCTATCTATCTATCTATATCTATCTATATATATATATATATATATATATATATATATATATATATATATATCTTTCTCTCTCTCTCTCTCCCTCTCTCTCTCTCTCTCTATATATATATATAGGTACATATATATATACAGGTATTATATTATATTTATATATATATATAATTTATATATATATATATATATATATATATATATAATTTACTAATTTGATATCTATTATTTATATATATATATTCATATATATAATTTACTATTTAATCTATATACAGATATACTATTATAATGTAATATAATAGATTGCGTATATATATATATATATATTCAATATTTACTTCTGCATTGCTAAATACGCGAATGAAGCTTAGTAGTAGTGTGAACATATATTTATGACCAGTAAACCACACTGAAACGCCTATATTTAATTCTCGAACAAAATCAACAGGCTAATGATTTTCTTTCAGGAATAACACAGGAATGTTTCTGTGCAGCTTACCTTTTATGAATATATTCTCATAGTACTATCTATTTATATACGTAATTATCCACCGACAAGGTGTTTCGGTCTATTACAGATCTACAGTGTGGCCAGAAAAGCAAGTTGGAAGTCCTCAATCCAGGAAGTGTAAGGACAAACTTGCAAATTTTGCCGCATCCAAGCTCTCACGTGTTTTATGATAAGATACATTAGCCATAAAAAGCGCCCATACATACATGTATATGATTGTAACAATCAAACACATATAAAATCTTAAACATAATTTTAAATATAGAAATAGTACATTGTTTGATCTTTTTACCGCTTCATAAAGTATATAAATGCTGACGCAATCCTCTACTTGTATAATGGTCAAATGTATCCTTAGATGGAGTACTCTTGCCACATCTGGGCAGGTGTCGACCAGATCAATTTAGCTGCCTTGACAGAGTTAAAAAAACGACTTAGAAACTTAGTGGTGGATGCCGTCTTCTCTTTTCTACAACATGTTTCTCACAAAATAGACGCTGTTAGTCTTTCTCTGCTCTATCGTTATTTTCATGATTCCTATATGAGCGAACCTTCTTTCAAAGAACTATCAGTCTGAGAAACACAATAGTAAGGGGCTGCTTCCCAGCTGACTATAGCATGGCCGTTTTTAAGTCCAATGTTCACAAAGTCTTGTGTAGTTTCCCCTTTAAATAATCTAATTTCTGGCCAGTCTCAAGCATAGTTACCACTCCCCATGTTGTTGTCGCACTGGGCTCCTCACACATTCATTAACAATTATCCTCAGGTGGCGTATGGGCCTTGATAGGTAATTATTTTTGATACATAAAATATCAAAATGTAATAAAATTAGTTTATGTAATAACTAAATAATTAATTAAAATATGCTAACTACTCATAATAAGTAAATAAACAAATGTCCAAATAATAACAAATAAATGGAAATCACTATGAAATAAATAAATAATTAAAGTTAAAACAGAAAATGTATAAATAAACACTTCCCGCTTTTCTCTGCGAGGGTATAATAGATAACTATAGTGATATATAGTTACATTCGACCAACGAGTAGTATACACGTGCATAGGATATGGATTTACTTTGGGAATATCGTGTTAACTTCGAAATATAAGTAAAACTTAGAAACCTTATAACAAAAGATTTATTGAATAGTAATAAAAGCAGTGTGTACAAAATAAAATATATTTAGTACATTACCTATTGCCTCTTTATGTCTATTATCATGTTTCTCACCCATACATCATTTCGATTCAACCGGTACCCATTAACTTACCTTGAATTGTAACACCATTCTACACCTCAAACTGATATATATATATATATATATATATATATATATATATATATATATATATAGGAAAGGTAAAACCTATTGTGAAATGTATACAGCTCAATATACCAGATAGAGCAGATTGATAGATAGAAGAAAAAAAAGGAATTAAAAAAGCGACGGAGGCAGATCTTTTTTCAATGAAGTTGCCCAATGCAAGGTATATTCCGCAACAAAACAATTTACTTAATTGAATTAAAAAAAGATTTGCCTCCGTCGCTTTTCTAATTCCTTTTCATCCTTCTCTCTCTCTCTCTCTCTCTCTCTCTCTCTCTCTCTATATATATATATATATATATATATATATATATATACATTTATAAATGAATAAATACGAAAGTTGCGCTTATTTCCTGCGCGACGATAAAGTCAAAAGAGTATATTTGCAATTAATCCAACTTATTTAATAGACGAACCGTCTTTTTTTTATATACCGTTCACTTAGATGTGATATCAGATTCGCAAGGTTAAATGATGTACATATTGGTTTTGTAAAAGTTTATTTTATTACTTAACTATAATTTGGTATTGTTTTTTAAGTCAATGATTTTTTTTATTATAAAACAAATGTTTTTTAGCAATATTCTTTTATTTTCTGGATAAATATTAAGCATTTGTGTTCAAACGTTTTCTAACGTCGTTCAAATGTTTCAAACATCTGTTGCTCTCAAGAAAAGGCGACCGACTCGATTTTTGTAAATTGCCAGTGAAAAGACAAATTTGTTTCTTCTCTCTTTTCTTTTCTTTAGGTCACATTTAAAAGATAAGTAAATGTTTCGAAATTACAAAAATGTTAAACTTTAGTGTTTTAATAATTTATCATTTTAAACTAGCAGGGCTACCCGGTATTGCCCGGGGGAATAGTAATTTATGTTTATCAATAACAATTGATTTACTACTGTTGTCACACGCGAAGTAAGTCTTACTGTACTAACCGAAAACAACTAATCGAAGTGAAATTTACACCAAAAACTCCACAAACTCCCAATACAACAAAAAATTACAAGAATAAACAAATACGCGAGTTACATCTAACTAAAAGAAGAAATCCACGAGTAAAGTTAAATAACGTAAGATGCGTTTTACTTAGAAAAATAAACTTATCTCACCTCTCTCTCTTTTCCTCTCTCTATATTTCTCTCTCTCTTTGACTATCCCTTTCTATCCCTCTCTCC
>OY744521.1:170648914-170661414 GCA_963556195.1 Sepiola atlantica | reverse complement strand
GCGACATACAAATTCGAGAAAGTAGAACATTATCTGTTTCACAAAATATACACTCATGCAGCGAAGGTAAATTCAAGGTGATGCCTATTGTTCAAACTGAAGATTGCTTTTATCTCCTCACACAATAAAAAAAAATTCATATGTAAATACCAAGCCAGCATTAAACAGATAATAACTCAACTCACACAACATATGGATCACATACTTCTACATGCATATGAGAACGAATGTGGGGGGGGGGGCGTGTATTAACGGGAATCCATATGCACGCATACACATGTAAAACGAGAAAAAAAAACTTTTATTATCCCAAACTAATATAGATCATTACGAATGTTCGAATATCTACACTAAAATCAAGTGAGTAACATGGGCATATTATTTTTTTGTAAACATTACGATTTCGTGGGTACGCCAACAAAAACGGAGTCGTCTGATTTGTTTTTTTACTTCCTTTGTTCTAACTTGTTTTGCTCGTTTGTCAAATGGTCTCTGTCAATTCGTTGTTTTGATAGCCCATTGCATTACAGCTTCTTATTGCAGTAGCTTTTTCCCTCCTACCTTTAGACTTGGCATTTTCTAAGAATTAGGCCAATGGGCATCTTCTGTCTTTGCAATAATCATATTTTGTTCTTTTTTGCTACTTACATCAAGTAGCTTCATCTCTTGTCTGGGGCGATTTCTATGAAAAATCACATTCGCCATCAAAATACTTTTAAAACAAATTAGATACAAAAATCTAATAAAGGAAAAAGGCACTACATCACATTTTAAACTAATCGTGCGTGCGTGCGTGAGCGTCAATAATATGTATCTGCTTGGTAACATCTCAAACAATTGAACATATAATTAAGAATTATAGAATATGTATCCAATGCAACAGAATATATTACTTGGGGGCATTATTATTTTCAAAACTATACTATTTAAGGGAGCAGCATCGAAATCCCCGCCCCCCGAAAAAAGAAAAACATTACAATTTAAACTAATGCTATATTTATTAGTTATATCCGTCCTTCATATTCATGTATGAGACAAAATTTAGAATGCTAATATATGAACACAATACAATCACATGTGCACATATAGTGAGATGTCAAATTTGTAACAATATATAGATACATATATATATATATATATATATATATATATATATATATATATATATATATATATAAGTGTCAATAGAAAGCCCTTACAATGCAAGGTAGATTTTTTTTTTTACTGTTGTCTTATATATTTCGGAGAAACACTCCATTTTCAAAGATGTATTTTTTTTTAAATAAACAAACTTATAGTTTTGTTTATAGAAGAAACGTCTTGTTGGTCTGACGTATTTATCCGCTCTGTGATGGAATTCGCGGTAGTAGGTAGAAAGAACCGAAGCATCGGGCATGCTGGGAGTTATATTCAAATTATTTTCGTTCTTATAGTTTTGTTTATAGAAGAAACGTCTTGTTGGTCTGACGTATAGGGCTTTCTATTGACACTTATTACCTATCACCAATGCTTAAAAAAAAAAGAACGAAAATAATTTGAATATAACTCCCAGCATGCCCGATTCTTCAGTTCTTTCTACCTACTACCGCGAATTCCATCACAGAGCGGATAAATACGTCAGACCAACAAGACGTTTCTTCTATAAACAAAACTATAAGTTTGTTTATTTAAAAAAAAATACATCTTTGAAAATGGAGTGTTTCTCCGAAATATATAAGACAACAGTAAAAAAAAAATCTACCTTGCATTGTAAGGGCTTTCTATTGACACTTATTACCTATCACCAATGCTTAAAAAAAAAGAACGAAAATAATTTGAATATATATACATATATATATATATATATATATATATATATATATATATATATATATATGTTTCAAATTTGTGGCATATATAAGACAACATGTTCCAAAAATAATATGCTTTCTAGTAATTAACTCAGAGATCGGAGGCACCAGAGAATCAACGAAAACAAGAGATAATTAACTTTAAAATAAATATATATTTCCAAGTCTTAGATATAGAAATGATAATATAAAAGTTTCTTTATACAAATATAAAGGCAAATCAATCAAAAGCCTTTTCTTTTTTTCACATAAAGGTTCAGAGAAAGTTACGGCTTTACTTGTAAAATCCGTTTGAGTTAATTTACATGATGTCATATCACTCAAAACGGCGAATTTATAACCTCAGTCTTCTTGTTGGTATTTTCGTAATATCGCCCAATCACAAAAAAAACACGTTATCCGATCATCTCAAAAGCTGTATTGTCTATTGAGACATATCGGAACTACCAATATTTTAAAATCTATATTCTGAAAATCTCAAATGTTGGACTTCATTGTAAGTGCAGGTCACTTCCGCTATGCTAAGGAATTAGCGATCCATCATTGACCTTCGGTCGTGCGTCACACTCTCGGCAGTGCGCACGTCAGCAGTAAGATAAGCTGAAAACATTTCCAAAACTAACCTGATATATGTAAAGAATAAGAAAGAAAATGAAAGTATTATTTGTATTATTCTTTTCAAAAAGTAAAATATCGTGCAGAGTGGGGGATACATAAAATCTTCTGTTTATGAAAAGAGAAAGGTCGTAACGGGATGAAATTATATAACACTATTTATAATTATATATATATATATATATTTCTTGATTTGGATATAAAAATTGAAGATAAAATATTTATCTATAAACTGTTTGATAAAAGAAATTCATTCCCTTTTCGTATCGTGCGAATGCCATATAAAAATAGTACTAGCCCTGTGTATATATTTTACGGGAGTATTATGTCTGAATTTCTGAGAATTGCTCGTGTTACCTTAAAATTAGTAGATTTCATGCCCCCAATTTCTGATCTAATAATAAGAATGATTAACCAAGGTGGCGATCAAAATAAAATATTTGGACAATTAAATAAGGCAATTACTCGCCATCATGATGCTTTTAAATCTTATCAAATTAATCATAATAAACTGATAGAACAAATCATAGTATATATAAATAGAAATTATATAATATTAATAAACGTATATATAACACATCTGCTAATTATAATAAGAAAAACAATAAAAATACAGTAGAAAGAAAGAAAGAAATGTTAAAGAAGAAGAAGAAGAAGAAGAAGAAGAAGAAGAAGAAGAAGAAGAAGAAGAAGAAGAAGAAGAAGAAGAAGAAGAAGAAGAAGAAGAAGAAAAAAACCGTTCATAACTATGAACGCTGATTTTTAAACACCGGGAGTTGGTAAATAAGAAGAAGAAAAAGAGAACAAATTAACGGTTAACTTACAGACGCAGATTTAAAACAATGAGAAAAGAAAAAAGTCGACTGTTGTGAACGCAGATTAGAAAAACTATAGTGAACAAGGAAGATTAATATTTATTTGCGAGTTGACAACAACAGGGAGATGGACAACAAAGTAGGACGAGGGAGAAAAGAAGGAACTAAAGGTATATATATGTATGTGTGTATGTAATATATATATATATATATATATATATATATATATATATATATATATATATGTATATACATATTTATTTATTTATCTTTTATTTTTTGATGTGTTGATGTTTTTTATATTTATAATATAAAACTAAAAATAATACATTAATCACTTAAATAATAGTGTCATGGATTCGTCCAAACACTTTAAAATGCAACAACATTTTTGTGAGTAACGGATAAATTTTATTAGACAGACGAACAGCGCAGGTAAACATTTTTTTTTTTTTTTTTTTTTTTTTTTTGATGTTTTAAATAACTAATATAAGTTAGCAAAACATTTATATGGAACAAAACGTAGATTTAGTATAAGGAACGTTTATGTTTTTGTCTTTTAAGGGAAGTGGGGTCTGATCAACTCTGCTGGGAAGCCATGAAATTAAATACTGTCTTGTTTTTAAATTCCCGAAACAGTTTTTCATGGTAAACAACTGATGATCCCTTAAAATAGTGTTAGAAACTAACTAATATAATAACTGTAAAAAATAAATTGACTTACATGAGTGATTTTCCACTGGAAGACTTGAGACTATATGTTTTTTTTGTTGTTGTTTTTTTTTTTTTTTGTTTTTTTTTGTTTTTATATAGTTTTAATGGTTGAGAAACTTCCGAGACTATATATATATATATATATATATATATATGTAGTCATAATACAATATTTTATAACATCAAACAGATCTTATTCAATTATCTGTTTTAAAGTATTAATTAAAATAAAACTGGTGTAGACACCAGTTTTATTTTAATTAATACTTTAAAACAGATAATTGAATATATTAATATATTTTTTTTTAATTAAATTATTAAATAAGTAATTACTACATTAGTTGATGCAATGGACTAAAATATAGAACAAATATAAACTATATGGTAATATGTAACATACACATATTTAGTGTTCAATGTTAGCACAACATTAATAATCTTAATACTTCGGGTATTCTCCATAGATGACTGGAACTTAAAATCCGGTGTCTCATTATTTTAACTGACATATTGATGTACACACCAGACACTGCATTCAAATTATCAAATACGTCTTACATTATCTTACAATAAAACCCTAATCATTCTGTATGGTATTTTATTGAATGTCTAATTCTCACAGTACACATTTTTCTTTAAGAGACGTTGTCGAAGAAGCCGTGAGTATTTATGCGGCTTTGAACAATTTTGAATTCGAATTTTCTATTTACTGAAACAGCACACTGTATCATTAGAATTGCACCAACTTTCTCCTGCTGAAATCATTTCAAGAGGCACTTCTGTGTCATGCCAATAATAATGGCAGCTATATAGACAACCCAGATCGAATAACTTTTCATCGTTGAAAAGCATTCTGTTCAATTGTCTATCGTTATTTGGGAAATGCAAGACGTCGAGCTGTGTAGACAGATGTCATCTAGGTTATCCGAAGTCTCTGAAATCTTTTCTTGTTTTGCTCATGGTAGAATTGTCTAATCGTCCTTGTATAAACTGTGTATGATGCGTCTGCTTTAATATCGACTCTTGACAGATTTGGATCTTTCTTAGCTGATCTCACGATACGCCTGCCAATGACAGCTCTTATTATTTTCATAGAAGGCTCAACGCACTAGGCAATATTTATTCGCATCTCTTCATTGTCTGTTGCAATGATTTGGCAACATTCAACATTTTTTTACTATATGTCTTTTTTCATCTTTTATTAAATGCATAACTCTGAGACTTTACTACTATTACTACTACTACTAATAATGATAATTAAAATAATATAGAAACCGATACAAGTTCTAAAAATACAACTAAAACATAATCTTTGCAAAAAATGAAAGCAAGTTTCAGGAAACGCAAACGGCCCAAGGGTATCCAAGTAAACAGACCCACCAGACACTAAACACTTTTGGATCAAGAATTATATTAAAACGAAAGGGTCCTATAGGAAAAGCGAACTTTTAAAATATGACAAATTGAAAAGCACTTAGCCACCACGGAATACATTCATTTTTGTTTTACAATCCACAACTCTATATGAATGACTTACACACAAGCTAAGGAATTGTACATGCAAAACAGACATACCACATGACTAAACGTGGAATTACACTAATTAAACATAGAGCCAGGGGTAACAATCATGAGAAATCATAGATTGATAAACGGACTACCGTCCTCGGTGAGTATCTAAGCGTACAACGTAGCAAATCTCTCTAAAACTTCCTCAATAACTGTGTACTTATGTTTGAGTTTTCTCTACCAAGTCTTGTGCGTATACACATTAATTGAGACGTTTTTACTTAATGTTAGCGTATAATAAGTACAGGTGAAATAACAGTTTTCAGCGAGTTAGATCTGCAATTTGCTGTACCGTCACTTCGCATCATTTCTTTTTCAAATAGTTCTTCACCATATGTGTCTGATCAGTTATTTACAAAGGTTTTACCGATTTTATCTTTCCTCCCTAATTGTCTAGATAATATGACTACTAATTTATCATCGAGAGAGTCATTGTTGTATATGTATTTCTGTATAGGACTGATTTTTCTTATTCCACGATATTATTTAGGGAGTGTCTACCCATTTTGCATGACCCAAATATATTTTCATAAGGATTTTTATTTTCAGATATTCCATTTTAAAAATCATGACATGATAAGTGTATCAATGCTTGAATTAATTTTCTCTTTAACGAATATGTATCATATTTTAACGATTTTTACAATCATTTTAGTTTCGCTTTGCATATTTTATTACTAGTATATGGAAATGTTACTATTTTCTGCTTAGTGTGTATCGTAAACTTAAGTGAAAATGGCTTAACTCGCTTATCTAGACAGTTTTTAAATGTATTCATATGTGCAGATAGTTCTATCAGTCGTTAACCAGCGTCCACCATCCTGTGAAAGTTATACCATATAAACTTTCACTAAAAGTACAAAACCGGCCAGGTTGATCACCTTTATTGAATCTCTCAAGCCTATCATTGTTTGTTTTTTTCCTTGCCAAATTGTTATCATCAAATTGTATAATGGGGTTCCTAGCCAGGAATATCAGGTCGATCTCCCCGATAGTCATATCCGTTAACTCCCTCTAGCTTTATTAAGAAATATAGGTGATATAGATTTGTAGTAAGATTCTATATCAAGTTACCAAGGTCTTATACTTAGCCTGTTTTTTTAAAAATTGGAACATTATCTGATTACTTGGTGTGATGATTCCAATCGGATAATTCATGTTCTTGCTTAGTGCAGTAATAATCCTATCTAATATGTTCTTATTGACCATACTCAGATCACAGGCAGAGGGACAAATAATGGAGAGATTCACATTAAAGTTCTGTTTTTTGGTTTTTCAAATTGAATGCAGTTAATATTCCGTTGTATCTTTAGATTTCTAGCTTAGTTATAAATATTTCTATTCTAGGATTATTTTTCCTATAAATCTAGAAGGTACTACATTATACTGTAGTTGTTTATAGAATCTTTTTATATGTCTCATAACTCATTCTATAGTAGTTGCCTTTTGCCGCCAAGGAAGATACACATTCTAAGATATTATGCTTCTTTAGAATTATTGATTGTCGTTAATGCTGGACTATTTTATTTTGTTCATTTTCTAAACTTGATTTTTTGAACTAATCTAAGGAAGTAATTAAAACATATATCTAAAGATATATGACGTGTTGGGTAATTACAAGATTCTAGGTCGTACTATCTGGCTGCCTCCCTTCGCTTCATCACTAGATTACTAAGAGAGTCCTTAAGGAAAAGCACATCACAATTGTTTTTTCTCATTTAGAATAATATGTCTATCATATTGATAGATTCTTCCGACCAAATTTCTTAAAAACATTTCGTACTTACATAAAAGTAGGTACACTCACCTTTTATTAGACATAATTGTAATGTTTCGGGCACATAATGGATCATATTTGTTCTGGGACATTTTAAGTTGATAATATATAGCTCAATAAGTGAAGCTATTTTATTTTCAGTTTAATCATTCTTGATAATTCAATAGTTATTATCATAACATATTATTCAAAGTGAATATGTAAGGATGTACTGTCAAATTGTTTTTCATATAAGCTCTATATTCGCAAGAAACACAACGTAGTATTAATTTTTAATGTTTCAGAAAAAAGTCAATTGTAAACGAATAATATTTATCTTGTAGTTTTTCCCTCTCCTCATTACCGTAGAAAAAAACAATAATTGAATAATAATCTAAATAATTTATCTAATGTTTATTTTGTTCTATCAATAATCATGGAGGTTTAAGATATTTCCTATGCGTTTGAGCTCTGCCGCCTTTTTACATTCGGACATATCTTCACATTCATTTTACTTTTCTCATTTCGTCATTTAATATTTTACAATTGTATATTTTTATAAACATTTCTTAAATCCTCACAGAAACTGTAGGATAATTCAAATTAATTTGTATTAAATATTTTATGTAAGCGATAACCATTTCCCATAACTAAATCCCTTACATGAACTACTTAATAAGAAATACTTAAAACTTCCAGTAGTTGCTGTGAAACAAAATAAAATATTAAATTACAATAGTCAAAATAAAAATAAACTCCGCAGAAAAGTGATAAATATAATAATACAAACAATAACAACAATGACAATAATTATAATTATATCATAAGATAAAAAGTTACTCTGATAGAAATAGTAGTTAAGCAAATAAAATAATAAAGGTAATAATGAATAGACAACGAATACACATTAATTTGTGATAACTAATAAAAATTATTAACGCACTTAAATAAACCATAAATACATAAAGAAAACATTACTTTTAAATAAAGTCAAAATGATATAATACATAAATAATATAATAAATACAAATAAATTAGAAATAAAGTTGTATAATTACAATTGTTAAAGAAATCAAAGATGGCGACATAGAATGAAACTAGCGACCGGAACAGTAGCAGACACTCGCTATGAAGCGAAATAAATAAAGTTGTATAATTACAATTCTTAAAGAAATCTAAGATGGCGATATTTAATATAAAAAATGTTTTAGTTTTTTTCTCCTCATTAGTAAGATTATCTTTTTTTGGTTGACCAACTTAAAAAGAATGACAGGCAAAATCGCATTCAAAACAGGTGACTCATGGGTTGAAGGAAAATAGGTAGTGATTAATTAATTAAAAAAATAATCTGATAACTAACTTTATAAAGTATGGTACTGATTAGCTATACAAGTATCTTAAATGTAAATCCATGAAATTAGCCTAATGATTTCCTAACGTTTGTGTGAAGCTTTATTGTCATGAGTATATTTGAAACTACTACAAATCTCTACTCACGTATCGAGCACTGTTGTAGATAATATATACTGTTTATATATATAAATATATATAGTCTTATATATATATATATATATATATATATATATATATATATATATATATATATATATATATATTATAAGAGTAAAATGGTCGACCATAGTCGAGGATAACCGAGCGCTCCCTTTTCATTAGCTACCAAGCGAATACAAATATATATTACTTTATTGTTTTATTTTACTTCATTCGAAGTTCTCAGAAGTAAAGGTGTCCCTTCCTGGGGCTAACACTTGATCTCTATATGAGATACATAGATAATCGATATTCGATTATGTAATCAAAGTTATCTTTACCTGTAAAACGTTGAGTTAGTAAGGAAGTTAAGAACATTAATCTTCCTTTCACTAATTGACCAGTTTACTATGTTATAGTATATATTTCGTGAGGTTTTGTGATCTTACAGGATTCCAGGACCATAATTCATATAGTCTGGTGAAGTGCCCGGCTTAGTGCTGTTACTTAAGGTAAAACTACTTAAAGAAGGTTAACCATTCCTCGTATGATCCAATTCATAGCCGTGTCGAGGGGATCTTATTTGAGCTTCGAATACTATGTTATTTTGTAATATTCAATCAGGGTTTATTTGTAAGGAGAGTATCCTCATATCAGGTTGTCTTCACAAACCGTTGTACAGAGAGACTAGGACACCTAAGGATGGTGTTTAGTAAGTAATTCAACCTCTTTTGCGCGTGTCTGTGTTTGTAAATAGCTTTGGGTAGTCAATGTACATCTTGTGGTTTATAGTCCGTAAGTGTCTTTGAATTTCACTCCGGAATAGCACCTCTTGATTATGTTTTAATGGCATTATACCTATGTTAAAAAGAAATAGGGATAAAGAGTCTCCTTCGAACACCCTTTCAGCTAACAGTTTTTATGTCTATGTTTCCATTGCCTTTTCCGTAAATTTGTTTTACATACTTGAGCATTGAATAACCTATGCTTGAAATTTTAGTGGATCCATACTATTGCTATATCCTTTTATTTGCTTATTATCTAATTCAGGTTCTTTTTCCCCGGTATTACACGTCAGGTTTCTAACTTGTTATGTGCCGTTTCTTTCCTGTTCATCGGAGAGTAGCTCACTGTAATTAAACAAGTGGTAGATAACTTCTGTGAGTCATGACGATAATATTAATAATAATAATAATAATAATAATATTAATAATAATAATAATTATTATTATTATTATCATTATTTTATTACACGTCAGTTTTCTAACTTGTCATGTGCCGTTTCTTTCCTGTGCATCGAGGAGTAGTTCACTGTAATTAAACGAGTGATATATAACTTCTGTCAGTCATGACGATAATATTAATAATAATAGGAATAATAATAATAATAATAATAATAATAATAATAATAATAATAATAATAATAATAATAATAATAATAAGTATTATTATTATTATTATTATTATTATTATTATTATTTTAATTTCATAGTAGTTTCAACTTTTGAATGTGTTTAGTTGGAGTTTATTTTTTTTAACATCAGGTTAATTCCCTTGGCCTTAGCCATCTAAGCTGTACCTTAACACTTTCGCTGTTCCTAACAGGAAAACGCTTTGTAATATTGGAAAATAAATTGTATCGTCAATCTGTTTAAGTCATGTATGGTGGCTTCTCGTTATGGTTTCAAGCGTTCCAATTACAATCTTACTAATCTTACAATTAGATCTTGATATTTATTTATTTTGTCGTGTTCTTTCCCCTGCACTCTGGTATCGAAGGGGCAAGCAATATCAATGATTAAGTAAGTTCTCTTGTTTTGGTTTAAAAAGATTAAGTCAGGTTTTGAATGTTCAAACACCTTATCAGTCTGTATACGCAATTCTCAAATAAGTTTTACATTGTCGCTCCCCTGTACCACCCCTGATTTAAGCCCATACCACTTCGCATTGTGGTCCAATTTATAAAGTTTGCATATATTCCAGGGAAGTACCTGAGCGACTTTGTCGCTTCTCTATTTTTTAAACTGGTGTTGTGCTAACATTTGACATTAAAATACAGTATGCGCTAAAGTTTGCCCTCTTTAATTGAAACCTTTGATTTTTTTCACACAAGTTCTTAGTATTTCCTCACTTTTCACTTGACGTAGAAGAATCTCATTACTTTCAAAAATATATTTACATAGACAACCTTCTTCTATATTCACAACATCTTTAACACTAAGAAAACCTCGACCACCTTTCTTTGCAAACACTCCATACATTGTGAGAATTTCCCGTGTGTTTTTATTATTATTACTATTATTAAATAATGGATGCGTATTTCCTAATTATATTATCACTTACATTATCCGAATAAACGTTCCATGTTATTTTCATGAGTATTTGGAATTGTAGTGTGTATTCTTCTATTATTTTGACATTTACCAGTTTGACGACATCATCAATTATCTTATTCATTTCCTCTAAATAAATCTGTAATATTGATATAGTAATCCTGAAAAATAATTCGCAGATAGATATCCCAATATACATTGATAAAAATATTTTGTGTAGATGTTTTATTTTTCTATTTACAAATACACATTCTGTAAGTTTTACAGATAAAGTATAAAAGTTAATGTGTTGGGTTCAAGTAAAATAGTTGCTTTTAAATAGAATGAAAATACAAATCAAGTTTTCCTTACGAATGTAAACACTTTTCTATCTGTTTATACTACTTTGAATCAATATATTTCAGAAATGATTTTGGTTTTCAATTTTGAGGAAGTCATCATTTAAATGGGTTTTAGAATCATAATGCGATTTTGTGATATTGATCACATCGCAACGAAATGATACCTAATTTATTAAAATTGGAGACACAAAAGAAATTTGTTGGGCTTGAAAATGTCACTTCCCACAAATCCATATATTATTTTAATGGGGAAGGGGTGGGTATTATAAATGATGTGTGTAGTGAAGTACTAATACAAATAATACCAGTTTTACAATATCTCATGTCTGTTTATTTTCTTTTTTAGTAATGCTATACTTTCTAAGTATCTGTTTTTTCTTTTATGTCTACCTATTCTTGCTATTTAATTAGGGGGGGACGTAATTAGTGACCATTTCAGATTCATGCGAGTAGTATTTTTTGTGTTCATTTATACATAGATAACACTAAACAATCAAATATTTTGAAAATTTTGCAAAATTCAGAAGGTGTAGGCCAAAGATAGCTGTTAGGGCTTCACAAGACTCAAAATCCATCATTTTTCGATGAAAAAGTGGTTTCATGCGACATTGCAGGTCCTAAAACATCCTCAAAAGCTATGAATGGATATAGATGGGAAATAATGGAGTTTGTGTCTCGTGGAGTCTTAACGGCTATTTTTGACCTGCACCTTCTGAATTTTGCAAAATTCTCAAAATGTTTGATTGTTTAGTGTTATTTATGGATAAATGGACACAAAAAATACCACTCGCATGAACGTGAAATGTTCACCTATTACGCGCCACCCTTATTTTAATTATTGTTCTACATAACAGTCTATTTAATGACCATGGATATATATAAGTGATAGACACTTTCACAATGAAAAACCGGCCCGTCTCTGGAACCAACTAATGAGTGAGTTGCACTACTATGAATTAATTCTTCAAACTCGGCTTTTCACAGAAACACTCCTGATCGTCTTGTGACACGTTGTA
>OY744521.1:170626414-170643914 GCA_963556195.1 Sepiola atlantica | reverse complement strand
TTTTTTTGGGGGGGGTAGGGGAGAGTTAAAGTTTATCTATTTTCAATTTTACTTATCGATGTCACCTGCGCTAAATAAATGTATCTACAAAAGCTGAGACAACAACATGTAATTATATTTGACTGCATTCTGCGAGTAAAGATCATTTTGTAATGGAGCTTTGAAACATTTCTACAAACAGAACTATCTCCCATTAATGTAAGGGTAGTTACTCTATAGTTTGAAGCCCGTAGACTTTTAATTATTAACTAATGTCGACTGACTATTGTAAGCATTTTTTGTACTAATGACTCCCCACTTACAAATGGCCAGAATCAACTCGAGGATAAAGGTTTTGAGTTGGTCAGGTGGAGTGGACTGTGAGACAACACTTGATCATGTGAGACGATGGTTTTAACTGGACAAATTTTGTATTATTTACGACGACGGCTCGAGAAAAATTTCTGAACATTGGACTTGAAAACGGCCATGTTGAAATCAGCTTAGAAGTAGGCACATGATACTGTGTTTCACGGACGGGTAATTTTTGGAAAGAGAACTTGCTCATGGGAATTCCGTTTAGTTTTAAGTACACACAGGAATACATGAATAACATTTACTATGGTTTAGTAGGCACTATGTTTGTGTAAAAGTTGTATACGGGGAATCATAGATTGAAGCTCAATCGAACACCTCATGACAATATCGATAGAGTAGAGAAATATTACCAATGGTTCTTCTGTCACAAAAGGCTGTACATAACAAAATAATAACTCCTCACTAGATTTTCATCTCGATGTTGAACTCTATAAATACAGGAAATAGTGGTCCAGGCGGCACTTCCCCACACGTGGCAACATCACTACATCTTAGGACGTATTTGATTCGTATACAGGTAGAAGACTCTGTCAAAAGAAAGAAACTTTCTGGAGCGATAGAATGATCTAACAATTTCCCAGCGAATTTAGCAACATATTTGATCTAAGCCTTCAATTTAAGGTCTAGATGTAAGGCAGTCAGAAGCTTATCAACGCAGAGGGCGTTCTGTTTATCATAGTTCACCCCAAACAAGGCAGGTCCCCACTATAGACGTAAGGGAATATTGCGGATAAGGGTGTAAGTTTTGGGGGTCATCCTAAGTTGAGAGGTGTGCAGATTGATGTCTGCTTACATTTGTCTTATATTTCTGCATGTCAATAAAGTCAGGGAAATGGGGAACATGGAAGGAGCTCCAAAGACCGGAAATACGAGGAAAGAAGCTATTGGGGTAGATGGCTCTCCGGATAGAGATATTCATTCAACAAGAGCAAATTGAGAATCCAAGCTTTGGTTTTGAGAAGAGAGAAACGTGGTTTTAGATGTTTTAAAAGTAACCATTCACTTTTTCCCCATTACAACACATGCTCCTGATAAGAAGGGAGAGGCCGAGAAAGATGTTCATCATTCATTTTCTTTGAAGTTCTGCCATATATGTAGATGCCAACATATACCACATAATATTCAGTTACACAAGGTATCGAGATCATCTGGAAATTTTCAAATCAATGAATCTGCCATCAGAAATCAACTGCTTAATAAAAATATTTTCTCTGACCAGTATTCCGATGGATGGTTTACTTTTTTACACAGTGCCAGGTCAAACTATCCTCTCAATATTATTGAGATGTAAGTTATTAACTATTCTCGACCTAGCCTGTTTAGACAGACGACTTTGAAACATAAGTTGGAGATCTTTCATGATTCAAATCTCCCATACCGTCAAGAGATTTACCCCATTAACATGGGAGAAAACTATCTCTCAATAATTGCCTCTATCTAAAACAAGTTCACCTTATTTCTCATTCGATGCTCTTAGTTTGTAATGTATCATTCTGACGTTTCTTCTTAGAGGGTCTGACAATAAGGCGTTAATTGATAATTTAGGCATTTTTCTTTTTTTTTTACCAGCCCGTCTCATTGATCAAATATTGTTTAATGTGGATATAAAGGCAAATTAAAATGCAACACAAAGCAGACGTGTAACGGATAGACACCAACTCAAGTAAATAAGGTGAAACGAATTAAGCGGTTTCTACATGTTTATTTACATATATATATATGTAAATATATATATATATATATATACTAGCACAGTTACCCCGCGTTTACCGTGTTCGAATATGAGATAGCGTCATACAGAACATCATACAAAATGAAGTATGCTGATAAATAAATAGTTTTCAATGTGCAACGTATAGAAAGGAAGCTATGTATACAAGACTGTTTATATAAACATTTGACATGTAATACATGGATAGTTAAGATACAATTCCTAGTCTGCCCGAGGCAGGATCGAAACAGCATACTTGAGCTTAACAGTTTAGGTATTTTTAATCTCAGCAATTGTAATAGTAATGTAATGTAATCCTACTTGCTTCAGGGTAGTCTGTTAAAAGTCACGTATGATACGATATTTCGGAGAAAAATTCTCTTCGTCGTATGGGTGTGCAACCTTTATGCGAACGTCCATATAGCGGACGCTGCTAATGAGAACTATCAAGCAGAAATTAAAATTGATCTGACATTAAATTAAAAAAGATTGCTTGAATTAAATTTTCCTTCAAACCCATTGTTTATTTTTTAAATCTATGTGTCACTGTAAGTATTGACATTTTAAATTTGTATTATATATATTCATACATTTTCGTTACATTTATTTTTTAATTTAATTCTATTTATTCTCATCTGTTCACGCGTTCAATTTAATTCAATTTTCACTTTGTAAACAGTGACTGTTGCTAACTAAAATCTGTTTTATTTCGTTGTTTAATGTGCACGAAGGCGAAAACCTTATAATCAATTGTTGATTAGTACTTTTTTGTTTATCTTAAATGCCTCTTTGATGATGTAAATGCTTTTCTGCTTTTAACGTATGTCAGAATTTATTCAATTATTATATATTTATTTATTAAGATTCTTTAATTGTGAAACTGTTTAGATCAATTCTTCGTTTTTAAACATATTTGGCAGTGTTGATATTATTATTAAAAATGTATTTATTCTGTATATTTATTGATAAATAATTTTTGTTATGTATATTTATCACTCGAAAATGCTTTAATTGTGTTACTGTTCGACGGAAATTGCAATTGATTTGAAATCAAAATGATTTTTATTGATAACATTTTTCTCAGATCAATTGTTCGTAATCAAATCTATTTGTCAGTGTTCATATTATTTTTGATCTTTTCTTTCATGTACATTTATAAATAAATATTTTTTTATATTTATATTTATAAATAAAGAATTCAGTAATGTTGTTACTGTTCATCAAAAATTGCCATGGATTGGAAATCAAACAAGTTTTTTTTCTTAAAACTTCTAAAAAAGGTTCTTTTTTAAATGTATGTGTCAATGTTAATATTGATATTTACACGTTTTGAAACAACATTTATGTTGTGTATAAATACGACCTTTTAATTTTTATTCATTTTAGCCCATGTACCCGTTCGTTAATAGATTTCTAGTTTATATTAGGGTGTGATGCTTATCTATACTATTGCGGGAATAGATGGACACTTGTTGACATTATGAATATACTTACGACTTGGTGTCTTTGCAGTCATTATTCGCAGCCATAGCCACAGTATCAGATGCTAACTTTCTGTACATACTATTTCAGTCCTTGTGTAAATACACTCTTGTAAATATACCACATTGTTATCCGTATTAGTATCGGCCATTCAACGTCACAACATTGGCGACGAGGACTCGACACCTATAACGCACATCACTGGAGACAAAGCACTCGGACTGATTCGGACCTACGTTCTTTTACGAACGTATGCCGCAAAACTCTGGCGACAAAGAATTTGGATTTATTGGGACACAGAAATAACCAGGATGTATGTTGAGCACAACGCTGGGAACGATCACCTTTCATGTCCAGAATTATACTATTGGATTAAAAAAATATATTTTGGCGCTATGCTATTTATATTGGTTAACGTTCAAATCAAACTGAATTTTAACAAAGTGTGTTAATGTTGCGTAAAAACCCCCCAAAAATAACAAACAAACAATGTTGAAAAAGGAGTGAATAGAAACTGCTTTTTCTTGAGCAGGGTGAAACAGTTTTCAAATCAAAATGTTTGGAACTGCAAGTCGTTTAACCGTGAAGGAAAAACAAATATAATCCTATATAAAGGTCTGTCGATTTTTTTGGTTAATCAGAAATACGTAAATAAGTTTTGTATGAGCAATTCTTCTACTTAGGCGTAACGAATTAATTTCAAGTAAGAACAACCCGTGTAAATATTAATAATAATAATAATAATAATAATAATAATAATAATAATAATAATAATAATAATAATAATTATTATTATAATGGTAGTAGTAATATTATATATATATATATATATATATATATATATATATATAAAGAGAGATCTATGTCAGCTAAATTGAAGAACGGGAAAGATGGAGTAATTCAAAAATGCAATTTTATAAAATATCAGGCATCAACAAGATCAGCAACTGGAATTGCAGAAAGAAACAGCATCATATTAAAAGTAAGTGGATGCAGCTACATGGAATTTCGGGAATAATAACAGAAAAAAGCTTCGAATGAAAAGTTAATTTCCAAAACAACAGAGAGAACAGCTTCTAAAAAACAAAAGCAGAAAACTATATTTCAATTATCAGATAAGTGTAAAAATGGTAAAGATAAAAGTGTGTTTTAACAGAACCCTATTTATTGGTAATTTTAACTACGAGGTTAAATTTGCTTCGTACTTCAGGCGATATGAGTTCATTTATAATACGGACTGTGCGAATTGGAGCGATTTAAAAAAAATGTTCGCTGCCTTTTAAGGAAATTGGGTACGGTTGAACATGCAAACTTCGTCAATTATGTCGTACCACAAAAAACAGTGACCTTACATTTTGTGAAGCGATACTATTATTGACTGAATTCTTTTTGAAAAAAAAGTAGAAATGCATAAACCTCATAAGGAAAGACGACGTTGACTACAATAATTTTGCTAGCGTAGTAAGCCAGCACTGCGATGATTTCAAGTTTTCAGAGTTGAGTACTGACAATTGCAAATGCCTTATACTTGCCAAGAATTAGTATCGACTACAGATGCAAAAATAAGAAGAAGGGTCCTCAATAAACTGGAAAATCAACTAGATTTAACACACCAACATATCACAGAAAACTGCCAACGGTTTATTATTAGCGTGAGTCAAGATTCAAAATAAATTGAACGGAGTTAGGTGTAGCATATCAGAAAAAACGTATTTACCAGCTCAATTTTATAATCAAAATAAAAGAAATCTGCCTCCTAAACCGGTATCGGTTGCGGACAGCTGCATTGGTAAAATGATTATACATACAAAACAAAGTTAATGGTTTAAGCGGGATCGCCTTGAGACAAGTACACACTGCACTGAAAATATAACATTTTTGAAAAAAGTGTTATTAGAATCTCTAAATGTGACGTAGCGGAACATACTAGAAAGTTTGTTCACGTTAGAATATTAAATAGAAATATAAAAATGAAAGTTGACTGAAGCTTCAATTTGTCAATTATAAATCACTTGTGATGGAAGGAAATTAGGAATCCGATATTAGTGAGGATAAAAAAGTAGCCAAAAGCGTCACTAGAAGACAAGTCAGATTCGAGGGAAAACTAATTAGCACAGTTACACTACAAGGCAAATTTAAAAACTTGAAAATGTTTATGATTAAAGTAACTATCTTGAGACGATTAGATAGAAACATTCTATTGCATGGTTCTATGAATATCAAAATCAGAATATCAAAAACGTTATATCCTGCAGTAGAAATGTTAAAGAAAAAATTAGAAAAAGGAGTTTCGGAAGTGTTTATGGTGGCTATGCATGTGCAAAAAAGTAAAGAAACTTTTCGTTGAAACCGATTTTTTAAAAGAAGCGACATCTTACATTCGCGTCAGTTGATAAAAGCGATACAAAACTAAATATACTCGAGAAAATAGAACTGCTATCAAGGGTTGAATACAGCAAAAGAGGCACGCTTACACATTACGTAGAATAAAGAAATTCATATGTGCGCAATTTTCACACAGGTTTAGACCAGTCACTGAAATATCATAATTATCCTCTGCCTACTTCAGAATAAATATTCGCGAAGTAAAACAGTGGAAAGTTTTTTTTTTATCGAAAGTTAACTTAATCGACGAATATTGACAGATACCGGCCGACGAAGAATGCTCGAAATTACTGTGTATAAATACACATAAAGGGTTATAAAAATTCGAAATACTACCGTTCGTAGTAAAGATTGCGCTAGCTATATTCTAACAAGTAATGTACGCATTACTTAACGGTCCAGAGTTGCGGCCGATCTAGCTTATATTCTAATAACTAATAACACTAAAGAACAACATGAAGCGCACGTACATGAAGTTTTCAAAACGAATTCAATTCTATGGTTTCAAATAAAAGTAAGAGAAATGCGAATTATTTATGGAACTAAGTTAAATATCTGGGACAAATATAGACAAGAATAAGAGAAGGCCCGACCAAGAGCGAGTAGGTAAGACAAAGAATATGGTATTTCCAGAATACATATCATCATTAAAAAGTTTCCTTGGGTTAGCGAATTATTTCGACGTTTTTTCTGAAATATGAACAACCTACAAGCGCGTCGAGACGGACGAACTATTGAAGAAGAATAAACTGGATCTTGAAGATAGAATGCCAAGAACATACTCACATCTGAATTATTTTCAACAGATTATGATCCAGAGCGCGAATACGATGTAGCTACCCATGCTAGTCCATGCAACATTATAGCGTGTATTCTACACAAAATAGACAACGGTTCGCTGAAGCCGACAGTACGTGCGACTTGTACACTTTTAAAGGTAGAAGATGGCTACTCGTAAATTGTAAAAGGAGCGTTCGGTATTATTTTTTCGTACACAGAAGACATTTTTATTAGGAATCAGTCATAGATCTTTGTTAACAATTTATAGTACGAGGAAAGTTTTACAAACTCATAATGCGAACAGATTACAGAAGTAAGAAAGTTTCCTTCTAAATTACAATTACACATTGCTGTATCATTCATCTTTAAAGATTAGTCATACGGACTGTGTAGATTTATATCAATCTCTGACGAACCCTTTGAGTTGAGGTGAAAAACACGCTGTGTGTCATCATAAGAGAGCTCCCAATGACACATAGATAAATAAAGACAAAAAGTGATTATTTTCTTAAGGAACATAAACCAAGCGTTTCAAGTCAACAATCAAGTCTTATGCGAAGTTACGTCCACAGGACGAACATGCACAAAGATATTAAGAATATAGTTCAATTATACAAAAAAGTTAGCAGACAAATAAACCTACCATTAAATTCAAATCCGAAGTAAATGATTGTGGTCGAGAATCCATATTGACTTTCCTGGGAAATTGGATGGGTTCTATTACCTTGTAGAAGTCGATAGTTTTACTAAATGGCCAGAGACAATTGTTTACTAAAACTAACTACACGAGCAACAATTGCGATTTTGCATGAACTGTTCGCAAATTTTGGGGTCATGGATTGTGTATTATCAGATAACGCTGCACAATTCATGGCCAGTTAAATCGAAATGTTTTGTCAGTCCGTTTAGTGGAAGACATTACAATCATGCCGTATCATGCGAGACGTAATGGTCAGCTGAACCATTTGCCGATACTTATGAGAAAGCGCTAAAAAAGCCGAGGGAAATCGTACGGAGAAGACCGTTCAGGATTTTCTAAAAATGTGTAAGATGACAACGAATAATAACGTTCCAGCTCGCATGTCACAAGTAAAAGCTATGTTCGCAATAAAGATCAAAACGATCATCAACACACTGTTACCGACTCATAATAAACCTAGACGTAAAATAAATCTCACCAAATGACGTTTTCCACTCGGAGAAAGTTTTGTTCTTTGAATGCTCAGGAATCGCATAGTATTTTAAGAAACCAGGATTGTGGAAAAAATAATTGCGAATATGTTCGAGATGGTGAAGGGGTCGAAATTTACTCACAAGAGACATTTGAAGAATAAATAGTATCTTAAATATTAATGCCGAATTTTTAATTAGTTTTTTCGTATTTGTACGTTTATATGTAATTATTTTACTTTTTTACAGTTAGAACTCTGAATATCGGTTCTGTGAAGCATATTTATGGTTCGTATTCATTTAGTTGTTTATGTTTATTTTTGTGTCGGTTCAAGAGTAAATTATAAGAGTTGGCTTCTAATATTTTACCAAAGTATTATATTTGAAGTATAAGAAGTTGTGCGTATATATAGGTGGGTATGTATTTGCTATAAAAGTGCGTTTATACATGTATATATATATATATATATATATATATATATATATATATATATATATATATATATATATATATATACCTTCTTTGTAATATAGTAAGAAAAATCCCAGCAGAGTGCTCGCTTAATTAAGAATTAAAGTTTAAAATTAAGAGTATAATATTTATTTATTTTGGTACAGAAAAATTAGTACAACATTCGTACCGTCGGTTTCAAGCTCAAAAAGTCTTAGCCATCCGGCTCTCTTCAGCTTCTGTTGACATCTGTTTTGGAAATGTGAAGTCACATGACACTCTCGTTGGGACGCGTTATTTGCTCAGTGTGTTATGTATGTTTGTTTGAATTTAAATTTAGTGTAATGAAACTGTTTCATTACACTAAATTTAAATCCATATATATATATATATATATATATATATATATATATATTCATATGTATGGATACATATTTGTATGTATGCATATATGCGTGTGTTTGTATGTGTATACATAACTATATTAGAATCATGGTTGCACCCCATCGAAAAATCAAGACGATAATGAATACATTCTGAGCATTTTTCACAATTAAAATACGGTTGAAACAAACGCGTATCTAACACAAACTAATTGTGTTTGTTTTATTTGTATGTTGTTCTATTTTTGTTTTGTAATAACAATCAGGGTTGCACCCTATTGAAAGTTCTAGTCGATAATTAATATTTTCTGAGCATTTGTCATAATTCAAATTATTATTACTTAAAAAAAGAAGCGAACCACAACCAAGAAAAACAATTATTTTGTATTAGATACGCGTGTGTTTCAAGCGTATTTTAACTTTTACAAATGTTAAGAAACTATTCATTATTGTCTTGATTTGTCGATGAAAAAAATGAAAAAGAATCAGTTCGGAAATAAGTATGAGAAAAGACGCTTGAATCAACTCCCGTATAAACAAAACTGTGTAATAAACTATAATTTAATCTCGATTAGATGGTGACATGATAGGATTCTAATAAGGACATTCTAATTTAGTGATGATATTGGTTTGGGTGAGTGAATGGAGAGCGTAAAGGCTTCACCCCTTCTTATATTTTTTTTTCATTCTTCATATTTCAATCTACAAAATAAACGTCTACCTCTTCATTTCAATAGTAAGAGATTCGATGTGGTTGGACTTCGGAAGAGATCGAAACCGAAACATGTATGTACATATGTAGCCAAAAATATTTGTATAAACAAAGTAATTTATACTAAAATACAGCTTTACCTGTTATTGATAACTATTGTATAAACACTGGAGTTTCCTTAGATTAACATCAGGAAAACAACAGAAATACGTTTTTTTTTCGAATTATTTTCATGATGTTTTCATGATTCTAATATTTTTCTAATTATGATATATTATTATGTTTTTCGTACGACTATAATTTAAAACTTATTTTCGTTGTTTGTGTGTATGTTCACTCCTATAGCCCTTTTTAATCTTCAAATTACTTTATTTTTTTCATGATTCTAAGCCTTAATTTATTGCTTGAATGATTTACTATATCTGTTTTTTATTATTATATTTTATTATCTTTCAGCAGCCTTTTTCTAATATTACTATTTTTTTAATAGCTGGTTTTAATTTTTAACTCATGATTATAGAATTTTCATTATTATCTATATTTTTTCCTTCTACATTAAAATATTTAAAATTTTCTGTATACTATATATTTTTAATACTTATATTGGTATTATTGTCTGGTTTTCCCATATAAACGGAATGTGTGTTTTATAACAAGCAATGCTAAAATATGATGTTGTTCTGCCTTAACTTCTGTATGTGATTATATTATGTGATATGTGATGAAAGGACGTTTTGGAATAATACAAAATATTATACAAAATAAAATTTTCCAAATTATTTTAAAAACGATCGTACGCCAAATATTCGTTGTGTTTAGAATTCTTGGAACTAATCTAATATAGATAAAGTTCTAATTTTATTGATCTACACCTAACTGTATATATATATATATATATATATATATATATATATATATATATATATATATATATATATATATATATACTAGCACGGTAACCCTGGGTTTACCATGTTCGAATATGAGATACCATCATACGCAACAGTATATAACATGAAGTATGCTTATAAATATATAGTTTGCAAAGTGCAACGTATGGGAAAAAGCCGTTTAACCTTACTAAAGGGAAGCTATTACTCCCATGTTCATATGTATATTCGGCATGTAAAACACTAATAGTTACGATACACTTCCTAGTTTTTCCGAGGCAGGATCGAAACAGCACACTTTAGCTCGTCAGTTTAAGTATTTTTAAACTAAGCAATTGTAATATTTGTTAAGTCGTCTTTCAGAATAATGTTATTTATATTTCTTGTGCAACATGTTAGATAAGAGCCGGTAACTTCCTTAAAATAATCCGTAGAGTGTGAGGACCAATCCTTTCACTTTGCTAGGTAAATTCTACGCCGGTATAAATCGTTATACTTCAGAAACACAAAGTTGTCTGTTTTTTGGTGTAAACGGAAACCCACACATAGACGTCCTCTTTTATCATAAAGTATAGATCTCTCTCTCTCTCTCTCTCTCTCCATTATATATATACTACCTTTAAATAGACGGATGAATTTGCATAGAACTAGTAATAAAGGCTGTGTCCATGTAGTAAACCACTTTAAAGAAAAACCTGTGGAAAATCGTCTTTTTCAATACAGATTATTGAAAAATTTACAGATAATGGATATGATAGTTCTGGTAAGGTAGATAATAATACACTTAAAATGCGTCTAAATAAAGAAGATGAAATAATTAAGAAAAATGCGAGTAATTTATCCATATGGTCTAAATGTAAAAATAAAAAAAGATAATTTACAAGACGAATCAGAAAATGTAGGGCGATTGTATACAGCTTTGCCTCGCTACGGTACTAACTAGAGATAGAACACATGTAAATAGGAACAATAGAGAATCTGCCGTTTCATGCGAAGAATTTTTTAAGAAAACTAAAGAGATTATCATGAATAATATTTCCGAGTCTTTTAATTACATTAGAAAACTTCTTAATAAAACCAAGAAAAAGGTATTAAAAGACATAGCATCTAAGATATTATTAAACCCGGATATGATATATAGGATAGAAGAACTTCCTCAATGGTATGAGTATATCATGGATATAATCGATACAAAATTATACAAGCCACCTGCTGAGGGTATAAAAAATAAACCTCGAAATGTTTGTGTAGTCCTATATGAAAATAAAGGATTTGATGATATAAATCTGCCTAAAATATTTAATAATCCAGAAATCATTCAGTCACTGCCCAATGAACTTAAAAAAGAGGAACAGAAACCAATAGTAACATATAAACTAGGGCAAACTATCCGGAATAAGGTTTTTAACTATAAACAAACTGTAGAGAATTTAAATATTAATGATAATGATGAAATGTATATACCATCATGTGAATGTGAATCCTCCCCTTTATGTAATACTGACATAGGGCATATAATTACCGGTAATCTAGCGATAGTTAAAAATTCTAAATTAAGAAAACTCTTAAGTAAAGGCCCAAACTATAGAGAACCTAAATGTTTAAATTATGAGAAATGTGTTAAGGAAATAAATAAAGCGTTAGATAATTTCACTGCATCCATGTCTAAAAAACATAAACTATTACACTCTACATTTGACGCATGGAAAAATAATGTACTTAGATTCGTAAATAAAAAAGTAGAACGTTTAAAAGAATTTAAACACCCTAAAAGAACGAATCCCCTCCTTAGAAATCCACAAATAACGACGGAGCTTGAAATGCTTCAAAATAGGTTTGTAATAGTTCCTATTGATAAGGCGACAAATAACATAGCTTTTATCTGTAAAAAGTATTATATACAACGCTTATTGCTAGAAGTAGGAATAATAGGTGAAGTTTCAGATACTTATAAATTAAGTAATAATAAAAGCGATAACATTATTATAAACAATACTGTTATTTGTGAAAAATTAGGATTAAAATTAGAAGAAAAATACAAAAAACTTCCATCTATGTATTGGATACCTAAAATGCATAAAACACCAGTTGGCGCCCGTTTCATTGTTGCCTCAAAAATGTGCATCACTAAACCCTTAAGTAAGGCTGTGTCTAAAATCTTTAAATTAATTATAAACCAAATAAATAATTTCCATAAAAAAAGTAAATTCTATAGTAATATAAACCTATTTTGGGTGGTAAATAATTCCGATCTAGTAAAAGAAAAATTAGATCGTATTAATTCTCGTAAACAGGCTAAATCAATCTCGACATACGATTTTAGTACATTATATACAAAAATACCCCATAAAGAACTTATTAAAGAATTAGGTAATACTGTAGATTTAGCTTTTGCAGGAGGAAAAGGTAAATACATAGACTTTGCAAAATCTAAAGCCTTTTGGTGTAAAAATAAAAATGGTAAGACGAGTGTATCCAAAACTGGTCTGATAATGCTTATAAGTCACCTTATAAAAGAGAGTTACTTTCAAATAGGGAATAAATTATTGCTCCAAACAATAGGTATTCCAATGGGTTTGGACCCGTCTCCATTTTGGGCAGATCTATATTTACATAGACTGGAATATATATATATGTCATCACTAATAAAAAATGATATATCTAGAGCGTATAGTTATCATGGATGTAGGCGATATATTGACGACCTTGTTTGCATTAATGATAACGAAGAGTTTGCAAATACTAAACATTTAATATATCCTAAAGAGTTAAAATTAAACTGTGAACATAAGGGAACACAAGCTACTTTTCTTGATTTGGATATAAAAATTGAAGATAAAATATTTATCTATAAACTGTTTGATAAAAGAAATTCATTCCCTTTTCGTATCGTGCGAATGCCATATAAAAATAGTACTAGCCCTGTGTATATATTTTACGGGAGTATTATGTCTGAATTTCTGAGAATTGCCCGTGTTACCTTAAAATTAGTAGATTTCATGCCCCCAATTTCTGATCTAATAATAAGAATGATTAACCAAGGTGGCGATCAAAATAAAATATTTGGACAATTAAATAAGGCAATTACTCGCCATCCTGATGCTTTTAAATCTTATCAAATTAATCAAAATAAACTGATAGAACAAATCATAGTATATATAAATAGAAATTATATAATATGAATAAACGTATATATAACACATCTGCTAATTATAATAAGAAAAACAATAAAAATACAGTAGAAAGAAAGAAAGAAATGTTAAAAAAGAAGAAGAAGAAGAAGAAGAAGAAAACCGTTCATAACTATGAACGCTGATTTTTAAACACCGGGAGTTGGTAAATAAGAAGAAGAAAAAGAGAACAAATTAACGGTTAACTTACAGACGCAGATTTGAAACAATGAGAAAAGAAAAAAGTCGACAGTTGTGAACGCAGATTAGTAAAACTATAGTGAACAAGGAACATTAATATTTATTTGCAACGGGGAGATGGACAACAAAGTAGGACGAGGGAGAAAAGAAGGAACTAAAGGTATATATATGTATGTGTGTATGTAATATATATATATATATATATATGTATATACATATTTATTTATTTATCTTTTATTTTTTGATGTGTTGATGTTTTTTATATTTATAATATAAAACTAAAAATAATACATTAATCACTGAAATAATAGTGTCATGGATTCGTCCAAACACTTTAAAATGCAACAACATTTTTGTGAGTAACGGATAAATTTTATTAGACAGACGAACAGCGCAGGTAAACATTATTTTTTTTTTTTTTGATGTTTTAAATAACTAATATAAGTTAGCAAAACATTTATATGGAACAAAACGTAGATTTAGTATAAGGAACGTTTATGTTTTTGTCTTTTAAGGGAAGTGGGGTCTGATCAACTCTGCTGGGAAGCCATGAAATTAAATACTGTCTTGTTTTTAAATTCCCGAAACAGTTTTTCATGGTAAACAACTGATGATCCCTTAAAATAGTGTTAGAAACTAACTAATATAATAACTGTAAAAAATAAATTGACTTACATGAGTGATTTTCCACTGGAAGACTTTGGACTATAAGTTGTTTTTTTTTTTTTTTGTTGTTTTTTTGTTTCTTTTTTTTTTTTTTTTTTTTTATATAGTTTTAATGGTTGAGAAACTTCCGAGACTATATATATTGAGAGAGAGAGAGAAAGAGAAAGAGATGGAAAGAGAGAGAGAAAGAGAATATTATAGAGAGCGAAACAGAAAAGGTATGTAAAACGAATTAAAGATGGGATGTGATGTGTCTGAGCGATATTCGTAATTTGCAGTAAAATGATCACATAGATACGCTATACGATAAGAAAACATTTTTATCTCCATAATTTCTTCTACGTTTAGATATTTCTTTCGTTTTTAAAAGAGTAATCTTGCACCACATAAGAAGATATGCCTCCCAACTATCCTTAATTTATCTATCTTCGATATCTTGAAATATCTGTATACATTTTGCATATCAAACATGATTCGATGGAATAATAAGAACACATGTTGATGTAATCCTGCTTGACTTTGTTCAAAAAATGAAGCTCGGTCCGTTTTTAGGATGCGTTCATTGTATCTGTGTATATCGATAGAAATAGTATTTCAAACTTAAATGAACAGACAACAACGGAATATATATATATATATATATATATATATATATATATATATATATATATATATATATATATATATATAGTCTCGGAAGTATCTCAACCATTAAAACTTTATAAAGAGAAAAAAAAACCTTAAGTCCGAAGTCGTTCAGTGGAAAATATATCAGTTATTATATTAGTTTGCTTCTAACATTATTTTAGGGATCATCAGTTGTTTACCATGAAACACTGTTTCGGGAATTTAAATATATATATATATATATATTTATATATAAATATATATATATATATATATATATATATATATATATATATATATATATATATATATATATATGACAATATTAACTGGCCCTACGTAGGTTGGCGCCAAGCATACACGGTTAGTATAAATTGGCACAGTAGCATATAATATCATTTCTGGTTTGAAATAAGAGTATCAATTTATATTGTCAGATTGACCTATAGACCTCTTCTGTATCCATAACCAACATTGGACCTCAAATAAAGAAAATGAGAATAAGCTTGATAAATAACATTTCTCTACTGAAGATAAACAAGTTCATATATCAATTATATTGTCAAAATGACCTATAGACCTCTTATGTATTCATAAACATTAACCAACATTAGACCTCAAATAAACAAAATGAGAATTAGCTTGATAAAAAACATTTCTCCACTGAAGATAAACAAGTTCATATATCAATTTATATGATCAGTGACCTCAAAACATCTTTAATCTCAGATGGCATTATCGAAATTGAACCTTGTTTCGAATTGGAAAACAGTGGAAATGTAATATACTTATAATTTGGATAAGGATAAACAATTTTCAAGTTTGGTTTATATTGTAATAGTTACCTATAAACATCTTATGTCTCAATAAAATTATCGAAGTTGAACTTTGTTGTTAGATTCACTAGCGATTTCAATATAAGTGAGTTGAAGTTGAGATAGTTGGCCAGTCGGTGATAAGCATTGGGCGAAGACTAGCCAGTCGGTGATAAGCATTGGGCGAGGACTAGCAAGAGTTACACCAAGAAGACCGTGAATTAATCAACGAGAGAAACGGAATAAAACCCTTCTCTATCCGGGAAAGATATCACACCTATCGGGATACGTGTGTCCTCGCCCAAGCTTAGAACATCACGCTGCTGATAGAAGGATACATTGTCCATCGGTCCAATTACATACCAGAGTGAACTCAACAATATCTGGCCAACTGGCCTAGTGACTCAACAAGTGTATATTTTATTTCATTATTCATTATTAAGAATAATTATTTTCTAAGAAAACCACAACGGACTTGATTTCTTCCCTTAAAAAGTTCTGCATGAATGACCTTTCATTCCACAGGGATCCCGAGTTGTTGATTCCCCCTCAACGGTCCCCCACTTATCTAAACAAACACAACGTGGGGGTGAATGTGACCTTATGAGAGGCCTCTTCGACAACCGTGGCCTTCTTCGGAGCAGCAACTTTTGTACCAACAGGATCACGTGACTAACCAGCCCAGGAGCGGCCAACTGGTGACGTCACGGGTGGGTTAAAGGGCTTTTCATATATATATATATATATATATATATATATATATATAAATATATATATATAAACTATTTTCTGCGAAAATAATTAACTCTTTCTGCATATCTAACGCAAAAATCATTCATTAACTACCGTCTTTCGGTCAAAACACATCCTATCCGAGATGTGACATATATTTTTCTTCTCTTTCTGAAGATGTGGTATACCTCGAGAATTCAAAGAATTAACAGCATGGGTACCATCCCGGTTCGGCACACCACGTTAGTAAATAAGATTTTTACCGAAAATTATTGAAACCTTTCAATATTCTCGTTTGTTGTATTTACCTCGCCTTGTATGCACATGTTTCTGCCCCACTTCCATGTCATAGGCTTCAAACACAATTTATTACATACTACGCACAATGCTTCAAGTAAATTAAAACATCATTCTCATATATACACATATATATATATATATATATATATATATATGTATATATATACATGTGTGTGTGTGTGTGTGTGTGTGTGTGTGTGTGTGTGTGTGTGTGCGTATATAAGCATTTTATAATTATGTAAAAATTACTATCACGGAAATAACGTAATGAAATATAAGATATTTCAACTTGAAATATATATATATATATATATATATATATATATATATAAGTAGATAGGAGTAGACACATTATTATAAACCATTGTTTCGTAAAGGTATAAACATATTTTTGAAAAACCATAACAATGTAATTTGTAGAAAATAAATAAATAACATTTATTTATCTTAAACTGAGCTTTCGAATATAAAATATTCCTCGTCAGAGAGTTTTTTTCTTTTTTTTTTCTTTCGTTTCATAGTCTGGTGTTTATTGACTTTGAGGAAGAAAATCCGTGTCTTGGGCGCGGTTAAGCCATTTTTGAATACGTAGATAGGAGTAGACACATTATTATAAACCATTGTTTCGTAAAGGTATAAACATATTTTTGAAAAACCATAACAATGTA
>OY744521.1:170548914-170621414 GCA_963556195.1 Sepiola atlantica | reverse complement strand
AAGGTTGTTATTTTTTTAATACGTAATTTTATTGTTTGTGAGTTTCTGGGTTTTAATATAGATCATTAAGAATGTTAAATTTTTAAAAAGTTGGTTTCAGAATGTAAGATTTACGTATTCTTAACTAAAATTTGTCTTACATCAGAGGAGGGGGTAGTTATCTTGAACTGCATCGGCTTGTTCTTTTGCTTTCACATGGCGTTCTCGGCTGTTTTTTAAATTCTGTTTTCCCTCCAGTTTTTCGTTCATTTGGTTATTATCCATTGCGTAGTCCTTTATTCTTAAACGTGACTTTATAACTCAGTATCATTTGTGATCGCTTGCAATGCACTTGCATGTCGTCGAGTAGTTATGACTAATCATGAAGCGGGCGCGCTGGATCAAAACGCTGAGAAACAGAAATCAAATCATTAAGAGTGCCTTACTCTTCGATTACAAAAGTGAACATCAAACTTATATATCCTGTTGTAAACGATGCTCTTTTATTAGAGGATGACACCCCAAATCTCATTGTAGGAGGAAAAAAGAACGAGAGCATCCTACTATTTATATCAGCTCATACACACTGTTCTTGATCTTACATTTTCCCTAGGAGGTTTCACTCTCTCAAAATGCTTTCGGATAGTTGAATACTGACCTGATGTCATATGCATTACATTTATTTTGGATTTTTTCCGACAAGCCCTTCATATATGATGAACAAACTGTGCTAAATTTTCGAGTGGTGCCCCTTGGTGTTTGGTCTAGATTTCTTAGATTCCGTCCCGCATCGACAGAAATATTCCCGAGTTCGAAAAAAAAAACGCCTGAAGAAGGCCGGAAGTTACAGCTTACGAAACATTGTCATGATAACACTCAAGATAAAAACAGTATTCTGAATAATCAAAAGTATACAAATTTTCCTTGAACATTGAATAAACATGAACCTAACCTAAATACAAGTTTCAATATAGTTTTTATTAAAATTCTTTTTTATATTGATAAGAAATATCTGTACGTAATTGAAACTGTATTATGAGCATTAACAAATATATGCTCATTCAGGTTGCATATTTATCCTAGTAATTGCGACGCTTACTTAGAATCTCAAAATTTATTAGTGAATGGATTAAATTAAACACTGAATTATATTTATGAAATTAAGAATGTTAACTTAAATTAGAGAATGTTTGAGGAATATTCAGTGATTTTACTGCTTTTTGTAATCATCTCAAATTAGTGCAAATGTTTCAACGATTATATTTGATCTTTTTCATGGTGACGCCATCAATTACAATGATACTACGTTGCTGATATACGTATTTCGGTAAACTATCAAAAGTGTTGACATACTGTAAAAGAGAGAAACATTTCTGGTCCAGGAAATTAGGAATAAAAATAAAATAGAAAAATTCAGAATTATTTGATAGCGAAATATTCAGATGCAAATCTCTCTTCATGAATCGTCCTGATAAAAAGATAATTTCCTAATATTTGTCATCTTAAACAATTCGAATGCAATTACGAAGAAACTCACAATGAGAGAGTCTAGTCTAATAAGCCCATTAAGATAATCTTCAGGTAGAAGATCCATTGAAGTATTTGTCGACAACCGTTTTTATAACATAGTTACCGAAAAAAAATTGTCGCGTGACTTAGTGGAGTAAGAAAGATAAATAATCGTTTTGCGACATGAAAAGAACTGTAGAAAATGATCATTACATTAAAAGGTTCCGATATGAAAACCATCTTCCGCCGCTTATCGTCTAATTTCCTTATATTCTTTGGATCCGAAGAGAGAAATGTCTGATTATTGCAGACGTTGGTAATGGCTATTTAGCAACTAGAATGATGATTTATCATGATTCGTGTTTTTTTTACATATTTATTTCTAATATCCATTGCATGTGCATCGCGGCTGTTTTAATAAAATATGTGTATATGTGCGAGTATTATTTACTTCATATTAACTCTCGTGCCCTATTTATTTGCCTCCTCACGAGTGCAAAATTAGACAAAATGTCGGTTTAAATGTGAAGAAATGCAAGCTTCCCATATGGGAGTACTCTGGATTTGGACAAAATATGAAATAATCTCAGACGAGAAAAATTTCTCCTTCACTGACCGAGGACAGAAAAGATTAAGTGTATTATCCGTACAGATTCACCCATATTGGCTGTTGTTCTTTGTCTATACAATACGCTCCTCATTAATATAGCTTGTGACCCAGAAGCAACCGCACAATGTGCGTGATCATCAGTGGATGGATCTATCGCTTATGACTGAAAATGATGTAATATCTATACACTGATTGCAGTCGAGCAAAATAGATGTATACATGAGAGACACACCTTCATAGAATGGTAGTATCTAAGTGGTAAGTGCATCCTTTTCACAGAAAAGAGAAGGAAAACACCACATCTGTACATTGGATAAGTATCCCTAAATAAGACTGCTAACAATTTCCGTAAGCATAGTGTTGGAAAATGCGCAGTTGGGACGAAACTGTTAATCACTATGTGATAGTTTGTAAACGTTTGCAACGTAATAGTAAATTAACTGTTTTGCTTCCATCTACGTTATGACTTTCACTCATCAATGATGTGCCATTTCCTCTCTACTATTCTCTTTCCGTCACTATCAATATGCATATTGATGCTCTATCAATCTGTAACGGCCCGTGTAAAAAATTATTTAACGGTTTAATTGATGAATTAGTTTTGAAGGCTATACCCAAATAGACAAACCAAGAAATGAAATGTATGTGGTATGACTTTAACCTATCTTAAATTTACAATCGCATCTTCATACGAAATACTTACAAAAGATCCCGAGTATATCATCTGTATTTGTATTAAGATAATGATAAGTGTCGTTAGCAGTAGTATAATAGGATTATAAAATTAACCATATTTATATTGTATTTTTGAATATTGCATATATATATATATATATATATATATATATATATATATATTTATTATACATCTCTCAATTTAGGTTCCCCCCATACCCTCACCCTTTTTCTCAGTAGCCCCTTACGTCTACAGTGGCTGCCTGCTTTGTTTGGGGTGAACTCTGTTGAATATGCATATATATATATATATATGTATATGTATATATATAGAGAGAATTAGAATAAATATGAAACTAAAAGTCAACTTTTAGTAGAAAGAACCTATAGTGAAATGGTAAAAGCTCAATATACGAGATAGAGCAATTATAAAGATAGATAGACGAAGAGTGATAAACAAGCACGAATGTCCAAATTTATTTCAAACTTCGATTGTTCAATGCAAGGTATATTCTGTAATAAAATTATGTTTATTATTCTTTCCTTAAGCCAAAGCTTTTCAAAGATCGAGATCTTATCATCAGAGGAATTATACAGATAGATAAGTTGGCAATAGAAAAGCCAAAATTCAACATTTGAAAAAATATTAAGAAAATGATGGGTGAAAAAAAGTTCGTGTAAAAAGATATTAGGTTAGTCCAGGTTGTAAATGTCCGCCGATAAGGTGTCCAATGGTATGAAGTTTCGATGGAGAAGAAAAGGTGTCGTTGGGGCATCACAGAAAGGTGTTCAAAATGAAGTAAATCCAATGGTGAAAATTTAGTTACAAGTCGTAGATGGATTGCACTTAAACGGAATTAAAATGAAGAAATCTGGCCATTTAAAAAACAATGCTTCCTCGGCCAAGAAATGAGTTGTTAGTGAATGATGTTTGCAATGGAAAAATGAAGTAGTTCTGAAAAAAGCCCTGAGTTAAAATCAAAGTCAAATTAGGAGGTGGGAAGGAAAGAAGAAGGTTAGATGAAATAGCCAGTTTAGCTACCAACTAACGATAGCCGATAACTAAGAAAATATCACGATCTTCGGCTTGTAAACGGGTGAAAACTACTTTATTGCATTTTACAAATAGAACTTTTAAACGCGAGCTGTTTATTAATTGCCATCACGAAAACTTTTTCAACGGAGACTAAATCTTAATATTCTTTCTGGGAATTATTCAGCTTTCGCACTTGTATGCAAACTTTACATAAGCCAACATCTCTGATGCAATACTGCCTACACACTCTATTGTCTACCCTTTTAAACAGTTGTTTTTGTATTAAACATTGCCTTGTGATGAATTATTGATTTATTTTATGTATTTGTTACATTGATCGTATTACTTTTGTTAAAACCGTATATACATTAAAAGGCCCGTTAACGACTATTAAAGTAACATATAATCGAATTTGAAGTTATATACCATAATACGCTGAAATGAAAAAAAATGTAAATAATGCAAACATTATTATTGTTTTTGATTACCAGTTACGACTGTGTTCCAATCTACGCCATACAACGTATTCCTTTGCATTTTGGCTAAGAGCAGAATAGCGTATATGTTCTGATACTACACTTTGTTTTTCGTGTCCGCGATTAGTGAAGGAGAAACTTTTCTAGATTGAGACACTTTGTTATATAGTTGCCCTAATCCAGACTTGCCCTTTTTGCGAAGCTGGATTACCCCATATTTTAAACTTACCTTGTGACTAACTCTGTCCTCGTGAGGAGGCAAATAACTATGGACAATGACGTGTTTATAAGCATCTATTGAAGTTCTATTAAAATTTAAGTTGATTTTTACAAGGATCTGCAAACCCATTGAATGTATTTTTGCTGCACGCCTTGCACAGAAGGACCTTGAAAAAGAATCATATTCATTCTTTAGCAGCATGTTGTAAAACACGTTTCTTAATAGTGTTGTAATTTACACCTTTCAAACATTGAAAGTGTTTCTTTTATTATCAGCATATCGTAAAACGGCGTTCCTTAATATTGTTTCAAATCACACCCTTCTTAGATTTTAATGAGAACATTTTTGAATAAAAAAATTAAACAAATTAAAAATGTTAGGAAATGTTTTTATCTCCATCATTTCAATATAGTGACGTAGAAATTAGTTGATAACCTATCAGTATTAAATGAAGTAACATGATTGTTCTGCTGCAAAAGAAAATAACGCGTTAGTCTGATTATCTCGCTGCAAATCCCGTATGTTCACACTTTGTTATGCAAAACTCCTGCAAAATACGGAGACAAACTGAATGTTGTCAAAACATCATCGACAAAAATATCGACACATTTTCCGTTTCATAGTAAAAATAATTATTGTTATATATATATATATATATATATATATATATATATATATATATATATATATATATCATAATACATGTAATAAATGAATGTTCCTTCTTTGTTGAACACTGTTGACTATTGTACCTGTCTGATCGGCATAATAGTATTCATGTAATTATTCATGGTTTCCGCATCGGTTAGACGTGGGAATTTGGAGTAAAATGTGGGTCTTGATTGAAAGTTCGAATGATGCAACGAGTTTGAATGATTATCTCTACACTGAGGATTCCGTTAGCATAAAACGTATACGTATGTAGATAACCAAATATGTGTTATTAAAACTATTATATATATATATATATATATATATATATATATATATATATATATATATATATAATATGATAACGAAAGTAATGTTTACCTGCAATGTCATTGAACGTAAATAGCATTGCCGCAATGAGAAATATTTTTTCATGTGCAGTCCTACATAACCCTTTTTCCCCAAAAATAATATATAATAATTACAGATGTTATGTGTCACGCTTTCAGCAAAAGCTCTGCGCATGCGTGCCGCACCTAAATTTTGAAAAACATTCAACTAGCCTGCGTTTAGGAATATCTATATGTGTTTCCCACTGGCGCAATGGTTAGCGAAGTAGTATCTTTTACTTCGGCCCGACTGGTTTATAGTTCGATCCCAACCAACCTCTAAGAGTTGTATTCTACATTTCGAGGGGAAGGGGAAGAAATAATACATTAATTTTCATCACCTGATTAAAAACTACTTTTTTGTGTTGCTTAAAACTTAAAACTATTTTTTGTTTTTATGTTGGCGTTTTTAATGGCATTGTCTATTTAATTACGTTGACTGCTTAAAAAGTAGGGTATTGGCCAGTATTATTTTTTATTTATTTATTTTTTGAACGGATGGCATATCAATCTTTTTTTAGTAGATATGCGCAGTGTCCATCGTACACGAGTTACTATTTTAAACAATTATTTCACTCTTATCCAGAAGGGGGTTGGTGGCTCATAAAAAAGCAAGTGTAACTTACTAACAAATAGAGGGTGCTTTGTTACATTAGGACCCGTATTGAAAACATCATTTCGTGTAATTTACACGGGTTCCGCTAGTAAACTCATTATAATAAAAATAAACTTATTCGTACTACAGATTTCCTCAGGAAAAAACAAGGGGCGTAATTAATTCTGAAAAAAAAACAAGTTATCTTCCTTTTAACCGTAAACATTTTCCATTAAAAAAGAAGAAAAACGTTTTTAGAACTATATAACCCCATCCCAATTATAAATTTATATATATATATAAATATATATATATATATATATATATATATATATATATATATATATATACGTCAGACTTAATTACAAGTAACATGAATTTAACCTGATGCAAAACCCTTTAAACTAACCACATCTTCATACTCTTTCCCACCTTTCCCTCTTTCTGTAGTAATCGAACCTAGTTAGTCATTTTTATCGGCTTATTCAAGTCTGCAACTTTGTAAATTATACCTATGTTGCATTCTTAATTTTTTTAATTTCTAAGTAATGAAATGTTTATATTCATACGAAATTCACTGTGTATTTTATTGAACTTCTTTGCTAGATGAATGTTCGTTTTTGATACATTAGAGACATATAGTCCCCAATGTAATCTTTTCATGATATTTATTTGATTTAATCTGAGAGGAAAATATCCACTTCCATTAACAATACGTCAAAGCTAATACGTTTAACATAGATATTATATCAGTACCCACAATATCGAGCTTACCCCAACCTATCAGTTACCGTTACAAATCAAAATCCCTCAGACAAAAGAGAGTATATACCTAACCAAGATTAGATATAAATTTACCATATGTAAGAAGCTCATCTATCTTTATCGATATATAAAAAATGCTCGATATACCATCATATTTTTGATGCTATGACGTTATTTGATTATTTAACTGAGAAGGTAACTGGATGTAAATAAAGTCTTCAATTCATCCCTTGTTATTAATTACAGTTAGTATAATGCTATGACCAAAAAAGGTAATTGAAGAAAATTGGCGAGAAAAGGTTGACATTTCATACTGGTCTTATATTACCCGTATAATGTATAAAATACAAATGCAGTGATGCTTAGATTTATAAACATTTCAGTAAAAAACTATTCTTTTTATTATAGATGCTCCAAGTCGTATACTATTTACTTATAACGCTTATTGATGTATTGTCTAAAAGCCTTAGTTAAAATATTCTCGCCGTACCACTGATGCTTTTATATGATAAAAATAGGTTTCAGAGATTCACATTTCAATTATATACACTTCGCGGATATGTCAACTATTTGAGAACTTGCATAATTGAATAAATTTTCCGGAACTTATTAATGTGTATCGTATTTAATCGACACCTTACATAAGCTATTTAATTTACCGACTTCCTCAACTTTAAATAGGCTTAAAGTAAAATAGCTTATATCTATTTCGGTGAAGACTATTTTGTAGAATGTCCTGCTTTATGTTTAGCAAATTGTGACTAGATGTTATTATATGGTAATTATATATCGGTAATTGAGTGATGTTTCCTTTGGTAATAACTAAAATGTATATACACTCTGAAGCTTGAAACACAACTACTTTTAGCTTGCTATTTGAAACAATTTTGGTGATTATAAAAAGTGTATAGCTAAATATATAACATTTATAATAACTCATATTTCTCTCTCTCTATGTATACATATATATATATATATATATATATATATATATATATATATATATATATATATAATAGTGAGATTGACACCTCTACCGTTGACTGGTATTACTTTCTGACAAAAAGCTAAATAGCATTTCTGTTCCACGATATCGAAATTTGTATTTGGTCTGATCGACAGCGTCTGGCTTGCCTCTTTGATGTCATACAGAGAATCGAATCAAGATACTACTCTCTCTGTAATAATTGATCTTCCTGTATCCACATTCAAAACGTGCTAATTATTTAGCAGATACTTTCTAAAACCATTTTAATTAGCTTGAATGCTTGATAAGGCAATCGCGTAAATAAACATGGCGTTGATTCACACGGATTCCTTTCCCGTGTATCGACCTATTATCCCTTAACACTTTTTTCTAAAGGAGAAATTGAATGCGACATTTTTTTCAAATACAACTTTGAAAGTTTGTTAGAAAGTTCAAAACTTAGAGAAAATTAAATTATAAGTAATTGATAAAACTACGTGGCAAGAACAGAAAAAAAGAAGAATCATTGTCCACTATAACGCTAATGATACTTTTTTCCATACGGTGAATTTCATTGCATGGAGTTGAATTTTGTCCATTACTACAACGACTAGTTCCATCATAATCTCTCTCTTTTGATATATCTCTTTTGCCACATCTGTATGTTTTATTTAGCGTATTTTCTTTTACTCTTTTTTAGCAAGTTACATAACAACAACACATTCCTGCAATTTATAACGCTGATAGTGCGTTTTTATGACCCTAAATGTCGTCTCAATTTGAATACTGAACCCTTTTCTCTCTCTTTCTCTCTCTTTCTCATCCTTTCTAAAAATGTATTAAGATCACTGTACCGTCTTCTGTTTTCCATTTTTTTCTTTTCACTATTTTACATTTCAGTTTACTTTCACTTTTTTGTTTATTTTTGTAAGTTAGCGATAACCCTTACATTTAGCTCTTCCAATCCGCAACCTTGCGTGCCAATTTTCAATTTATTTTAAAGCTTTCCCCTCCACATCGTTATGATAAAATAGTAATTAACTGCAATGTCTTAATCGATGGAAGTCATTATGTTTTCAATGAATTTGTAGCAAAAGAGTGAGTCTCCCTACTGTAATATACTACAATGGAACAACATGTTATATCTTTGTTGATATACTATAATATTCCCGGTGTTCGTCGTATAGGGTCAACTAGTATTAGATATATAAAAACTAACAAACTGCTGTTATGTCGTTTCACGACTCATCAGTGCTGGAAGATATAATTAGTGCATCAGCCCCCTAGATACATTACCTTCATATATATATATATATATATATATATATATATATATATATATGGGAAATGAAAAAAGAAACACAAAGATATAATTAGCGCATCAGCCCCCTAGATACATTACCTTCATATATATATATATATATATATATATATATATATATATATATATATATATATATATATGGGAAATGAAAAAGGAAACACCAAAAATGATGTTTTTTATGTTTCATCAACATTTATTTTCATTCCTCACAACTGACTTCACCAAGTCCGGACGTCAGCCCTACTGTTTTTCCAGTAGCTGGCTACTACTCTCCTCCATTCAACCCACCATGTACACCCTATATGTCCAAGTACTTGCATAACATTTTTTCTCTATATTATCATCCTGAGGAAGTCTTACAAATAAAGACGAAACGTTGATGAACACATAAAAAACATCCTTTTTGGTTTTTCCTTTTTCATTCCCCATTACGTTGGATTACCTTCATCCTTTTTTTCCCATATATATATATATATATATATATATATATATATATATATATATATATATATATATATATATATGAATATATGTATATATAGAGAGACACACAGAGATAAACATACAGACATACAGATAGCCAGACAGATAGGATATAAAGAGAAATGGTGATGTTGCATTAAAAAATAATGAGTTTTGACCAGACATATTTAAAATGATATAAAATGATCCTAATTATTTACAGAACCGACACATAGCAATTTGAACTTGTTCCTACGAATAAGAAACCGATTTAAGCCAACTTACTACATGACTATTGAAAATATTGTAGACAGCCAAGCTAAACTAGTACCTGATATATACATTTACTCGTTTGCATAAGGCATTTGCTTTACATTACTATATCTCTCCACAGTTTATAGACACGTATGGTGAATATGAAAAAACATAGAAAGAAAATGTGTTTGTTGAACATGATCTCAAAATATAAGATGCATTTATGAGACCAAAGTATTGCGTTCACACATGTTAGCATGGTGTACTGCATTGAAACTAATCTGAAGGGCACCTGTTTGTTATGATAACTAGTAAGAGAAAACATGGATTCAATGTTGCATTTGTTTTCGATTCATGCGCACATACATCATCATTTTTCTTTTATTCCCCTCTATTTTCTCCGCTTATGCAACCTGTGACTTTATGTTCGTATTATGTTAATAGGCCAAGTTTACGCTGCTTTATTCTGCGTTTTTCTATACGCCTATCTAAGCAGTCGGCCCTTAGAGTTTCCTTCGATGAATGCATGCCATAATATTCGATATACCATGTCTATTTTTAACAACAGTTAATAACCTTTAAATATATACTCTGGTAAATTTGAATTATAACATATGTATAATTAAATGAAATACTATAAATTGAGTGAGAATTAACATTAAAATTCAGACAAATGAATACATCACACTGAAATGTTTTCGTTAGAGAGTGACGAAATCAACTTCAATATGAAGAACGCTAAAATTAAATAAAAATAACGATATGAGACAAGTTTCTATGATCATATTTGTTAGCTTGTAAATATATGTTTAATTAAGTCATAAATACTAATTTATATTTGAGGCGAATGAGATGTATATTCGCTTGATTTACCTTGAAAGAATATTCTTTTTAATTAAGATACATTACAGGGATAATTTATTGTAAGCGAACTTAAAACACGTAATGAAGCCTACATACATGGTTTTAATTATAGGGAATTTAGTAGATATGCGTGGATACATTAAATATATATATCTACATATCATTTTTTTGTATTAAAATGTTTCTCCAATACGAACTTAATTATTATAAATTTACCTTTGTTAGAATATTATTCACCTATTATTTTCATGCAGATAAGAATCAACCAATTGTATAATCGATTTATCTTGTTGGTCGATTTCAGAACCGATAGAATGCTCGCTGAGTAGCATTATTTGAATAAGAGATCTTAACGTTCTCATTATAATGAGATAATCCCCCACTGCGAACGGTAGATGCTACTTCATAAGGAATCTCTATTTATTCGACAAAGCACGGTTGCAGAATAAATTGAAAGCAAACGATAAGAAAAACATTATATTTTTATATATATATATATATATATATATATATATATATATACGTGCTTACACACACAGAGGACAAACAGATAAGTGCTTTAAAATTATGTTTTGTTAATAATCGTCGATTCTAACCATTAGGCCGTCTAGCAGGCGCCAATATATATATATATATATATATATATATATATATATATATATATATATATATATATATATATATATGTATGTATATATATATATATATATATATATATATATATATTAATTTCATACGTGCATACAAGTAATACATGGGCACGTGTTTCTGGCTCACATCCGTCATCAGCATGGCTAACTTAGACGAAAATCGAACCTTCGATATTGATGTCTATAGTCTAGCGTTTTACGATTGGACAGACACGCCCTGTCTAGAAATATCTACGATTTATATCACTTAAATATTAAATCTATTTTTATGTAATTATTTTTATTGGTGATCGCAGCGTTCGTTGTTTTTTTTTGGCTTACTATTATTTCGATTGTCTTACTTCCTTAGTTATTAAGATGCAGTGAATTGCATTATTAGCCGCCCTTAACCTTTTAGGACGCATTTTTCGTTTACATATGCATTTTTATTGATTTCATACGTACATAAAAGTAAGTAAGCAGCATGGCTAACTTAGCAAAAGATCGACCCTTCGATGTTGATGTCTATAATCTAGCGTTTTACGATCGGACTATAACGCATTGTTTACAAATACGTACGAGTTTTATTACCTAAATATTTAATGTATTTTTATGTAATTATTTTTATTGGTGATTGCAGCAATTATTTTTATTGGTGTTCTGCTTACTACTACTTCTTCGATTTAGACAATCGAAGTAATAGTAACAACGAACGCTGCAATCACTAATATAAATACTTACATAAAAATACAGTTTATATATATATATATATATATATATATATATATATATATATATATATATAGTCTAATGCCAGATATTGAAATACCAGTAAAGTATACGTCTGATTAATGTGTATGCCGTTAAACTGCAGTAATGTTTTAAACTAGGTAAATGTGTCATTTGTTATTTATATATTCGAAATGATATCAGACACTTTCTATGTTAATAACTTTCTGTATTTACTCATTTGTGATCCGATTTTGTTTTTTGTTATATATATATATATATATATATATATATATATATATATATATATATATATATATATATATTAAAATAAACATAGTTTGAGTATCCGACAATTCATTCAGACCCTCTTCGGCTCCTCCTCAGAGATATACTTTTTACTCAGTTTTTTATATGAGAATAAACAGTTTGAGTATCCGACAATTATATATTGAGCACTTTTGAAAAGTATTGGTTTTGTTCATTTTGTTCATATTTGAATTTAATTTAATCATTTATATATATATATATATATATATATATATATATATATATATATATATATATACATATATATATATATATATATATATATACATATATATATATATATATATATATATATACATATATATATATATATATATATATATATAGAGAGAGAGAGAGAGAGAGAGTAAAAGAGAGAGAGATAGAAGAAAAAAAAGAGTGATAAATATGCGACGATTGTCCAAATTTATTTCAAATTTCAATTGTTCAATGCAAGGTGTATTCAATAATAAACTAGTGTTTATTATTCTTTCCTTAAGCCAAGGCTTTTCAAAGATCGAAATCTTATAATCAGAGGAGAAATACAGATGGATAAGTTGGCTTTCGAAAAAACAAAGTTCAAATATTTGAAAAATATGAAAATTATTATTAAAAGAATTATTATTAAAAGAAATATAGGTAAGACTTACCTATATTTTGAGCACTTTCTCCACACTGCTCCCACGCAAAGAGTTTATCTTCACATTCTACAATTCATCGGACTTTTTTTCAACGGAAATTTACCACCCGGACAATTTGCATATCTTTTTCACGGAACTTTTCTTTTCATTCACTGCGTTTTTTTAACAAAAATTATTTTAATAATAATTTTCATATTTTTCAAATATTTGAACTTTGTTTTTTTCGAAAGCCAACGTATCCATCTGTATTTCTCCTCTGATGATAAGATTTCGATCTTTGAAAAGCCTTGGCTTAAGGAAAGAATAATAAACACTAGTTTATTACTGATTGAACAATTGAAATTTGAAATAAATTTGGACAATCGTCGCATATTTATAACTCTTTTTTTTTTCTTTTATCTCTACAATTGCTCTATCTCGTATATTGAGCCAATCCTCTTCACAATATGTTCCATCTACTAAAAGTTTTTACTTTGGTTTATATTTGATCCTATATATATATATATATATATATATATATAGTCATCCACATACAGACCAGTTAATGCCTCAAGCCGGGATTGAAACTCGACCGTCTAACTGACGGTCGGCGCTTCTAACCCCTACGCTATCATGCGACACTGACTGAATGTAAGATATATCTCAATGTAAACATTGCAATTGCCGTATTTAGTTTTACCTAATGAGCTATGCCTTAAAGCTAATGGCAGTTGGCGATATCCTTACAAACTAAGCCCTACCCCGGGAGGGAGCTTTATATAGTCATCCACATACAGACTGTTTCGCTGTTTCACAGCTCATCAGTGCGGCTAGACCAGTTAGTGCATCAAGCCGGGATTGAAACTCGACCGTCGAGCTGACGGTCGGCGCTTCTAACCCCTACGTTATATATATATATATATATATATATATAGATTTTTTTTTTCAATTATTTCAAAAATCTGATAACGCAACAGCCCACTACCCATGAAAGCCACAAACCGGAGATCTTAGACTAGGACTTCCGGTTTGTGGCTTACAAGGGTTGTGGGCTTCGGCCTGTTCGGATTGGTGAAATTATATATATATATATATATATATAGTGTTTTAAGGACGATTATTAGTGTATAAAGCATATACACGATGTTGTTGTTTTTGTAAATATTATATTTTATTTTGATATTTCGAGGAGTCCTCCACTCGATATAACAGAATACAAGTTAATATTTACAAACACATCAACATAGTATTTATGCTTTACACACTACCAATCATCCTTAAAACACTTCTCTAGAAGCAAACGTAGAATAGCAAAAATATATATATATATATATATATATATATATATATATCGGAAATGTCAATTTATATTATAGGAATCCTTCATGCTATTTCTCGTAAACATACATGGTCTCACTTGTGGTAGAAAACGTGTCTTCCGTTATTTGCAATTTATAAAAGATATTGTAAGCAAACATCTGATACACACATTATTTTTCGATAGCCTCATTTATTGATCCAGTGTAATATGTTACATTACAGTGACTTAACTATTATACTACTTAAGAATCGATATGTTTAGAAAACACATTATTGAATTTTTAAAAGACACTTATCGAATCACCAACAGTAATCAACGACTCTTGTCTGGGATCGACCATACTTGCAATAAAGGGTGGGTGCCTCGCACTCGCTCTGACAGAAAACGATTATATTTTTTTCAGCAGTTCCGTACGATGTAATAATTAGATGTAATGGTACTAAGTGTGAGTGAGAGTTCAATTAATATTCACATCGACCATACATTCCGGCGTTTTCCGGGATATAAAGCATAATAAGCTACGTTAAAAAGATGTCAGCAAATTAGGTGAATGTGCCTTGTTCCGTTGGATATGTGTTCCTATATCTGTATTCCAAGATGCTCACTCCCAAGAGTGTGTTATATGAAAGCCTAATAACTTGTTCATTTTTAAAGGATACTTCAGAATTATTTTCTTAGAGGGAGATACTAGCCTTTCCTTAGATCTATCTCATTGCTTTTTCTTTTTTATTATTCTTGGCTCACTCCAAATTATGTCTTTTTTGTGTAATTGTCATTGGAAATATTTTACGCATAGAAAATGTAGAAATGTAATTGTTGGATATATCAGAGAATTGTAAATTTTAGTAAATTTGGTTTCTAAGATTCAGATTTTTCCCAGATTGTCTGCTAAGCTCCAGCCCCTGCGGCATCACCGCATTGTTGGATGCCAATACTAATTTTCCAAATTCTATTATTATCTCATTGGATTGTAATGTAAATAGCCCAGACTAGCAGTAACATCTAACCTCTTCATTTTATATATATCTAGTAGCCGGAAGATTTACTCCATTAATAGTTTTTGCCCCGTACCGCATATCTTAGGAATTCCCAAATCTCTACTAAAGTTACCCCCTATGAACCTGGCCCTACCAAAGTAGCCTTTTATACTTCCGTGGAAATATGCTTAGTTTGAGGTGAACAAAATGTAAACAAAATAAAGTACGCACGATAAAACTAACACTTTATCTGTCTAATAAAAATAACCAATAGCTATCATTTTACTTGTAAACATTTACCCATTACAACAATGAATTGGATTCTCCTACTTTCTACCGTTCGGCATCAATTCTAAGTTTGACACATTTCACAAACTTATAGTGAAAAGTATAAAAAAAACATTCAAGAAACAAATTCAACACAAAAACTATCCTATGTTACTAGTAAAGAGTATACATAATGACAGGTTAAAAGAAATTAGAAAATCGTGAAAGAAATATTTACTGGTAGACATAGTTTTTTGACAAAAACATTGCACCTCTAATATTGCAAATAGATATTGAACAGCCGAAAAAAAGTAGAAAGTAAATTGTCTTGAACAGGCAAATGTTTAAAAAAAAATGTAACGGTATAGGTTAACATATATAAAACAGAAGATCATCCCTTGTTTAAACATAAACAAAATCCAAAATGAATTAGGCTAAAGAGTTAGAATTCGAGAGTGCAGATAATTGAGTGAAAGTTATAGTTAGTAATTGACCAACAATCTGTATTATTCAAAATTTAGAAAGTGCAATATTTGTCTGTTGTAATTCCAACATAATCAATTCATCGATTAAAGAACAAGACTGTTCCATCTTCCCCGTAACGTCTCACTACGGCTCACCTACTAATCATGACGTCATATATTTATTACAATATCTAATTTAATTTTTAACTTCCACTTCTCTGCTTAACCTAACTTTAAGTTTACACATTCACACCCTATTCTGTTAACAACGACACTACCTGACGAATAACCATCCATATTACATATATTATACAACCACCTACTTCTCTATAGGAAGTGGAACGATACCAACCATCAATCTTCCATCAGTTGCAAACTCCTATCCTCTCTCTCTATATTTCCTAAACATCGAAAACTAAATGCAGCTGTTTTACTTACTTCCACGAACCCCATTTTCCTCTATTGCTTGGCACAGTGAACATCTTGTTTGCCTTAGGATGTTCAAGACATGGCTAATAACACATGCCTAAAAGTCAAACGTTCAAACTCTTCGGTCTAACATTCACATCTAACATGAATTGGAAAAATACATAGAAAACATTGGAAAAGCTGCTGCAAAGAAATTAGGCTTCCTCAACCGTGCTAGAAAACTTCTCACACCTGACAGTATCCTATATCACTACAAAGCCAGCATTCGCCCATGCATGGAATATTGTTGTCACATCTGGGCTGGTGCACCATCCACTAGTCTCTCGCTCTTAGCCAAGGTTCAACATCAGTTTCTAATCTAATTAGTACCTCACTATCCACCAGGTTCCAGCCATTGTCATTCGCCGCAATGTTGCATTCTTTTGTTTGTTTTACAAGTACTTCAATGGAATATACTCCGATGAACTTGCGTCTCTGGTGCCCCCACGAAGTAAATACACCTGAGCAACCCGACAATCAGCTAAATCCTACCTATTCACTGTGGAGGTTCCCAGATGCCGGAGAGCCTTCTACTCCAATAGTTTCTTTCCTCAAGCTGCCGAACTTTGGGACCCTCTATCTGCTTACTGTTTCGCCGACTATACCAACATGCAGAAATTTAAAACTAATGTGAACAATCATCTTGCTGCACAGCTTTAAATTTAGGATGATCCCCTAAACTTTCAGCCTAACTCTTAGTAGACCCTTATGTTTACAGTTTTTTTTTAAAACACACTGTAAACTCACTTTACATTATATATGGTAGGCAAATTCCTATTCTAAATTTAGCAATCCCCGAAAAACCTGCTAAGTAACAATACCACATTTAAAACCAATAGCGAATTGAATTTACTCCAGAGTCAACACCTCTCGGATTCAGGGTGCTATCTAATAATACATGTGTCGCGCTTCATTGACGTCGTTTATATGTTTACACATGGTAGGGAACAACACAATTACAGATTAAAAATCTGTGCCTTTGTCGCGTCTACACTCACCTTCACACCACAAACATGTTTAGGATTTTTCATCCCCTCCTTCCGACCAATACATAGTTACGGCTTTTCTCTAACTAATCCCCCATGTGAGAATTCCCGTAACCAGTTAACGTTGCTCTATATTCTCTTCATAGAGATATTTGATAACACCTCTGCCAATCATCAAACAGATAAAACCAAACATAATGATATATTGCAAATATATATTTAATATGATAGAGTTGCGAAAATGAATTAATGCGTTTTCATCAAATCTCTTTCTAAAATTATGACACTACCTACACACCAAAAACACAGAGCCTCCCCCCTTCACTCCTCTTTCCCTAGCCCCTCAAAATCCATGCTACACATCACTACAACAAGAACCTCATCCCCTACCTCTCTCCCACACTAAGACAACTTCACTAACACCTCCACCACTCAACTTTTTCAGTCACAGCCATCCACATTCATTTTACTTCCTGCCACTGACTTCTCTCAGCCCGGACCTTGGTCCTGCGATCCTAGTAGTGGCTACTACCTCTTCTCATTAACCCATCATGTCAACCCAATATTTCTATGTACTTGCACGACATTTTTCTTAAAATTATCATCCTGAGGAAGTCTTACAAATAAAGACGAAATGTTGATGAATACATAAAAACACATCGTTTGTTTTTTCCTTTTTCATTTCCCATATAAATATATATGTATATATATATATATATATATATATACACGTATATATATATACACGTATATATATATATATATATATACACGTATATATATAGAGACGTATATATATATATACACACGTATATATATATATGTATACACGTATATATATATATATATACACGTATATATATACATATATCTATATATATATATATACACGTATATATATACGTATATATATACACGCATATATATACACGTATATATATATATACGTATATATACACGCATATATATATACACGTATATATATATATATATATATGTATATATATATATATATATATATATATATATATTACTCTCCGTCGTCTTTAAAAATGTTTTCTTCTATCTCTAGCGCTTTTCTGTTCATTTGACGAAGAATCGAAAACGTTCCTGAAACCTATGCAATATTTATTCATTTCTTTAATTTTAAAACAAAAAAAAACAACATCAGAAATATTGAAATAATATAAAAGGTATAATTGAACGGACGAAATCTGTTATTTTTTACAAAGTTTGCACCTTGGCATTTTGGCTAAGATCAAATTGTAGTATCTGTTCCGATGGATACTGCACACATAGACTGGTATTGTCTTGGCCTTCGGGCCTTGATTTACTCCGGTCTATGGGTCTGTCATGTGCAGTTCTAGGAGGTTCACCCTCCCAGGCTTCGCCTCCCTTCTTTGAGGAGGAGTAAGTTTATTGCTTACTGTCTGAGGCGCCCCTACTGGGGAATGCCGACGGGGCTGCCCAGGCAATCTTTAATGGCCAGAGTGCTCACCTCTCGGGCGCTGGCTTTTCAAACCCCACTTTCCCGACCCGACCTTGGGTCACATCTTACTTGTGGGAGTAAGATAAAAACTGGCCTTGTACCTAACTCCTGGAGAGGAGTAAATCAATACATATATATATATATATATATATATATATATATATATATATATATATAATATGTGTGTGTGTGTGTGCATGTGTTTATGTGTGTGTTTAGATATTTCGTCCACAAAATATGTATGCTTACTAGTTACTATAGTTTTGAAGACATTATTTAGTTTTCTTTTTTTGTCTTTAGTGTCTGCGTTGTTTTCTGCTGTGTAAGGAGAAACGGTGAATAAATGTTGCCATATTTTCAAATTAGGAAAACAAATGCACAAAAATAACGATTGAGTAACCGAAAAAAATAAATACTTACATTCCAGAAGATATTTTCATTTTATATTTATTTTCGCTCATCTTTTTTTAAGTTCTTTAATGTATGTACTATTTATTTCTTGTTCACTTAAAAGGTTGAGGCTATTATTTACTGAACAGCACGGCAAGTAGATGTGCCGAGGAAGACATTTCTGTTTGTTCTTTTTCTTTCATTTTTCTTTGAAAATAACACCTGTATTTTTCCGACACTGAAGAGAATTTACGCGTGAGACAAATCAAGCATGCGTTAAATACCTACCATATCTCTCTCTCCACCCTCTCTCTCTCTCTCTCTCTCTCTCTCTATATATATATATATATATATATATATATATATATATATATATATATACATATATAAATATATATATATATTGATGATTTCATTTTTTGCATTAAGCACATGTGTGCATAGGTCAATGTAAAAATGATATTCATTTATATATATATATATATATATATATATATATATATATATATATATAATAGCAGATACATTGAAAGTTGCCAGAAAACTAAAACGAATATGGAACATAAAGAAAATCACAACACTACCAATATTTTTTAAAGCACTAGGAATAGGCGCGAAAAATTAGAATAAAATGGAAGATTTAGACCATACAACACACGACAATGATGTAACAGCCGTAATATTAAGGTAAAACGCTTAATGCGGAAACCAACCGATATAACCAACAAATGCTTACTAACCGCAGTTAACTGTAAATAAGAAAGACACCCACATATCTGAAAAGATTTGAATGTTCTGAAAGCAGACACCATCAACTCAACAGAGATGAAAGAAAAGACTGAGAAAAATACCCGAGAAGAACAAAAGTTCTGGAAAGTACATTGTATAGTAGGAACCTAGTAAAAAGAATAAACACCTGAGCAGTATCACTAGAGAGATAATCTGGGCCATCTATCGGCCAGACCAAAAAAGAACCGATGCATCCTGACCAGAATAGATCGCTCCAGACAAGACATGAAGCCACTTTATGTAAGGAGCTAAAAAATACTTCTTCAATGCCAAAAACTAGAAAATGATACCTGTTAGGTGGATAGATACCCCATAAGAAAACAGCAAATATCCCCCCTTTGCCAGAAAAATCAGTAATAGAATGTGAGGATTCATGACAAAATAAGGAAACTGAGTATTACGAGGCTGATGAAAGCAAACTCAGGGTCTACTTTCTACTCTACTTGAATGCCTGTGTACAATGCACCATCCCCGAGAGGTGTTGTGACAGTATCGAACAGTCCCATGGAAGTTGAAGTCTCAGATACAGCGCTAGTATGAATGGAGAGAAGGAAAACCTTTAAATAACTCTGACGATATGTGAACAACTGAGTAATAAAATCTCAGGTCATCTTTACCAGGCCCTACGGGGAGAAATAGAATGACTTCCCAAGTGAAATAGGTTATTAAGATATATATTTCTTTATTGCAAGTTTAGATGAAGCCTGATGACGGCCGTAATTTGGTTGTCATAGACATAGGTGTTCGGTCAGTTACTAGTCGGAAGTGCTGTTATAAACCCCCATAGCGATGAAATAAATAACTCCCTGAAGTCGATAAGGCCGGATCGAATTTGTTTTTCAGAGACATAGGAATAATCCACTAGTTTTAAGATGAAGTGCTTTTATGAACTGGATCAGTTGCCAGAGTAGGGTTGCTTTTATAGACCCTCTTAGAGAAATAAATTACTTCTCTGTGTAAGATAATACCATAATTGTTTTTCAAAGACAAAAGAAAATTCGGTCGGTGGGTCATAGCAAAAAGATACAACTTTAGTCAGTCATTGAGTCAGTGCGCGAGACAACCGGACAAAACGGCTCGCTTCTGTTCTCCCCCAACGAAAAAATCACATCAGTCCGTTTGTGTTATTTTCTCGCCAGAACATAGAACAACATTTTTGCTGACAAACGAACAAGTCGCCCGAATTACTCGAGTCCGTCTCACAAACAAAAAAAACACACAGAGTTGAACTTTAATATTACCGAACTGCCTTACTTTGTAAACAAACAAGTGTAAATTATTTTTCTTTATTTTTTAAATAATTCTTCTTCTAAGAAAACCACAACAGACAACGTCGTTATAGACTTAATTCTTTTTATTTAACTGTTATGCACAGTGATAGCAAGTTGCTGATCTAACCCAGCTGATCGCTCACTGATCTAAACACACAACGCGGGAGTGAGTGATCGTTGGACAAAGCGTTTCGGCATCTACGACTTTCATCAGGGCGGCAACTTTTCCAGAGCAGTACCGGGTGCCTACCGAACCCAGGAACGGCCGAACTGGTGACGTCACGAAAGCTGGAGGAGTGTGGTACACTGACAGACACTAGGAGAAAATGGGGAAGGGGAAGAGGACTGGTAAGTACAGTACAGTGTGGGGACGACACACAAAAGAATTGTTAAAATGCATAACCCATAACACAGAAAGACTGATAGCGACAGCAAGGGACACCGTCAAAATGAACAATACCCAGCGTAGCGAAACCAGAAAAAAAAAACAGGAAAAGAAAAATTGGAAGGAAAACAGTTATATGAACGATATTTAAGAATTACAAGAGAAAAAAGTTAAAAAGAAATCTGCACATTGCTACAGAAAATAACATATGAACTAAAAACAATATCGCTACTGGCAGATGTACAAAACAATGTGATTAGAACTAAATACATCAAAGCTAAAATAAATAAAACTGAGGAAAACGGTAATTATAGACTCTGCGGACAAAGCGACTAAACATTTAATAACATGAGTAGTAAATTAGCCCCCAAAAAATAAAAACACATTCACGACTGGCTGGTTAAAAAAGTACACTGGAAACTATGCAAACGACTTCATTTTGAACATGCATACCAATGGTACAGACACACACTGGAAACAGTACTAGAAAACGAATATCATAAAACCCGCTGTGTCATTGATGTACAAACAGATCCACTCATCCAAGGAAGGAGACCGGATGTTATAATAGTTCATTAGAACGTAAGAAGACTGCAAAATTATAGATTTTTCCATCCCAGCAAATTGTAGGCTAAAGACCAAGAAGACGAAAAAACGGGACTTTCCAGAGAACGCTAAGGGATATTAAACATGAAGTCAATATAATACTATTAATCGTATGAGCACTATGTACAATCCCTCAAAACCTGAAATAAAAACCTAGGAGAAATCAGAATCAAAGCGTAGAATGAGAGTATACAACGGACGGCAATGATGAAAACAGCTGAAATGCGGAAACCAACCAACATAAACAACGAACTCTGACCAGGAGAGAACACTACGGTAAACTTAAAATGATAAACATCTCATCAATCCACCCTCTCTTTCCCCAAAACAAAAACAAACACAAGGTTATGACACCAGCCTCGGTAGATACAACACAAAATAGTCGTGAAATGTCTAGGAAGATGAAAAGATCAAGAAGAAAACGCACTTCCAACTTATTTACTGGAAAAGGTACAGACAAAGGCTAATAGCCATCCAAACTCCAGTAGAAAACCAATGTTTTTTGCTTGTGAGAGATCAATGGTAAGCGGCTGATAACACAACACAACATATCAGCAATTATAATCGAAAGAAGGACAGAATACTGGAACTCTGGGGAGACTCCAGCAAACATCACCAGTTATAGTCAGTCAGCAATCACTGATGATGACCTGCGTGAGAACTCCTAGTGAGTTGAGAATAATAAAACAAAACGGATATTTTTTATGAAGTGTTCATTCAAGGTTCACATTTAGCAATAAAAGATCTCAAACGTGACAGACCAACGAAATAACTATTTCAAAGTAAGATGTGACAGACAAAACGACGGACTTCTTTTTTAGATTCTTATGCCGATTTAAAGAATTTATTAAGCGTTCGCGTTTTGCAATGAAAATTATATCTTAAACTAAAATGTATCTAACCGAAAAAAATGAAACGAGAAACTTCTCGTAGAATGGGAGAACACGTATAAAAGTCGGAGATTCACTTGATATTAACCAAAGATGTATACAACTCGTATAAATTACTGTCATGTTGAGGTTTACAAAGTAAAACGGGAAAAGAAAGTGTGTCACTGCACAAAGAACTATTCGTTGTATTGGCATCAGTCAGTGATGTTTGCTGTTGCGTTAGCCTTACATTGCTAACTCATCCAATATTTCAAATGGGAAGGTATTATGGTACTGAAAGTAATCACACGGCGCAATCACGTTAACACACATACTTTTGTTACATCCTCGAAGTTAAGCGACGTTGGTCCTGATCAGTGCATGATGGGTGACCATTTTGGAATACTAGGAGTTGTATGTCATATCCAGTTATCGAAATATACAAACGGCTTGTGTTTGCATATGAATTTGATATTCCTTGGAAACCATAGTCGTTCGGTGAAAGCAGATACCCGTTCAAGACGAAAGGTACACCAATTATTACATATGTGATGAGAATAATGTTTAGTTACTTGTCCTCGTCCTCGCAACCCTCCTCCTTCACTATTTTAATATATATATATATATATATATATATATATATATATATATATATATAATAATTGTTTGCATAGGGACGGTACAGAGAAAACTTATGTGTTATTTATCGCTAGCTATAGACTCCCCTTCAGAGATTTTAATTTTCTTCTTGATAGATGTATGACTATCTTTTCTATTTATCTTCCAAATCTACACACATTTGTATGTTCATATTATTGAAACTATGGACATGATTAGATGGTGGATTGTAGAGAATACTCCAAGAGGAGTAGTAGGATAAGATGAATAGAGCGATACGCTATAGTTGTAGGGCAAGCATCGTAATAGAAGGCATATGAAGATGGCGTGAATAGTCTAAATGAAGAAGAAAATGAGAACTATAAAATTAATTAAATAAGAGTTTAGCTTTCAAAAAGTAGATAAACAAATAGAAATAAACAAATCAATGAAATATTCACACACAAAAATTATGTATACAAAAAAGAAAAGAAAAGTCATAGTACATTTAACAATTTATATAAAAAATAAAATAAAAGTTACAGTACATTAAACAATTCATATCAAAAATAAAAGAAAAGTTATAGTACATTTAACAATTTATATTAAAAAGAAAAGAAAATTCATAGTACATTTTACAATCTATACAAAAAAGAAAAGAAAAGTCATAGTACATTTAACAATTTATATGAACATAAAATTTTAGTACATTTAACAATTCATATATAAACAAAAAAGTCAACACACATTCAACAAGTTATATTAAATAGTAATGCCATAGTACATTTAACAATTTATATAAAAACAAAAGAAGAGTCATAGTAAATTTAAAAATGTATATTAAAAACAAAATTAACTTGATAGTACATTTTACAACTTTTATTTAAAAAACAAAAGAAAAGTCATAGTACATTGAACAAATTATATAAAAAAGAAAAGAATAGCCATAGTACATTTTACAAATCATATAAAAAAACAACAGAAAAGCCCTCGTACATTAACTAATTCATATAAAATAGTAATGTCATAGTATATTTAACAATTTATATGAAATAGTAATGTCATAGTACATTTAACAATTGATATAAAAACAAAAGTAACGTCATAGTATATTTCACAAACTATATAAAAAAATAAACGAAATGTCATAGTATATTTAACAATTCATATTTAAAAAAACAATGACAATAAAATGAGAGTTACTTAATCAGCAAATATAAAAACTAAACAAGGAAAGAGATGTTACATTAAAAAAGTTATTTATCCGAGAATAAACACAAGAACAAATTAGTTAAAAATAAAATACAATAGCAACATACAAAATAACATAATTAAAATTGTACAAATAAAAAACAAGATTTGCTAGAGATTAAACAAGTAAATCAAGCTATACAATAGGATAAATTCAGCGACCAGCGACTTCCGTATCGGTAAGCACAACAGAAATTAACCAAAAGTATCATAGAATTACGACCCAGATAATTATTTATGGCTGCTTGGCGATCAGTAAAGAGTGAAATCATTTACACTGAACTATTAAAACACAAATCCTATACAAGTATTATATATACATATATACTGTAAATGTGTTGGTAGTCGCTCATATGTCGTTCTGTATTTCTCTTTGTCTATCTCTCTCTCTCTATATATATATATATATATATATATATATATATATATATATATATATATTTACATATATATACAGGGTGATTCATAAGTCACTTAGCTATTTATTTTTGAAATTCTAAAGTTAAAAATACGGTAATACAAAACAGAAAGTTTATTCAACAAATTCATTTATGGCAGTTTTAACTTACAGCAAATTTTCAAAATTTCCATCTTCGTTTTGCATGCATAGCTCCATTCTTGTTTTAAAGGAATTTACGACTCTTTGTAGCATATTTGATTGATTAAATTTAACAAACTCGGCAGGGATTTTTGATTTGAGGTCGTCGATGTTAGTTATTGGTGTGGCAAATACTTGGTCACGTAAATATCACCACAAAAAATAGTCCAACGGCGTCAAATCAGAGCTTCGCGGAGACCAATTGATTGGCCCATCTCAACTCCACCATCGATGATTTACACAAATTAAAATAAGTGAAAATGAATATATATAGAAACACATATATAAACGAACAAATTTAAAATAACAAATAGCAGTAATTAGAGAGGAAGATAACAATTATAAAAAGTTCATAGCATGTTTGTGCTTCATATGGTAATTATTTTAAATAGCTAAGTAAAGTGACTTATGAATCACCCTGTATATATATATATATATATATATATATATATCAGTAGAAAAGGATACACATATGATTAACCATTGTTTCGTAAAAGTATTATTTTTTTAGAAAACCATATTAATGTGTGTGTAAAAATAAACAGCATTTTTATTAATCTAAGATTTCGAAAATTAGAATTGTCTTTGTAAAAGCCAACTGTTTTGTCTTTTATTTACATTTTCATTGTCCGATGTTATGTACCTTCCTAAGTCAGAAAGAACAATCCGGTATGTCAGTTAGCGCAGCTACGCTTTTTTGAATCAGTATAAATGGATAGACATATAGACCAGACGATGTAAATGAAAGAAGGATTTAAAAAAATATTTGACAAGGGAAATTCTAATTGTTAAAAGCTTATATTAAAATAAATTTTATTTAATGTACACTGACATTTTTTCTCAAAAAATGATTTTACGAAAAAATGGGTTATAATATGTCTACCAGTTTTATGTTACTCACCCACCCTTTTTTTGAATTTATTAAACTGTTTAATCTCACATATCTTTCCTTAAAACAAACTTTAGACGATTCTAATTTAACACTTACAAGCAAATAACGTATCCTTACTAGGTGACAACGAAAGCTGAAGATAGCGGGAAGGTAAACGCCTTCTGAGCTTGAAGCTAAAGCTGCTGCTGTTGTGCTGATAAACTTTAACATAATATATATATATATATATATATATATATATATATATATATATATATATATATATATATATATTAGGAAATTGATAACATATTTCAAGCACCACGTGTCTGAATATTTATATTGGAGTTTGAAAAACCAAAGAATGGTGCAATAGTAAATGATAAAATCATATTGTTTTATACTTTTGATGATTACACCTTTTTCAGAGGCGATAATTATTCGTTTATTTTTTCTTATTTATTGAGTTTATATTAACACTGATGAGTCAGATCCACTATAGAATCCGAAATACACGTACATTTGTTAGAGACGATTTTTTAAAAATGATGTATAGTCCGGTCTATGATGCTGCGCTGGCTTGGCGCCATTTGAATACGGAGATTAATAACATTTGAAGCACAATGTGTCTGAATATTTATATTAAAATTTAAAAAAGAAAACACAAAATGGTGCAATTTCCTGATACTTTCGATGAATACATCTTTTTTCAAAAGCGAGAGTCATTCTTTTTCTTTTTATTCATTTTGTTGGTATTAACACCGAGGTGTTAGATCCACCGTAGAGTCCGAATAACCCGTCAAGTTTTGAGAGACGATAGTTAAAAGTAAGATACATTCCGTACGATATTGCTTCGCTCACTTGACGCCATCTGAATAAGGAAATTGATAACAGCACGTGTCTGAATATTTCTATTTAAATTCAAAAAAACACAAAAAATCGTGAAATTTTAAATAATAAAACTATTTACTCATCAAATGTGCTGATTCAAAACCGTTAATACATCTTTTTACAGAGCACCACGTGTCTGAAAAAGTTACATTCTGATTTCTTAGGCGATTGCCTGTTAACACTGTGTAAATGGAGATTAAAAAATAAATATTTTAGAATTTAGTGGAAGATCAGTTGATATATATATATATATATATATATATATATATATATATATATATATATATATATATATCAAACGTACTATGTTCTCTATTTTCGGTCCATTCTATCTTTTTAGAGAACTTACCAGAATAAGTTTTTACTACTTACCCTAAGTCTGAGTGGAAAGGTATTTACACGACATGTAATCGCCTAAAATGTAGTTATCTCCCAAGTAAAACGCAGCGGATTTAACTCCCATATAAAAAAAAACGAATTCAGTTACGGTCATAAAACTGGCTCCGAAAATGGGAGTTATTTTACATTAAATTTATATTCAAAAAATGTCCCCCACGTTAAATTCCAAAATGATACTTTTTGGTTATTTCATTTTTCGTGAAGATTTTGAGGGTGTTTACACGTAATCACCTAAAACAGGTAGAGTACCTTTGGGGTAGATGGGGGTAATTTCGCAAAGGATGTAAATCTATAATCATACCAAAATACGAATCAATATTTTTTCGTAATTGGGACAGATGACAGTGCAACTAAATTATTGTTTTAATGTGTCAATCGGAATAGTAATAAAGAATGTGTTAACATTAAACATAAGTCTGTTGTTACACTTTACACAAATGCATTAACTTTACGAATAAAAAAAATATTCTTCTTATTTTTCAGGAAAAATGTAAAAACTGAAAAATAAGGCGAAAGAAATGGATCAGTGAGAAAGCGAACTAGACATATATATATATATATATATATATATATATATATATATATATATATAGTTCAGTATGTTTATATGTGTATATATTTGTATTAGAGGATTCACTTACTAGACTAACCGATCGTTGTGAATTTTGGAATACAAATATTAGCGTAAGCCGTCGAAACGTAAGCTATATTTCGTTGAATTAAGTTTCGTGCATAGCGTGAAATAAACTAGTGGAAACCTTTCGTGAAAATAAAAATATCTCATATATTTACAAAATTTTACCCATTTGTATTTAGGATAAATTATTAAATTCCCCCTAAATGTCAGTTTCTTTAGAATATTTTAAAGGATTTTTTATTAGACATACTATTTGCACAACAATTAATTTTTAAATTCAAATTTATCAGATTTGCCTTGAATTTGATCAAGAGTAATTAGACACCAAATAAGAAAGATCCCTTTAGATTTAAATTTCACGTTTAACTCTTTAAACCTAAGGCTTACGTTTAAATATTTACGAGAATTAAAAACGTATAATGAATCGTGATCGAAATTGAAATAACGATTCGCGACATAAGGTTTTGTAAAAAAGTGGTCGAATCGGTTCGTGAAAAATCAGATTATTCCAATTCTTGTGAAACTTTTACAATTGTTATTAGACATCTATTAATAAATACTCCACCAATGTCAGTTTCTTTGGACGGTTTTAATAAGCATAATATGGAACACAACTATTTGAAAATTCCAATATACTTGATTTTCATTGAAATTGTTCGTCGTCAGTAAGCCCCAATTACGCAACATTCTTTTTATTTTAATCAGAATTACCATAATGATTCTAGATATGCGGTTTAGTGTCATTATATATTATTTTAATGTTAAGGGCACATAAAAGTGCTGCAAAACAGTTATGTCCGAGTAATATAGTTTACCCATCTTGTCTTGAGATGGATATTTTCATAATATATATATATATATATATATATATATATATATATATATATATATATATATATATATATATATATATGTGTGTGTGTGTGTGTGTGTGTGTGTGTGTGCGTGTATGGGTGTGTGTGTATAATGCTTAACACATTTATTAGATTGCCTGCCATGAAAACAAGAAAACACATTTTTAGAACAACATTTTTTTAAAAATAAAGTTATTTTTTTTATTTCGTTAAATCAAATCGAAACAAGTAAACAATTATTTGGCACACGTAATAACCAAAAAAAACTACATATTTTATAGATTCTGTAGGGGTTAATAAAAGTTGTAATGTGTGTGGCATGTTACTTATGTAATTATCGATAGCCTGTTCTGTTAATGAAATACAAATCATTTCTAGCTTTTCCCACATACTTGTTTTAGACTAAACTTTCAATACTACTAAATCACAAATTTGACCACCAGAATAGCCATCCAAACAATTCCATCTTCAGTAAATTAATTATTTTAATGATAGAATCGTATGTGCAAAGTTTTAAAGAAAGCTGGAGGTAATTGTCATGTTTATATATCAATCAAGGACAACTGAATAAGAGTCTAGATTGGATTCCATGTTGCACCCATGTTCTAGTTTAGTCGATTTTGTTTATCTTTGATCTTCAGTAGTTGTCCCACGAATCTTTTTCATAATTTGAATATCATACCATTATGGAACCTCAATAATGTGTCATTGTGTGTTCAACGCATATAGTATCAACATATGTTTCTATATTTAGATACAAGTGTGTAAGGTAAGGTAAGAATTAGGATTTTTCAACATATTATTGTAATTAAGTAAGAGAATGAAAACTTCCATTAGCAGTTAAGGTTAAAATAAGAGGTACCGGACTTTGAATCATGGGCGAAATCCGAAATCAGAATTCGCACGTAGTGATTAAGGAAAAGAAGTCTTTCACGTCGGCAGATACGCTGATTGTGTAAAGTCGCAGTTCTTAGAAATTCCGCTTTTGTTTACCCCCCACCCCTCTCGACGCTCATGTGCAACTTTACAGTGCTCTTAGAGAATAAACGAATACCATATTAAGGAACATTAGCCATTGCGCTACAAGTGTGTGCAATTGGTTTTCCTTTCATCTTCACATAATTACAGCTACTTGACGAAGGACAATAGAAAACTTCAGCTACAGCATAACCATTGCAAATACAAAGAAACAATCAGGTGCTTTGTCGAATAATTGAACTATGTTATAAACCCTGGTGATCTAAGAAGCCACTGCAATATTTTTATTCAGCTTCCGCAGAAAGAAAAACAACGACGCTGACAGAATCATGAACAACTTTATTCATCCGTCTAAGATATCGTCTTCTCGTCATCGATATCCCACATTTCATGCCTTCTTGCAAATCTGTGTAGTTTCTGGATGTTTGCAAATATATGCACTTGGTAGTTGGTAGCTTAGACTTATTTTTCACTTTTCTGCATATGTTTTCTTGAGATTTGCTCAGACTCTTATCTAGAAAACGTTAATCTATTTTTAAAGATCACGATGGTACTATGCTCTATGTCGACTATTTACTGAAAAGTCGTATATATGCTTCAATTACATTCTCTAAGTAAAGTATTGGTAATTTACTCTAACACATATCCGTCGATGCTATTAGAACAGTTCATGTCTTTCCCATCAGAAAGGGCTATACTACGGGAATTCCATCTTCAGTGAATTCTCAACAGTTCATTATTTTTAACGAAAATGAGTTATTACAAACTAAATGCATCTTCGTATATCCAAATTGCATCCCGTTTACTAAGTCGTCTGAGAAGTATGAAATGTAGTAAGTATAACTTTTAACAAGTAACACGTATACTTCTGTTCACGTATGCAAGTTGTAAGCACTAATATAATTTTATAGCCTAATCAAGAAATAATATTCAACTATAATACCTTATACTATATAAAATTCCGGGCTGATATTAATAATAATTGTATTTCAACATTACCTAGATGTCATGCCTCTTTTGACATGTTCATTTCAGTGAATTACGCAATTCATTTCCAGAGCTTATACATCATTTTTTTAAAATATATAATGACATACAGTGTCCATGCCTCATCAGCATCCTACATTTTATCACGATTTACATCACCGTATTCTCACGCAATAAACGGAATAAAACGTGCAACTAAACCTGTGTTGTACATTGGGGCACGGAAGTCAATTTTATGTGACTGTGACGTCACGAAGAAGGAGGAATCGAAAAAGATATCTTTCTCAACTTAGAATTCACCACGAATAGACGTCCTATATACATTAGTCAAGTGGCCTGGAAAGAAACATTTTGGTAAAGTACTAATGATGATTGGTAACATCGTTCAGGAATATTCCTTCATAAACAAATGGTTTTAATAAAAATGTGTTTTGTTCTAGAACGCGCTGGTTTGTGCTACTAAGTATCACTTTAAGATGATGCTAAGCGCGTGTGGCATAACTGCAGATAACAACAAAGATGCAGGGTCGATCAAGAAACGCATCTCATTTTCGGCATGATGACCAGAGTTTGCCACACAGATACGTTAGATCGTTACCAAGACGAGCAAGGGTCAAGGAAAAATGGAGAAGTGAAGATACGAAGTGTAATGCAAACACAAAAAGGAAGTAAATACAGTAAGTACGAAAACGATGATTATATAAGAATGCATCTATAGAAAAGCAATACACTCAGAATAGACAGAGAGCAAAGACAAAACAAGCAAATAACGTATACAACTCACACACACGCACGTATAAGACATGCATTATAATATTATATTATGTAAAACGAATGCAGATTGAAAGAAAAACTTAACCTATTGATCAAAATAATTGCATGGACAGTTGACCCGGCGATTAAATTTGAGAAAATATGACTTTGAATTTTGCCTGCTGAGAAAAGAGGAATTAGCGAGAAAAAGTGACATCATTCCCCTCGATTGTTGCTTGTACTATAACTTGTGTATTCCTTTTATTACTAGGTGACTTAGTTATGCATTCTATATTAATTATGCATTGTACAATATATACCTTGGCTTACACTACTCATAGTAAATATGACCTGATTCTTAATTACAAGTTCTATATTTTGTATCCCTATCTTAGATAGTGCTGTGGGTAGATGGACAGTTGTCATTCAAGTTTTTACTACTATTCTAACCTATTCGAAATATATTTTATTAAGGACCCTTACAATAGATTTATTGTAATTTCCTCCAGCAATTATATTTGGACTTAATACGCCTAAACATTTCCTCATTGTTTGATTATATATGTTACGAATTCCTTCTTATAATACGTCTTATATATTATATAACAATATTTGTTGTAATTTTTTCCCATTTGAGGTGCGACCTCCTACTTGTAATATTGCATAGTCTTCAATCCACTTTAGACCATATGTACATCATGAATTAAAGTTTCAGCCTGCTAAACTTTGACTTACGGCTAAAATAGTATCTACTCCCCTCATTGTTTCTATTTGTTGTATGAATGAAGATGTCGATCTGTATTCCATTGATGAGGATTATATGATTTCGCTTTTGACTCTGAGTTAACACCCTTTTCTGACGACGTGATCTAATATCAATAAAACATATGGTCTCTGAAACAAAAGTTGTTATGTTGAATACTTGGGACGCGAACCAAGCATGCACTTGTGGTTACATGGATTTATGTTATATATATATATATATATATATATATATATATATATATATATATATATATATATATATATATATATATATATATATCGGAGAGAGTAGATTCTTGAATGTATTTGGCTAGGATTTCATTGGATGTTTTGCTCCACTTTTAAACTTTGAGTAGTAGTAGCAAACCAATAGCACATTCCTGTGTGCAACAGTTCATGGTTGGACTTTTAAGCTCCTTATGTTTCTTGTTTTACTGCTGCATTTGAAGGAGATAGGGGCCAGGACATTTTGTATCAAGGCCTGATGGCTGACTCTCTGTAACTTCTGTCATGACTGGAGAACCATTTCCAGAGGCAGAAATGTTCACACCATTGCTTACATCTTTCCACCTAGTGTATGAACGGGTTGATGGGCACATTTTATCCTAGGTGCCGGCCTGCCACTATTTATGTTCGTATTTATTCTTATTTTTTATCATATATTTCCTCATTGTCAACAGTTTCTAATTCATTATTCGAAGCTGCCCTCTACTAATAGAGGGAGTGCCCCCGCCACCTATTCGGGAGACGTGTTGGATAACATGAGGAGATAGCACAATATTTTTTTTATTATTTGGTCAGGGTTTCCTTCAAATAAAATGTATCCTTATGTAAGAGTCGCTGACAAACCCCTGTAGAGAGACACCGAAGACACTCGAGGGTGGTGTCAAGTAGGCATTCAAGTCCTCCCACATTGCATCCAAGTCCTCCCATGTACGCATTGCAGTCATGCCCTGTAAGCATTCAACTCCTATATATTATGATGTGTTTTATGTAATTGTTTTTCTAGGTAACGCGTCATGGTGCAGAATTAAAACGCCAGACACTACATATCAATATCAAAAGTTCGATCCTTGTCTAAGTCAGCTATGCTGATGACGGCTGTAAACCAGAAACACGTGTCAACAGATGACTTTTATGTACGTATACCATCATTAACACTATATATATATATTAACGAAAAATACGCCCTATGAATTTAATGACAACTAATACTGTGATATTATGCATTAATCTGTATCACTTAGGAATCGTAATAGTATTATACCATCACGAATAAAAACAATTACATAAAATACATACAGATATTTAGATGATAAAAATCGTACATATATCTAAGCAATACGTTATTATCCGGAGGTAAAACGCCAGACTATAGACAACAATATCGACGGTTCGATCATTGTCTAAGTTAGACATGAAAATGACACCTGTGAACCAGAGATACGTGCCCATGGATTACTATTTATGTACGTATAAAATTAATAAACATATATATATACATATATATATATATATATATATATATATGTGTGTGTGTGTGTGTGTATATATTAACGACAAATGCGTGCTATGAAGTTAATTGCGACTAATAATGCAATATTCTGCATTAATCTGTCTCACTTAAAGAGTAAACAATCGAACTAATAATATACCATCACTGACAAGAACAATAACATGAAATACATTAACATATTTAAGTGATACAAACTGTAAACATTTGAAGGCAATGTAGTTAAACGCCATAGATATCACTATCAAAGATTCGATCCTTGTCTAAGTTAGCCAGAAACACGTGTCTATAGATTACTTTTGTGTAGTATGATATATATATATATATATATATATATATATGTGTGTGTGTGTGTGTGTGTGTGTGTATTTTCTCTATATGTAATTATCAAACTTTTATTAATGTCGGAAGAAATTATTTTACTTACGAAGACGAAATATACAAATATCTTCGCTTCAAGCAAATTCATTATATTCTGTTTCGATATTCCCTTTCCTTATTGTATCTTTTTAATTCACACGCATATATATATATATATATATATATATATATATATATATATATATATATATATATATATATATATACATAAGAAAGACATACAGCGAGTGTGTTTGAGTGGAGAGAAAAAGGTACAAAGAAGGAGAATATGAGGTTAATAACTATAAGGTTATATATACATTCATAATTTAACTGACTAAGATATATTTGTATAAAGGCGAGAAAATGTATAGGGGCTAGGTAGGAAAGAAACTGCGCGAGCTTAAGGTATAAATTCATTTAAGTTCGTGTATATTTGTACGCGTTGATATATACTATCATACTGAGGGTTCGTCATAAGTATAGACCGTTACCAACCAACCCATACAAATATTTCAGTTTCTGACTCAAAATTATATAGACATGCTTAGCTGTTCAGTTCACTTGAAACATTATTCGCACTGAATAATGGCCACATTTCATTTTCTTGCCCATTGAAAGCCAAAAGATATAATGAAGTAAAACTTTTGCTTGCAAGAAAAATTAGTATAGCAACCGATTAACAAATCGAAAGCAAGAAAAACATAGCATAAAGATTTGATGTATTGGAACAGTCCCAACTTATTCTATTTGCTCGGCACTTTATTTGCTTTTTGTTCGTTTCCCCATCCTTCTTTGTATAGTCATATAATGTCAATCATTACAACGCCGGTGGCTCTTTAGGACAGCGGAGTCTTAATGGTGTTGTATTTAATGCGGCTTCCTTCTTTCTTTTTTTCTCTTTTGGTCAACATTTTCAGAAACGTCTCAATGCCAAGATTGTGGAAGCAGCTTCTTCCTATGTTTTGGTCTTCCCCTGCTCATCTTGAAAGGTAGGTGGGGATAGACGTACAGCTACTCGTCTCAACTTTTTGTGTTGCTTTTGTTGGGTTGGCAATGTGGAGTTATGCTTTGCGCTGAAATACAAGTATCGTTTGATGGACGTATTTTTACGTTATGTGAGTTTAAGCAAAGGACGTATTTTCTCCTTTGTTTTTTTTTTCTATTTTCACGCCGTTCTTGCTTTGTAGTGTGGTCATTTGTCCGTTTTAAAATTTGTTTCGTTATATACTTCTGTTTTTATAAGTCTTTCTTTTGTAAATTACGCTTTTTTCATGTTCTCTTTTCCGGACGTAATTGGTTGAAGTGTGTATCAATCTGTAGGGAGTGAACAAATATAAATTAGATACATATATTTCTCGAAGTTTAAATAGAAAGCAAGATGAAAAGAAAATGATTTACTTAAAAAGAAAAAAAAAGACAATGAGATAGATTAACACATTAAGGCGGTTTTGTTCTATTTGAAAGCACCCACACAATTATGTGTATGTATCGAAAAACATAGAAATACTCACGTAGATACATGTCTATGCTCATATATATGTATGCATATATTATATATGCTACAAGACATACGTCGTTGTTTGGGAATGAATGGGGACTTCCATTTTCTCTAACTTCCAGCAGTTTGTTACATACAATAATTTTATTTATATTTTAATTATTAAATAAATACCAGTGTTGGCTTAAAATTGTTCGAGAGATCTACCTTGCGTGATAGTCAACGTTCTATCCTTTGATTATACAACAACATAAACATACGCTCTCCTGCCCAGAAATAAAAATATAATTTCAGCCATATAGGGGATACAAAACGAGGCTTTCTCTCGTGTGGGCTTGCCTTTCAAAGTCATCGGACGTTGTTCAATTGGCTACACCCTCTGCATGATTTTCAAAATCTCTGGAGCAGTCGTCTTAGACTCGTCTACTGCTTACGGCCGCCCAAATGCCCGGACGATCAACAAAATGTTACACTTACTAATACATTGTTCATGTATATTTATTTCTATCTCTTTGTCTCTCTGTGACGATACCATATATGTAATTATTGATTGTATTGGGATATGTATGTATCATTTTGCTTAATGCTCTTTTGTGTATATCATATCATATCTAGTAAGCACGTGATGTTATTCGCATCAAACTTTTTTACGTTTGTCTTATATAAACTTTTATATGAACACATCTGTATATGTATGTAAATTCAACTGTTTTATTTAAGTATTGTCTAGTTTTCTCTTTATCCAGAACCTTTCCTGTCTACTAAGACAACACCACACGAAACATGTGATCATATGTTCGAGCGACGTGTGTTCTTTTACAGCTGAGCACGTTCGTCGCCAGTTACGTAAAAGCTAGAAGATCCAATATTCGCTATCTATATTAGAAAATTCGTAAACTTACTTTGTTCAAAATACTTGTTTTAAATTACAGGCCGGGAGCCTGATATTAAGACGATTACCAAAATACGCATATTGTAAATATCACATCTTTCACATGTATATACTGCCTACAAAGTTAGTTAACAAGCTATTTATATAATAATGTTATCTTCCTTCTTCATCGTGATACGATGGATATCGTGGAAGAGGTTATAATCAAACTGCTCCCTAGCTGACATTGTCTGAGAGGTAAATACGACCGGAGCTTATATCCTGAGACAGGGGCTACTGCTATTGACTAAAGTCCATTCACCTTGTCTACGAAGTCCATAGAACCCAAATCGAGCTTACTTTTTCACAATTGCTTAAGTTGAAGTCTACATCTATGTCCTTTTGTAAAATAGAGTGTATTTGTCAAGTAAGTAAATATACTATGTAAACACTGAAATAAACGCTTTATCTGCAATTTGTGTCCGCCTGTTTACTGTGAATTTTGCACAGATTAACCTCGACTGCAATATTGCGTCGAAAACCTTCTGAATAAATAAATGAAAACTACAAATACATAGAATTCAATGTATAACTTGTAGCTTATTATTATTTGTTGAATATTTCTCTAAATTTTAAAAGAAGAATGTATTCCTCTGAGGTTTAGTATTTTGTTTACCAAATAATCAAAAAATCATCATAAGTTTTGATTGTAAATCTACAGGTAGTTGAAAAGATATGTGCACTAATACATTCAGAAAGGAATCCCAAAAACGAGTGCGTTAAATTGGCATATGCATATAAGTTTGTTTGTATCTTTTCGTGAAGTTATATCTTTCACGGTTTCATTCATTAAACGTAAAAGGTATACATTATAATAAAATATCTGTTTATCCTGCAAAATCTCTTCAGGCCAGGTGCACCCAGTTATTGTGTCCTGACGACTGAGACCAGAAAAACGCTATTCCTATTTTGTCAACATATTACATGGTTCTATCTGCGTACGAACAGATACACAGACAAATACAGCACTAACACCCCTTTCATCTATAAAGATTATTGGGACGTTAAAACTATAATAACATAAAAAAACAAATATTTCGCGTGTACGAAAATGGTACGTATGAAATATTTTAAACTGGATGATAAGAGTAGGCGTAAGGGGACTTATGACTGCCAGACATAGAACTTCCTAAACTATGATGGGAACAGGTCCAAGATGGGAATTCTTCCTATTTTATTGGGCTTGCTAGTTTTTGTAGGAGCATGAAAATTATCTCTCTTTTTGTTTTAAATTGTTTTTAAAGAAGTAGTTGTAAATTTATAGAAGTGCACCTTTCGTATTTTGACCCCTAAAAAAAAGTATCTACTTTTTTGGGCAAATTACATGTAAACAGCCTCAACAAATATCCGCTATGAAAAAAAATTATGAAATTTTTTTTTATTTTAGATTTTAGGAGGGGGGTCACTTTCCTATATAAGTTATACGTAAAGTAATCCCCCACCTCTCCTAACATCTAAAATGGCTGTTTACATGTAACTTGCCTCAAAAAGTAGAAACTTTTGTTTTTAGGGGTCGAAATACGAGAGGTGAGATTCGGTGGCCAAGAAATGGGTGCTCACTTTACGTATAACTTATGCCCCCCCCCCTCCTAAAATCTAAAATAATAAAAAAAATCCATAATTTTTTTTCATAGCGGATATTTGTTGAGGCTGTTTATATGTAATTTGTTCATTTTTTTTTAGGGGTCGAAAAACGAAAGGTGCAATTCTATAAATTTACCGAAGTAGTTGTAAGGTGATTTTAAGCGTAGCTCTATTATGTGGGCAATGCCCGACGCTTCACTATCTTTACACTATTGCTTTACACATACACATCTGTGGTAGGCTTTCGGCTAATTCCTGTAATTTAAATTTGGCTCAGTTTCGTAATTGTTTAGGACTCTACGTCTGATTTTTGTGTCTCTGGCCTTGTATGAATAGATCACATTTAAAGTTATCCGCGCTACGTTCAGCTACTTTGAAATCGCCACAGTGTTTATTAACGATTGACGAGGAAATCGAATAATGTTAGCTATTTTATCTAGTTAAGTTCATGCACTTTCACCGGTTGTGGACCAGAAGAGTTTATGGCTAAATAATTCTGTTAACATTTGAATAGCTTTAGAAAAAGTCAAAGCGCTATTTGTTCAGGGTAAAATATAGTCGAAGAATTTGGTATGTTTGGTAGTCGTTAATTTTCTGAGCGGTATGCGAACTTTTAAAAAACTGCCTAGTTTTCACAATCTATTTTGTATAAATCTAAAATATGAAGCAAAAGTGTTATCCTCGTCTCGGGAATAAGTGTAACTGTCAATTGCACTGAAAACCGCTTGTAAAGAAAACGGATTTTTGTTTTCGTTATTTTAGCCCCTTGTTCGACATTGTTTGTAGTAATTCTTCAATTTTTAAAATTTTGTTCTAGAAGTCTTTCTTCGTGTTCATTTATTTTTATTCTTGCTGTCTTTCTTCAATGTTTTGATTTTGTTTCAGGTATCTTCTTCGTTTTTGTATTGTTTTTGATGTTGTTCTATTGGAAGATTTTGAAATCTTTCTTCGTTTTTTTATGTTGCATTTGAATTTGGTATTTAACGAGTTTTTCCAAAGTTGACTTAAAATCTTCCATGTTTAATATGTGATTGTTTAGAATACGGCTTTTAGAAGTTTTCTTTTAATATTTTATATCACGCTGTTAATGTAATATTAGTTATACAAAGAGAAACAAATCTATAAAAGCAATTTTTTCCCCAAGAAATCACTTTTTAACAAGATTTTCACGTAACAGTAGATTTTACGGAACGCAATTTAATCAACAGAAACACAGGTTTTCTTTTTTAAAGAGAAAAGAAAATATAACGTATTGCCTTTTTGGAAAACTCAATACAGTGCCGGAATAGCAATAAAAAAAATCACTGATCTTCTTTATTTGAAAAAATAAGTTGGTTTCATCGTAATAAAAAAGGAATCCAGTTTGGTTACAAAAATCCCACTTGTGAGATTTATTTTCTTGTGGGGCTGCTAGTAAAGCTTTTTTTCACAACTTTTGGAGATTGTCGGCTGAATATACCGTTTATTTCTCCGCGTTTGTCATTTTTAGGTTTCATCAAATGTCTCTTCATCTCAATCGTCGCACATCGTTGGTGCCCTGTAAAAGGTCCGGAAAGAAGACACGAAATCGTAGTTTAGAGAAATAAGTGTATCTAAAAAGGTATAATATCACATATAACAAGAGTAGTTGTAAGTCTGTCTTTACTGCCAGTATTAGACTGGGATGCTTACAACCCTGAGAAGCATGGGTATCCAATGTTTATGTTGAGCGAAGGATGTAATGTCGTCCGTAAGGTAAGGTACCATAACAAAATCAGAGAAGTCAAACGTCACATAGTTATATGGGTCAGGAGTGGAAAAGTGGAAACACTAGTTAACGTCAGTTTTAATGATGTTTACTTAAACAGAGATTAGAGGGAGAAGATAAATAAATACCAAGATCTTATGTACGACATAAAAAAAACTCGAATCTGAGCCAAATGTCCATCATTCCATTAATCATAAGAGCAAGGGAAATCATGAAACATAATATAAACACACTACCTGCTGAATATACTCGGTGATTCAAGTGCAAGAAAGCACCAAACAATTGTGTTCAAACGAGCTGTTAGAATCCTGTAACGATCTCTGTTTGATACTCTGAAATAGTTGCTAAATGTTTGGCATACGATAAGATTCCCAAGCAAAATCAAAAACGATAAGAAAATTAATAAATATGTATATATATATATATATATATATATATATATATATATATATATATATATATATATATATATATATTATAGATGGCAAAGACGGACTGTTTAAAGCTGGGGAGAGAGGGATAGATTATATATATATATATATATATATATATATATATATATATATATATATAACCTAGAAATGATAATTAAGGCACACAACAACAAAATACTAAAAGACAACAACAGAGAAGAAAAAAATAAACAAAGTGGAAAATATAACAAAAATAACACTACGAAGAACAAAAATATAAACAATACTAATAGAAATAAACAAAACACTAATAATAACCACCCGAATAGAAACGAAAAATTTAGCAATGAAGAGAAAAGATGTAACTGCATAAATCGTAAACTTTGTCCACTACAAAATAAATACCTAACTAAAAGTGATGTATACCAAGCAACGGTATTTGCCAACGAAAGACCAAATAACAAGAAATACTACGTGGGTATGACATCCCTAGAAATTAAGACCAGTTATTATCACCACAAAAGCACATTTAAAAACAAAGAACGTCGAACTAAAACAGCACTAGCAAACCATTATTGGGAGCTCAACGAAAATGGACACTCACCAATAATTGAGTGGAAAATAGTAAGACAGGCCAGTACATGTAGAAACTTAGATGACCCGTGTAGATTATGCCTGAATGAAAAATATGAAATCCTAAATTTTAAAGATCCCCGAAACCTATTAAACTCTTGAAGTAAAATAGCAAACAGCTGTTTAAACATTGTTAACAAAAAATAGGATAGGCATAGGAGCGTCACAAGCAAAGCCTTTGTTCGCAGGAAACCCAACGATTGGCTGAGCGAACAACAAAGAATCTGATTGGTTAACTAGTAAGCCATGTATATAAAAACACATGACAAAAATTACTCCATGCATTTAGCCTGACGATTCCCCCCGGGTATGAAACACGGGAGCCTCTGTGTAGCTTGATTGCCATATATATTTTCATTGCTTACTATATATATATATATATATATATATATATATATATATATATATATATATATATATATATGAGGAAGGAAGAGTGAAGGTAATCCGACGTAATGGGAAATGAAAAAGGAAAAACCAAAAAAGGATGTTTTTTTTATATATTCATCAACGTTTTGTCTTTATTCGTAAGACTTCTTCATGATGATAATTTTAAGAAAAATGTCATGCAAGTACGTGAACATATTGGGTTTACATGATGGGTTGATGAGAAAAAATAGTAGCCACTACTGGGTGCGCAGGCCCGGGGTCCGGGCTTAGTTAGTAGCATGGAATGAAATTAATGAGGATTGTTCTGAGTGAAAAAGTGGAGGGGTGGGGGTGAACGGAAATAATGTGGATGACTGTTAGTGAAGAAGTGGAGGGATTGGGGAAAGAGGAGGGAAAGGGGACGCTCTGTGATTTAGGTGTGTGGGTAATCTCATGGTTTAGAAAAGATTTGAAAAATGAAGGTGGTTTGAAAGTGGGAGAGGTAGGTGGGTAAGCGTGTGAGAGAAGTAGTCGAAAGGGTGAAATGGGTGAAGGGGAGCGGGAAGATTTTGTTGTCCTAAGGAAGTCTTACAAATTGTTGTGGACCCGTTTAGGGGTATGAACAATGAAATAAAAGAACAACAGGTTTAGAGATAATAATAACGAATTGTATTGAACAGAGAAATTATACACAAGTCAGTGTTGGCAGTGCTAATGCCTAAATGTGCCTCCCAATGTTCTCCCGGCAAAAGCCGGTATTTATGGTAGCCGGTTGCTACCATTTAGTTATTATTAAAGAATAGGTAGGTTCACCAACAAAACAAATAAAGACAAAACGTTGATAACTATATAAAAAACACCCTTTCTGTTTTTTTCCTTTATTATTCCCATATATATATATATATATATATATATATATATATATATATATATGTTGATACGACATAATATATGTGGCTGATCTGAACACTCCGTTAACGCTTTTATGGGTTATTCATTCCTCAGAAGTGTACGAATTTATTCCTGTATATTAATAAACTTCTGAGGATTTATAAACGAAGAACCTGCACGTTAAAGCATTTAGATAAGCCGTATTTTTTTATATATGCGTGTAACGATTGATATACAGGATGCCATATTATACCTATTTTGAGACGTACAAAGAGTGCGCTTCTTAACATTGACTGCCATAATTACTGTGGAAAGAATTATACGAGAGAGAAAAACACTTCATCACTTGCATCCATATTTAATGAAATGAATGCAAATAGAAGCGAAGGTAAGTGTTGCGTAAATGCTTGCTGAGATATATTTCGAGTTTCATCGGCAGATTTAATCTGACGGAAAAATGGGTGAATCTTTCACATATGCGAGATGCCAAAAATTAAATAAATAAAGACGTAAACAAAAAATGAAATGGTGGAATCCATCTTGATATTAAACATAAGAAAAAGAAACAGAAAATATCAGAATGACGAACTCATCACCGAGGAATCCTGAAGAGAATTATGAAAATCATGAGGGGACGATATTCCGAGCAAGAGTTATTGTCAATGACCAAAAGTAACGGATTAGATATAAATAGATACAAAAAAACGTAACAACAATACATAATTGTAATATTTCGTATTAGCTGCGGTTAAAAGGGCGTGAATTTCGGAAAATAAAATATATGTTAATATCGGAGATCGCTTCAGGCTTCTGATTTATATTGCATACGGGGGGAAATGAGCTATTGGTTTGATCGGACAACCCGATGATATAAATGCAGGAAACGCACATGTCAAGGAATGAAACATACCGGCCCATGATCAATTGATTTGATGTGTAAAATTGTGTATTCATCACATCATCTTTGCAATATGTGGGATTTTCAATATTTCGTATTGCGTTCAGCAAGGCATATTCATGTTCTATTGCGGCTCGTCATTCTCTCACATTTTTTACTGTTCATCCGCATCGACAACACTTCATTTATAAGGATTAATTTCATTTTAACTATTTTTCTTTATGAATTTTATCTTTCATATTTATTTATTCAATCTTTTTATTCTGCTTTTGAATGTGTCTTTTATTTCCTCCGTATGTATACCTCGTAGTTGTTCGTCTTCGTCTTCCTCTTCTTTGTTTTCTCCTTGTTTTGTTTATTTATTATCTATTTTGTCTTTTTCAATTTTATTACCTACATCTGCTTTTATTCCTTTGTATTTTAGCTGTCGTCTTTTCCTTTTTTTCTGTCATTTATATTGACTGGTTCTCCTCTGTCTTCTTCTGGCGTTCACAATTTATATCATCTTATTTTTCGTTGTCTTATTTCTTCAAATTTTCACTCAAATCATTGTCATCAATCTTTACAGCTTCGACTTATGTGCATCTTATTCTTTTAATGTTTTTCAATTCTTTGATATTTTATTGATTATGATTGTGATGTTTTGTTTTTTATTAGTTTACTTATTATTATTTTTTATCAATATTCTAATTTTATCTTCTTCTACCCGATTTCTTCTCATGTTGGATTCTTATTGTTATTTCTTATTCTCAGTATATATTGTTGTTTTTACTATTGCATTGTTTAATCCCATTCTCATTATGATTCGTGTGTTCTTCTTCTAGATATTCTTATCTTGTTTTTTTTTCTAGTTCGTAATATGTCTATTCTTATGAGAATACTACATACTGCCTTTACATACAAAGGAACACTTTTTTAAAGTGACTACGCGATTAGGAGCTTATACAGAAACAAGTGTTTCCCGATGCGCAACTAAACCGCAGAGACATCGCTTGATTTACGTTGATATAAAGCATATCAGAAATAGAAAATTACGTTAAAATCATCGAAGCAAGATTGGTGTTATAATAGCGTTTTTTTTCCTATTCTATTAACGTTCCTTATCACAATGTAATGTTCTATTCTATTCCTGACAGATCGATTAACTAATCGTATATCCAAGAACATAGACATGGTTATTTAATACAGCATACCGAGCTGAGTCCACGCTTGTAACAGTTAATGTCATTAGAACTAGTATAGTATCGTACAACAATTGCATGAAGTACTGTTGCCACATCTAAGTTGCCTCAACGACTAGCCTCTCACTTTTTGACAGGGTGCAAAAACGAATTTATAACCTATCTATCATGCTTTACCTTCTGTTGCATCGCTTCAGAGTTGGGGTTCTGTGCTTGTGTTATAGTGCTACCACGAGACGTTTAGATAAACTTACCGCACTTTCCTAAACGAAAATACCCCAGACTTATCCGACTAGTTGCTAAATACCACGCCGTTAATATAAATGGTCCTAGATCCCGGAAATATTCAGCTCTTATTAGGGGTTTCTTCATACCGTTTACTTTAGAAATTCCTGCCTTGCTCCATTTTCTTTTGACAGTAACACGATGTACAATCTTTAATAAAATGTGAACAAACATCTTGCTGTCCACCTCTTTTCCAGGTTGCCACCCTATAACTCTGACCCCAACCATAGTAGCTCCTTACGCTTAAATAGAAATAAGGCTTGTTTGAGCGAACAAATGTACAGAGAACAGTAATATTGTTACTCATTACTAGGTGCTTCGTATCTGTCATTAACAGTAATTTCCGGCTGATAACCAAAGTAATTTTCCTTGATCAAAATCAAACCTCCTCAATATTCCAGTACTATTCGCCCCCCTCTAGTCGTGCGCAATTTGGTTCTATCGACCTTCCTCTTAATCTTTTGGTGCCACTTCTATTTTGAGATGGTATATTATAAAAATATTTTACACTAGATTAGCTACTCTTTGCTCGTCTTGGGTTGCCCGATCTCGTTTGATTCACGTTTTGAAATAATAAAAGTTGAACTTAAATTTAATTACGTTACATAAACACCACTAGACACATATAAATAGCATTATACGAAACCAAAGAAACTGAAACAGTCACGATGGAAAAAAAACAAAAAGCGTTGGCACCAGCATCAGTTCATGCCAAAAAATATTAGTGAGGGTTCGGGAGAATTAAAAGACATGGCGAGGCGAGAACTATCAATACTTCAAAAGACGTTATTTTCCCTGGAGTTCGAGTGACAACAGGTTCGGCCGTTGCAAATAACAATACGTTACTGAAAGATCCGTTTAATATTGATTTATTGCTGAAATGGTCGTTGCATTCCTAAGAAATGTTAGGGCCAATTAATGTTCCCTAGATTAAAGTGCCATCTGCTTCTTCTAGTTGTCATATTTTTTGCTCTTCATTCTCATTGCAGTTGATGGAGTTAGATCATTAGATTTCTAGCAAGTATGTTCTTTAGTATTTGTGTAATGTTATATTTATATGTGGTTCTATTAATATTTGGTCTTACCTGTGATTGCTCATCGTTACTTGGTTATGTGGATTGGTTTTCCTGCTCGAATATGTTCCTCAATAGTTGAGGTTATTAGTAGAAGAAATAAGAAAAAACAAAGTAGAACACATAAATATACAGATCGATAAACTATTGCTAGAATTACATCAAATGTTGCAGCATACACACGATTGACACAGGATGTATTAAAATAAAGAAGGTGGAATAATTTAATAAGAGAAACGTCTAGCGATAGTAAAATCTGTCGTTTCGATAGATTTTGAGAGTCGTATATTAATATATAATAAATAATAAATGTCGCTTAACGTGTTAATTGAATTATTAAGTTATATCATGAATTAACAAAAACGCTATAATTCACTCCAGTATTATTTTTATTATTCAAGTCGTCTAATGTCATACATATATGCAACATATATCTGTTTTAATTTCATCAAGAAACTATCCAAACTGAAATACCTTTTAACTATCATATTTTTATTTATAAAGAATTTCAGACTTTCTCGTACCTTTTAAATGTTAGGCCATAATTCCTTGCATGTAAATTTTAATATATATTTCTGTTGCTTCCGTATTGTCTTCATCCACTTTTGTACCTTGATGCGTTATAACAATCTAAAAATTAAACTAAACACTGTTACAAAATTGTCAAATATGAAGGTTCAATTATATTTTCTATATCTACTCTATAGAATTAAGTCAGTCGGGTTTTCAGATGCAGACCCAAATAGCAATCCGGCTGACATATCTTTCTTTGATTGAGTCTACTGTATTTCTCATTGGTTATTTGCAGAAAATATCTTATTTCGGATCTGTTTTATTAAAATACTAGTTCTGCCCACGAACGTTATAAGAGGGGAATACATACTTTACATTCACCGGTGACCTTTCCAATAAAACTCAAATACCGTAAAACTACAATTATCTGTTAAATGTTTCCAACTTTATTCGCAGTTTTCTATATATATTCTTTTAAATTTATTTAATAAATTAGGCTTTTTGTAACATTCCTAGCAAGTACAGAAATACTACTTTTCACCTGAACTGTTTTCACTTATTTTTAAAATGGCTGCTTAAAAGGATTCGTACTTATTAAAATAGTTTGTCTCATTTAACTCAATGCACTTTTATTATTTCATTCAAATAATAAATTCATTAATTTACGTATTCAACACAATCACAATTTTTTTAAATAAAGTTATGCGTTGGAAAGTGGTCTTTGTAACTACAAGTCTGACATTACGTTTTTTGGTGAGATTATCACTCCACGTCGCGTACTTACCTAACGAAATTACTTAAGAGTATTAGATAAATACGTTTTTGTTTTATTAATTGTATATTAGTAATAAAAAGTTCTCTTTGATTTTCTTCGAATTCTTTGAATTGTTCTTGGTTAAATCCACTGACTTGTCCTCCATTCTTTTCTAACCCATGAAAAATGTTCACTGTCGAATGACGCCATCCTCTTTTTATAGAAATACAAATTGAATGTTACTTGCAGTTAATCCATAAATTAAACTTTACATTTCTAAAGAGTTTCATTTTATTCATAGAAACACATATTTTTCCTTCGGGAGAACAGAGTGCACGATAGAGGGAGCGAGACTAATACAGAAAATAAATAATGAAGGAGGGTAGAACATGTATGTTGAAGGAGAAATATAAGGACAGGAAAGGAGAGAGAGATACAGAAAGAAAGAGACAGAAGGGTAAAAAATGATAGAGATAGGAGAAAATGCACGTTTTCAGAAGTTTCACATTTTGAATATCATTTATCGAATTAAGAGAAGATTTGTGTGTTTTTATTTATTCAAGATACATTATGCATTTCTACTTGTAAACATTTTTAATGGAAAATTAAGATAATATTATATCATTCTTGATTTGATTCTCAATCGCGAAAATGTCTTAATAGCAATATTTTTCGGTGGTCTTCTGTTTAAAAACTAATGTTTACTTTGATTTTGCAATGTTATGTTGTTTTTTCCTTGTGAAAATACATTACATTTAACATAAGGAAAATAAATCATTTTTATTCTAATTTCAGTCATGTAAATAACCTGTTTATTTTAAACTGCCATTTAGTATATGTAAATGTAAGATGTCGTTCCAAGGAAAACAACAATTACATTAGCAGGCAACTTTTGCTTAATGATTTGCTTCAGTAAGATAGGGTAGGCTAATATAATACATAAAGTAAAGTCAGTTAGTGCCCGACAGTATTCGTAACAAACGTTAGGTATTTAAATATGCTTTGTTAGTGAACTAGTGCATATATTAGTCCGTGTTTGTTTAATGTTGATATTTAATCCCGATCAGTATTTTATTATTTTAGTAATATTTCGAGGATATTCAATAAGAAGTGGATCCTTAAGTCACATGTATACTTACTGTAATTTTGATCACCGTGTTCTAATATTTAATAAGAGACATATGTTTCTTTAGCGCCGTATACTCTGCAGTACATAGTACTTTCACAATACATGTTATTTCATCCGTAATATACAATATTACAAATATTACATTTTCAGATGAATACCCACATTTTCTTTCAAATTGTAATTATCGAAACGAATGCTATATTAACGAAAGCGTTTGCATTTTTCTCTATAAATTTCATTTTAAGCGGGCTTTATTTCAGGACACATCCCAATCTTTAATTTACTATTTGGACGTATGTAAAACGCAGTTGAACGAGTTTCTAACTGAAGTACGTACTTATATTCGCTTAAACTTAAAAAAAATAAACAACACAATTTAATTAAACATATTAAATACATCATTATATTTACATTAATGTTTCCAGTTTTGTTTAAATGGGAGAATATCAACTTTCGTTTTTGTCTCAAAAGAATTTAAAATTATAAACATTAGCTTTTCGTTAAGGTCGTTGTATTCACTTTATATATGTTTTAGCCAATTTCTTTTTTTGTTTTGTTTTTTCATTTTTTTCAATGTGTTTTCTTTTTAGCATTTTCTGGGTAAGGAGTTAGGGTAACAGTTTAAGGTTAAGGTTTTGGGTTAGAGTTTACAGTTAGGGTTAGGCTTAGTCTTTCGCTAGAAGTGACCGTCGCTGACAGAACTCAAGGAGTTTAACGCGCTGACACAGGACGTAGAAATTCATTTTTTAACGCGCTGCAGATCGTAGAAATGAATATCTTCCAAGAGTTATCATCTGTTTGCTGCAACCTAATTGTTTAATGTCTGCTGCAACCTGATTGTTTAATGTCTGCTTCAACCTGATTGTTTAATGTCTGCTGCAACCTGATTGTTTAATGTCTGCTGCAACCTGATTGTTTAATGTCTGCTGCAACATGATTGGTAAATAGTTTCGCCAACTCTCGGGTGCTTCCAAGACCTTCCCGAACGTTGACGACGTGGAGTTACAGAAACGCGTGTCTTTCTCTATAATAGTACCAATATTTTGACATAATCGTATTTTTCCAAATAATATCTATGCTGAAAAGATCAAAATATCAAATAATTTTACATGACTTTCTGAATAACCTCGAGATATCTCCCGAATACTTTCATCTTGAATCAAGCTTCATTATGAAATACATATAACGTATAAGCTTATTAATCAATCGTGGTCAATGACCTTTCATGGCTGCAATTCTGTTATACTATCAACTCATTTTTCCTGACAACGCACACTTATGTTTAACACAAGAATACAACCCAGTTGTGAGACTGCATACCACAATCGTAATGATAGACTAACATATTAGTGTCGCCTTACTTTTCTTATACTGTGTAAGGTTACACCATGGAAACGTTCATAACTCAAACACTATTCATCTGATCGAACGAAAAATGTGTATAATTGTCGCTGTTATGAAAATAAAATAAAATGTGACAGAATCGGGACTACATATCCCATCAAAATATCGACCATGCCCGGACGTTTCATGATCAATCTCAGACGTCAGGTTTAATGTCATAAAAAATGCAGGATGAGGTCACTAGAATGCACAAAACCAGAGTTATCGTCCAAAGTGTAATTTTACTTTGGTATCCCAAAATTTATTTAGTTATGAATTAGATCATGACCGATATTGCGGCTAAGTTTGATGGCGATTGGTCCGACGATGTAGAAGCTGTACATAACCAACCACACAACTTAACAAACAAACCTGAACGAAAATATAACCCCCGACTTGGCGGAGGAAATAGCCACTGTTATCTAGCGCTCTATTGTATAAGTGTTTATTTGCTCCAAAGATTTTCCTGATTCTTTATATATGTATCTCGTTATGGACACATGATTATCTACTTGTATATATGTGTATATTAGTGTGTTTTCGTATATATGTGTGTATGTATGGGTTCATGTGTGGGGTATATGTATATGTGTATGTGTATGGGTATGTTTATAGATATTTAGTAGGGTGGTATGTATTTATATGTATGTTTTGTATATATGTATATGTATGCACACATGTATATATATGTTGGGTTGTATGAATATATTATTGTAGGCATGTGTAGATGTGGATGTATGTAGTTATAGGGTGGCATGTATATTTGTATGTGTATATACATATATTGCACATGTGTATGCATATGTACATGTGTGTATATAGTTGTATACACGTGTGTACGTGTATATGCATATATGTGCATGTATAGGGATATGGGTGGGTATGGGATAATAGATATATAGTACATGTGTGCGTTGTGTGCTTAGGTATGTAATAACTATGTATCTCTTATGTATATATGTTTTATGGCTGATGTATGTATATGTATATATAGGTGTACTTTTTGTGGCTTATGTGTATATGGTTATTTGTATGTATGTACATGTTTGTCCTGGCCACTATGTCAACAGAACACCTCCTCTCTCTCTCCTTATCTTCTTTTTCTATGATTCCTTCTTCTCTTTACTCTCTCGCTGTGGACATAACTCTTTTTCTTTTTTTAAAGGTGTTTTTTTCATTTTCTTTTGGGTTCTTGTCTTGACTCTACCCACAATTTCACGTCCTCCCCTTTTTCTCTCTCTCTCTCTCCCTCTCTCTTGATTTTCATCCTTTCTATCTATCTTTCTTTCACTCTCTTTATTTCACTGTCTCCATTATTGGTCTTCTTTTCTTTTGTCCCCTTCTGTTTCACTCTCCCTATTTTTCTCTTTCTCTGTTTATCGTTCTCTCCCTATCTTTCCTTATGGTTCTATTTCTTTCCCTCTTTCGTGCATGCTCTCTCTCTCGCTCTCTGGTCCTCCTACCCCTATCTCTCTTTCTCGTCCCCCTCTCTCTCTCTTTCTCTTTCTAGTTCTCCGTCTTTCTCTTTCTCGTTCTCCATCTCGCTCCCTCTCGACTCCCTTTTTCTTTTCAATTTTCTTTTTCTTTTCTCCTTTTTTCCTTTTCTTTTCTTTTTTTCTTTTCTATTTTCTCTCTTTTTTTCTCTTTCCTGTTCCCCCTCTATCTTTCTCATTCTTTTTTCTTTCCCATTCTCACTTTTTATCGCTTTCTCTATTTTCTAGCTCTCTCTCTCTTTCTCATTCTCTCTCTTTCTTGTTCTCTTACTCATACTCTCTCTTGTAATTTTTATTTTTCTCGTCTTCTTTCTTTTCCTCTTTATCTCTCAATATCTCTCTCTACCCCCTATATCGTCCTGTGTGTGTATGTATATATGTATGTTAGTTTGTGTGTATATGTATATATGTATGTGTGAGTGTATGTATATATATATGTATATGTATATATGTATATGTATGTATATAAATATATATATATATATATATATATATATATGTGTATATGTATATATATATATATATGTGATATGTATTTTAATAGGTGATTTGGGATTTGTTTGCAGCATCACCAGTTAATTTCTTGGATTCTATTATGGTCATATAATCAGATAATTTACGTAAAATAAGATAGCTTTAAGAGTTTTTCTGCAGATAATACGTTGGGGACACGGGCATTAAATCTTCTCATGTGTGGATATATATATATATATATATATGTGTATGTGTGTATATATGGTTGTATGTGTATGTTTATATGAATATATGTATATGTATATATATATGGATGTGTATATATATGGGTATGTCTGTGTGTATGGGTATGTGTGTTTATGTATGCATACCTATATGTATGTTTGTATATGGTTGTATGTATATATGTATATATTCAAATATGTATATATATATACATATATATGTATATATATATATATATATATATATATATATATATGTGTATGTGTGGGTGTGTAGGTATGTATGTACATATAGTATGTACGTGTTTATGCACGACTGTGTATGTGTACGTGCGTGATGTCATCTCCGACCTTGTTAGTGTCTAGTTTAAATTTTTTTTTTTTAGGTTCCTCCCACCCACAATATACATTAGTCGCTAGAATGTAAGTGTCATGCCCCAAAGAACAGAGGAACGGTTAACACTGGTAATTTTTGACACGACCTGTTTTATTGAGAATCGTGACCCCCCTCCCCCATCCTCCATACCCACTATTACAATTTCTACTCATACATATGGCCTCCCCTTCCTTGTCTGTAATAAACTTGCAATTCCCTCCTCACTACATACTTATAGATTAAATATGCTTCAAATGCCCCCCTCTCTCCAAATATGTATTGCATAGGTTATTACTCCATCTCTCTCCAATTATATTTTAATTGACGAGTGTGAATGTGAACTTTTTTTCAGTTTCAAAAATGTAATCGTCTAAATCGGATGCTTGAAAATACCACAAGGTAGCAATAAATTATTGCATCGATGATTATGTAATTTCGTGTTACTACATTTTTGTTTGTTGTTTTATTTAAATGCTCTCTCTCTCAGTTTTTCTTTTTCTCTTTCTCTCTTTCTTTCTGTCTTTCTCCTTCTCTCTTTCTCTCTTTTTTTTCTTTAAATATAACTTCATGTGCGTTCGAATTATCAGAGGGTTGGTAACCAAATGTTAAAATGTCCGCCTACTGTTTTATAATGTTCTATTACAATCTCATTTTATTACGTAACTCAATTATATTGATTTTCAAAAGATTGTCATGAATTAATTCTATTTATTATTTTGCTTAAGATCATTACCGAGGTAAATGTTTTAAATACATCTGAAAATCTGAAAACTCAATCATGAATGTATATTTGCAAATATTAATTTGTAAGAAGCTTTAAAAAAATTAATTATGTCAATTTGAAAGACGCGTGATGTTTGGAAAAGGTTCGGAATGGATATATAGGAGCTGGTAAGTAGATATAAAAAAGAGCGACAAAACTAATAATATAGTTTCGGCTTCAAGTAGATATAAAACGAAGAATGATCAAACTAATAATATAGTTTCGGCTTCAGACAGACATATATATACACAATCTCTATTAAAATCAGATTTTATGAATTATAGAATTATAATTAATACACAATCATCCAATGGGAATATTTGTTCCATCTGTTGGATTTAGTAGTTATTTGTTATTTAGATTTCCTCATACTTCTTAAAGTAAAGTATTAGCAATTATTTTCGTTTATTTGCGTTTTCATATGTTCAATCGGTTCTAGTTTACTATCCGATTATAATTTTCTTATTAAAATGTATCAATCTAGATAGATAATATTCGTTAATATCACTAGACTATCATGTATTCAACTTTTACAAGATTTTTCAATTATATTTATCTTTAAACTATACATAAACAATTACAGATGATACACATTGATATTATCTTTTCATGGGCTCGTTCAGAGACAATTATTTTATTAATCTACTACATAAGGTGAACTCTTTCTTTCCTCTGTTCCTTTCGCGAGAGTAAGAAAATAACCACCTTAATTATACACTACGAACATACCAATTGCAATACTCTTATTCACTCCAGCTTGTTTGCAAAAACTTTCGCAAAATTTGATCAACATATATAAATTATTATATTTATTCCTAGATTATTCACTCTCTCACCTACAACACACATAGAGAAAGTGGCCACTATACTTATTCACTGCAAATTATTTACTGTACCCCCCACTCATCACCCGGCTTTTATTTCACTCGGAACGGTTAAACATCCACACCGCTGAGTACAGATTACACGAATACCATTCCGCTATTGCAAACACATAACATTATTACGTTACGGAATGTCGTATTAAATTAAAACTAGCACATCACGCTCAGCATAACAAAACCATTTCTAACCTTAATATGTATACTTCTTTATTATATACAGCATAACTAAATCACTTACGACATTAGTAAGTACACTTCTTAATAAATTACATTTTACTTTTTCTAAGAAAAAATCCCCGTAAAGATATATTCATAATTTTGCAGGTTCTTTTTGTTTATATATTTTGATGGTCGAGAAATAAGCTTATAAATGTTATTCTTAATTTACTAACTTGCCGCACAGCAAGAAAGAAACTTAAGAATACAGATTTTAATTTATCGACAATTAAGTTATCAAAACAAAAAATAACAGCAAAAATATCGTATCGATGTTCTAGAAAGAGAAAATCCTCGTAAAGACGTATTCATATTTTTGCTGTTAATTTTGTTTTGATAACTTAATTGTCGATAAATAACCAGATAAAAATTATATTATCAATTTTCATACTTGCCGCACAGCAAATTTCGATGTTCCTAGGGCAGAACCCCCACGTAGCCAGGGGGGTGCCAGGGGGTGCAAGCCCCCCCCCCCTGCAATTAAATTTGCACCCCCTGAAATTTGTGATCCAAAAAATATTATAAATATAAATCAAGGGAGGCGCGAGAGCACTCTATCCCTTAATAGACTCACGAATGGTCTATCCTGGAAATCTCATTTCTTTGATCAATCATAACTCAAAAACCAATAAACCTAATTAATTAAAACTTTGCACAAAATTTTTAATTGATAAGTTCTATAAGTGTGTAGAATTTCATCATCGTTAGTCAAGGCAACCCAGAGATCCAGAAAGTTCAATCATGAAATCATGTTATCTGTGTGTACATACGTACGTATGTGCCACCATGTATCTCATCAACTATTTAATGGATTCAGCTGATTTTTGGCAGAGATAGAGGGTCTAGGGTCTAGTTGATGGCATTTTAATTTAAGTTTACCATATACCTTAGTTTTCCAGAAAATTCAAAAAAACCTTAAAAATGACTAGTATTCATACACTATATTCTATATCTTATCGACCATTTGATGGATTCAGCTGATTTTTGGCAAAGATAGAGGTTCTAGTGTCTAGTTGATGGCATTTTAATTTCAGTTTACCATACACCTTGATTAGTCAAACTACCAACTATATCAGTTATGAGAAGGCATTGTATTGAGGCATAGCCTTTACAAAAGTAGTGACATTCCATGATAAATGCCAGTATACTGAAATCATATGCCCTTAATAGGGTTAAGATGAAAATTCATGTACATTAAATGTACAAAAGCAAGGAAATTCCCAAATTTTTACACTTTTATTGTAATTAAGGGTATGCGAGCACAACAGGACTATGTATTTTACTGGTAGGAATTTTTCTTCAGCGCACCTCACACACTTCATCCATTCATGCATAGAGATTTATACTGTAGTGATGTGATAATGAAATGGTTTGGTTGATATGTAGTCATACCCTTAATGACAATAAAAGTGTAAAAATTTGGGAATTTCCTTGCTTTTGTATACTTAGTGTACATGAATTTTCATCTTAACCCTATTAAGGGCATATGATTTCAGTATACTGGCATTTTTCATGGAATATTCTTATATTTCGTGGTCAACTATACTTCTTCATTATGAACCAGTATTTACTTTTGTGTAATATATTTTACAGCAGGGCCGGATTAAGGGGCCAAGGGGCTGGGGCCCTAGGCCACCCACCAAGAGGGGACCACCCACCAATGTTTAACACAATTTCCGATTTCAAAAACGCTTCTTTTTATTTTATTTTGTTTAAAACTTAATTTTCCATTCCTGGTACTAATGATACCATAATAAATATTTACGGATTTTAAACTACCAGTTAAAATAAAACTATTGACCATAATAACATCTAAATATGATTTAAATTTATGTTACCTTGTAAAAAGAAAGAAAATTAAAATGTACGCGTTCTCAAACTCAAACATAACTTCGCTAGTTTCAGATCAAGTGGTGAGGGAAACAAAGCCTCGAGTCTTTTCACCTGTTTCCTGCTTGGTGAAAGAGATTGTCAGTGTATCTGTCTTTTTTTGTCAACTTATCAAATATATACTTTTAAATATTATTAATTCACACTATTTAATATTATAAATTATCAATTAAATAATTATAATCCAAATGATGTAATATAAAAAAAATGAATTCACGTTGTTGTTCTGCCAGCTTCTTTTAAAGATATTTTTTTAATTTATAAAAGAAAGTGTTGTCTTCATTTAAAAGATAGAAATGAATACTAGCAACCTAAATTATTTTCAAATGAAAGTGAGAATTAGTTTAAAAAATTATTTTTGTATTTTATCACGAATCTCAAATACGTTTTTCTCTTTTTGTTGTCAGTTGCAACTATTAATTTAAAAAATTGTGAATGTTACATTCAACATTTTTGAAATTAACATAGAAAAAAATCTCAGATTTCATCCGAGATGAAGTTGAAAGAAAAAACAGCATTGGTAGGGTATACACCCCACGTACAAATAGAAGATTATAATAGAATTCTGTAGAGCTAGCAAGTAGCTACCTTATTTTACGAACTTTATGTTATTATTACTGTGTTTACTATGCTTTATGTGCTTTACTACGCTGATGTTGTAATTTACATGTACCTACCGAAATACACAACAATATATTTAGATTATATAAAAGAAATTGAAATTTTGTATCTACTTATTTATATTTATATATCAGTACACACACACACTGAACCAAAACGTCACTCATATTAGAATTTGCCCCCCCCCCCTAAAATGCCTTGCCCCCCTAAAAATGCCATGCCCCCCTAAGTTAGAAGTCTGGCTACGTGCCTGGGGTAGAAGGGCAACAAAGTGTAAATAAACACATGAGATTTCTGTTGTGCAGTTTGTTTTTCGTATCTACTGCCCCTATTTACTTTATTCCGCACGAGCGATGAAGCTTATTGCACAATAACTAACAGAAATATTCTTTCAGTTTAGCCAGATTGTTTTCAAAATAAAGTGGCCTTAACTGTGTACTGATCGAACCAAACTCAAGAAAAAAAAACATATTCTACATTTCGGAACCCGAAAACACCCAAAACAGCTAAAAACAAAACACATGGTATTTTACGGAATTTGAACCGTCAGCGTGAGATAACAGTCTTTGACCTAACTAAACCATAGGTTATTCTTAGTTTACGTTTAGGGTATACAAAACGGCGCAACTAAAACTCCAACAAATATAGTACATCATTAGGAAGGCAATTTCCATTTAGATTCCATATGTGACCTGTTTGCGTTCTGTCGGCTTTTTAAATAGATATTATACACGTAATCCATACCAAATAGTTACGTCTTGTTACACTCATACTAAATTCAAACACTATTTAGTGACCGACACATCAGATTTTTTTTGTATTTCTAGGTTCATACGAAATTGGGATTTACGTGACTAAAATAGTAATTAATAACCACGTTAATTTTCTTATTTTTTAACATTTGTCACACAGATTGTATTTTGCGGGGTGGAGTGCTAGACATTAACATATCTATATACATTTTTATATTTAATTGATTTCCTAAATAACTATTGGTACGCTTATAAAGATAGAAGGTTGGCTCCCTCTACCGTGCTAGTAAACTCCTCACACATGACATTATCCTGTATCTATACAAAGCCACTATCCGCCCATGCATGGAGTATTGTTGCCACGTCTGGGCTGGTGCATCATCTACTAGTCTCTCCCTCCTTGACAAGGTCCAAAAAAGAGTCGCCAACCTAATAAGTCCCTCACTGTCAACCAAGCTCCAGTCCCTGTCCCATCGCCGCAATGTAGCATACGATGAATTTGCTACTCTGGTGCCCCCTCGACGTAAATTCACATAACTAACTCGACAATCAACTAAATATCATTCATTCATTGTTGAGGTCCCCAGATGCCGGAAGGGCTTCTACTCAAATAGCTTCTTTCCTCGTGCTGCTGGCCTCTGGAACTACTTAACTGCCCCCTGTTTCCCCGACAGTACTGACATGCAGAAATTTAAACCTAATTTGAACAGACATCTCGCTGCTCAGATCCCAATTTAGAGTGATCCCCCAACCTTCTCCCCTTTTCTTTTTTCTCAGTAGCCCCTTACGTCTACAGTTGCGGCCTGCCTTGTTTGGTGTGAACCATGTTAAAAAAAAAATGCACCACGTCTCCGTAACGTTGCGCCGTCAACGTTCGAACAGGTCTCAGAAGCGTCCGAGCGTTAGCGATGCGAACACTGGCAAACAATAAATCGAAGACTGAGATGATAAATCCAGACGAAGAAAATCAAAGTAAAATACATATGTAAAAATAGAGAACGAACTAATTATACAAATCAAAACCGGCATTTCTCCTAAAACTTAAAACTAACCGATGTGGCGTATTTGCATTCTGTCGGCTGTTTGCAAATTTAAATTCATTCTTTTACATTTAACCCGGGCAACGCTGTGAGACGGGTCCAGCTACTGTATCATAAATTGTGAAAAAAACAGATAATCGAAGTATGTTTCAAGTAAATATGCAAACATAATACTATCATAACAAAGGTGTAGGCTATAAGTAAACTGAAGTGTCATGCTTTGGGCTAGGATCAATGTGTAGAATCTGTTCTTATTCTGTATTTCATCTTTATGTCCATTGTTAGTGAAGGAGAGGTCCTTCGGGGAGATGAATCTTCCTCACATAAATAAACCGACCTTGTGTCTTACTCTGCAGTCATTGAGAGGCGAGTAAATAGGGATTATCTTGCTTACTGGCTCATGGTTATATACTCATTTTTTTCGCAATATCATATTCTAATCTTGTTCTTTTTTTAGGGTTCGATGTTCAATTTACCTATTCATAATAAGATTCCGTAATTGTTTCTTGGAACAGTCTCCAATGGGAATGCATTTTCCTTTATTGTGTTTTTCACACGGAGATAACCGTCTTTCTTTTTAGAGAGAAACATTTCCATTTCGTACTGGCATGAACACTTAACATTAATGAGTTTCGGTATACCCGCAGATCTCGAAACGTAATTTATTTTCCTTATTTTATCTGAACAGTTTCGTTTGCTAACTAACTACACAATCTTTTTCTGCGGTGATTTTATGTTATGTTTTTTAATACCGAATCAATCTATCTATTCTATATAAATGTTTACACATAATTTATTTCATCAAACAGTATTGGTTTCTCTTGTCGTATTTTGTAAATCACTCCTAAATTATAATCTGTGCTATATATATAACAGCCTATTTTCTTTCTTAATTCAATTATACAATTTGGACAAAACAATTCTGGCTAAACGGATATAACTTTTGTTTCATTATTTGTTCTGTAAATACTTATTCCGGCTTAGAATACTGTAAGAGTGGGGATATTTTGCTTAACTTGCCCATGCAAAAGCGGGGGATTGCGCATCATTGATAACACAATACATTCTGCAATTAAACTACTTATTTATCGCAATTATTTGTTTATCATAATACTAGGCGAAATATGTATTCTTCTTACTTCTATTTATATCTATGTTTATACTACATAATTCATGCGTAAATTATTTAAAACATACACTATCACTTTTAATTCATGAAAATGTACGCATCGTCGCAATCTTGGGCACTTAAAAGTATGACACGACAACATTTCGTTAAAGTATTTAAATCAACTAATATGATTAGAAATACAGTCGTATTTATAAAAGTAAGCACACAATGACTAATGATTCGTCCATTTAGTTTTACATCATTAAAGCCATTCTCTTGTCTACTTATTCTCAATGTCGTCTTCTTAAATGTCTTGATATATATATATATATATATATATATATATATATATATGTATATATATATAAGTCAGTTCATATTATATTCCAATAACCATGGTTTTATTTTATTATTTGTATTTTTCCACATTTCCAAAAAACATAACATTTCTGTGAGACATATTTTTTACGGTACTTTAACACCAGTAACAAACATTTGTAGTTATTTCTTTTGAATATCAAAGAATAATACACTTTATTAAACCGCGCAATCTTTTTCTTGTCAAGACGATGTAGAATAATAACAGTTTTTATACGTTCCGATCGGACGTTCATAGAAAACGATGTCAATTATTTATGACTAGATACATATAGAAAAATAAACATATAAATACAAAATGCTTATAACGAAGTCAAGACTAGAAACCCGAGAGTAGAAAGTTGACCGTAGGTTTACTTTCGGAAACCTCGTATACATCCCTTCACTTTTTGTTCTTTAGTCCAGACCTTTCATGAGCGATATTTCTGACAAAGAAGGAAGAACTGCACTTTTCCGAGTCGAAATATATCTATCTTACACACATCGTTGGCTAGTTTTTAAACTTCATGTGGTAATTGTTCCAGCTTCTTACATCAAGTGACTTCATCACGTTTCTAGAGCGATTTTCTATGAAAAATGTATTCTACTTTTATAAGTCCCACACGGCAAGACCGCTAACAATATAATTTTCAGCTGTCCTAGGTCTTCGTTCAGGTCGAGTGTTTCATATGTTTCGTGTGATCATCAATTTATGTATAATCTTTATATTTTCCATTTTGTTACCCAAATCTTAACAATTAAAGACGTAATAATTAAAGACGACATGACGTAGTTAAAAAGGGCTATAAAAGTTAAGAGTTATTTTAAGTTGTCGTGTTCTTTTAGGGAGCCTAACACATGTGATTTAAATCAACAACACACACATGTATATATATATGTATATATACAAATATGTATATATATACATATACATATATATATGTATATATATACATATACATATATATATATATATATATATATATATATACAAGTATGTATGCATATATAAATATATATATATATACATATATATACATATATGCATATATATATATATATAAAATATGTGTATATATATATATGAATATGTATATATATAAATATATATAAATATATATATATATATATATATATATATATATATATATATATATGTATAAATATTGATAAAAAGAGCGAGAGAGAGAACTAGAGAGAGAGAGAGAGAGAGAAAGAGAGAGAGAGACCGAGCGAGAAAGAAGGAGAAACGGGGCAGGGTTCGAAATTATTTTTACTTGCATACGCAGCTGTGTCAGGCTCTTGCTTTCATCAGTGTAGGAAATTATCATTGCAGATGGTCACAAGAGGCGAACCTGGTTTACAGAGTCAACTAAGTCTCTTTAAGTTTAAACTTAAACGTGGTACATAAGTCAGTAAGTTCAATTTGTGCCTAAATACAGCGGAAATAAACAGAAGCCGATCTACAGGATTCAACAAACGTTATCTGAACCTTGCTGATAGCTAAGTAAAAGTTTGTTTTAAATATCTCGGACGAGTGCTTAACTTTAATTACTAAAAGGAGTTTTTTCTAACGATATTTATGAATCAATATTAAATTACTCTTACCTACGTACGCCGGAGTTTCAAGCCATCGCTTTCATCAGAGTATGAAATACATACACCTATATGTGTATGTATATATATATATATATATATATATATATATATATATATATATATATATATATGTATTCATATATGCTAACATATAGTGACGAATCCCGCTATCACTCTACACAACTCGCATGGAAAACCCGATTTAACGTGACAACGTCATCTATTACTTGCCTTGAACATATTGTAATGAGTGTGCTTACGTCTTAAAACACACAGTCTTTTTCTGTGTAAGATCAAATAACAACAACTAAGGAACAACGCTCTCTACTCACCAGTGGCATAACATTACAACTCAGTAAACAAAACAATAAACCACATAAAATTAATATTACTACAGACAGGTTCCCATTCTACACAGCACCGCAGTAAAAACGAAATAAAATGGATCTACAAATAAAAAAACGATACCAAGAAGATACACACAAGTATCAGAATAGTTATCCAATCATCCGGATTCATACCAATTCGATCAGTTACATAACCTATTATGTATAATGATAACCTGCTAAAATAATCTGGAAACTATATCTATAATACTAGTATTAATATATATATATATATATATATATATATATATATATATATCCAACATTTAAATCAATAGGGGTTTTGATTAACCTATCTTAATTTTCATGATAAATAAATAAAAATATATTATTGTTATTAATTACATATTTAAGATCTCCACATCAAGTTATCCTATATTAAGTAGTTAGTTGACCAAAACCTACTCATCATTGTTAATTATGATACATTAATTACGAGATCCTTTATCGTTTGTAATAATATTATGTTTTAAGAGATAGTAATTTTTATTTTTAATCTTTCTTTATTTTATTTTTTTATTAATTTTTTTGTTTTTATGTTATGTTTACATCGATCTCACAATACTTCTTTAAGGTGAACTTTTTGAAGTGCCTGCAATTATGAATTATAAAAAAAGATGAAAAATTAAAATTCCTTAAAACATGAAGCAAAATAATTATACATATATGTTTTTATTTATATATGTATATAGGTGTGTTTATGTGAGTGTATGAGTATGTGTGTATAAGCGTGCGTGCGTGCGTGCGTGTGTGTGTATGTGTGAGTGTGGGTATGTGTGTGTGTGCATGTATTTAAGGAATGGGAGACGGGCTGATTTCAGCCTGTCCTGCCTTTAGTTTGAGTTGACTTACTTTCTAAAGTGTCGAGAGGTAGGTGTCAGGATGTTAACCTACGCAAAGGAGTTTCTCGTCAGAATAATTTTTAATTTAATTTGTCTGTTTGTTTGTTTTTATTTTTTATAATTATATAATTATGTATTGAGGATCTAATCTTTGCTCATCAGTAAATCCCTGAAGAGGTGCCGAATAGGTTCTGAAACAATTGTTTGATACTCAAACTATGTTTATTTAAATATAAAAAGCTCTAATATATATATTGAGCCCTTTTGAAAAGTATTGGTTTTGTTCATTTTGTTTATATTAGAACTTAATTAATTAATTAATATATATATATATATATATATATATATATAGAGAGAGAGAGAGAGAGAGAGAGAGAAATATACACACCTATTTTTTTTTGTTAATTTTGTTGAGCCCAAACAAGGCAAGTTGCAACTGAAGACGTAAAGGGCTACCAGAAATTAGTGTGAAAGTTTAGGGAGTAATCTTAAACTTGCTAAATATGCAGCGAGATGCTTGTTCTTATAATATTTGAATTTCTGCATGTCCATACAGTCGGCGAAATAGGGAGCTAGCAGGGAGTTCTAAAGGCCGGCAGCTACAGGAAAAAAAGGTATGTGAGTAGAATGCTCTCCGGAATATGGGGACCTCCAAATTGAATACATGATGTTTAGCTGATTGTCTGGTAATTCGAGTGTATTACCGTCGAGTGGGTATCCGAGCAGCAAGCACATTCCATTGAAGTACAAGGATGCAACATTGGGGCGATGGGACAGGTGCTAGAACTTGGTGAATAGTGATGGACCTACATATTAGAAACACTGTTTGGAACTTGCCTTAGAGGGAGAGACTTGTGGGTGCTGCACCAGCTTAGATGTTGCAATAATACTATATGCATAGGCAGATGGTGGCTTTGTGCAGATATAGGCTATTGTCAGATTTGAGATATTTTCTAGCACGGTAGGGGGAGTCAACCATCTTTGAAGCAGCCTTGATAATGTATTCTATATATTTGTTACAAATAATGTTACTTGTTAATTTAAAGTAGACCGGTTTGAACGTTTGACTCTCGGGTAGAGTATTATTTGCTATGTCAATCAGTGGTTGAAGAGGTTTCTTGTGGTTGTTGAAGGAACGGAGCTTTATCTTAGCAGCATTTAAAGTTATCATAAATTTATGATACCATTAAACAACAGACTGGAAGAAACTTTCTAAGGATTCATTCATTGCCTCGGATATGTGCGCGTCAGTTTTACTCACATGAAGAGAGGAGAGCGTTGGGTCGTCAGCAAATATTCCCATCTCAGACACAATGTCATCAGGGAAGGCGTTTATGAAAATCAGGAACAGTAAATGTCCAAGGATCGATCTCTTGCGCCCACCTGCATCTATATCATGTTGTTTAGATGAGCGACCGTCGATGACAACCTGGATCTTTTTGGGGGGTGGGGGATAAGAAGGATCTTATGATATTAAATATCTGTCGAGTATACCTTATTAAATAATTTTTATGAGTTAACGTTTATGCCCGACGTTCTCGAAGGCTTTGCATATATCAAGCACTATCGCCCTAGCTTCACCTACATTGTCAAGTGTATGGTATATGCGTTTCGAGATGATCGTTAAGATATCCGCAGTAGACCGTACTTGCTAAATCTATACTGACCGCCAAAAAGAAGGTTATCATTGACGTGATGACGGACTATCGCTATATTGGTTAAGGATTTAAAGAATTTTGCGAAGAGAATGTGTAGACCGATAGGGGTGATAATTTTGGGTGTTATTTCTCTCTACGTAATTCTTGAAGACTGGTACCATAGAGGCAATTTTCTAGCTATCAATCAACAAAGATTCGGCAAGGCATTTCTTGTGAAGTTTGGAGAAGGCATGGGCCAGTTAAGCAGACCATTTCTATCACTGGTATAAGACCAGACTTACACGCTTTGGAGGTGTCATGGTTTCTTTATGATATACGGACATGATATGTGGGGATGATCAGGTCATCAAGTGTGGCTTCAGTCCGCAATGGGAAATTTGGGAGAGAGTTGTTTACGAAATCCAAATTAGAGTTTTAAGCGAAACGCTGCGTAAATAGTTCAGCCGTATCAGTTGCCGTGCAACATACATCATTGTTGTTCGATAGCGGGGAATTGTTGATTGACCCTTGTTCACCACACTATTGCACGTATTCCAGAAATCACGAGTACCTAGTTTCTGTGACTCAGTGCGTGTTCTGGTCATCTCTGTATACCTTCTATTTGCTTCATATATTACAGTTTTACAATGATTTCTTCACGCTATAAGTTTATGTTTATTTGTAGTTAACTTATGGCGGTTAAATTCTTGGAATGCTTGTTGCCCATGAGCATAAGCAGGTGCACGCTTCGAGATTAACCATTGTGAAGAGTGGGGCTAGTTGTATAACTTACACATATGAGACATATGCTTCAAGACTTGCTTTTACCCATTCGGTGTACTTTATTTGCACACTGAGCAGCAGGAAGAGAGAGGGTTTTACTCCATGGAACTTCTCTGATGTGATATCTGATGCATTTACAATCAGCCCGCTTGTAGTATCTCGTCGTTTTTAGCAACGACTCATCTGATTTTGGACAAGATCTTAGGGTAATATCAATTATTACCACAAGGTCAGTGTTCATGAACTAGCTATTGACATTCGTAGCACCAGCCTCGGGCCGTGAGGTCAAGAAGAGATCGAGAAGTGAACTTACTTATGAACACGATCACGGAGGCGGGTCTGGGGCGTTACAGTCTATGAGAGGGAGTGCGCTATGGAGAAACTATACGTTGAGTTACCAGCTGCGTCTGTATAGCTGGATAATTCAAGCCAGCAACGGTGATGTACATTAAAACCCATGTATTTGGGCACTGAAGTCAAGTTTGAGTGTTATATCTATGCTTTCAAATACAAAGTTAAGCAGGGTAAAGTCCGTAGTTAAAAGAGAATAGTATATGCAATATAAGTAATTAAGGCTTTGCTGTAAGGTTTATCTCAAACACATCATCTGATTCTAGCCTATGTTCTCTAGTCAAGGGAGTGTGTCGAACATTCATAGACTGTGCATATATTTGTCACAGTCATTACAGTTGAGTGGAAGTTATCCAGTCATGTCAAAATGTTGTAGGGAGATTGAGAATGGTATTTTTGTTTCACTTAGCTCCAGACTATCCTGGAGTTTACCCGGAGAAAGGGTTCTACGTTGTTGATGTTGGTTCTAAGCCACCGGATATTTGTGAATGCTAGACTAAAAAAAAAAGCGAAGATGGTTTCTAGTGGGTGTCTGGTTTAAGTTTGAATATTTAACTCACACTGGAAAGCTTCACGGATATTTCTGGATCACATTTACTATGAGAGGGGAATTTTTTTATTTTTACGAATAACCGCCAACTTACAATCGTAAGAGGTGGGCAGTCACCCAAAATATACAGAAATGTATTTTGTTTATTCAAAACATGGATAAATCCTATTTTAATCACTTAAATTACTTACAGGGTAATTTTTACTTCTTTTTTTGCGAATTAATAATATGATACTTATATTGTTTTTAATTTAATTATTGAGAGTATTTCGCGCCCCAGAACAGGTAAAATTAATCCCTGATCGTAACTGTTTTGTACAACGTTTATGTCTTCATCAAGATAAAAATAATGCAATAATACTACTAAACATTATGTCTTCAATATTTATTCCAATTTTCATCAAACTCTTTGACGTTATTGTAATCTAAAAAAATGTCTGAAATTTCAGACTTAAGGGGTCTTAAGAAAACAATTCAATGCAGGGAATCTTGCTTAATTAGTGGATAGAATTCAGTGAAAATCTGAGATATTTGAATTTTCAAATACACGCTGTGGTCATATGACCACGAAGACCCTTTTACATACTCTAAAGCAATTGTCATTTGGTCAATATTTATAGTTAAAATTTCAGAAAAATCGGAGATACATGAATTCTTCCGAAGGTTCGTTATCCCCTTTGTACCCCCAGTTCATTAAATTAAATTAAACTTAATATGATCAACATGAGGACCCATTACACCTAACAGTTTTATTTCAAAATTCACACAGATGGCTTATTTAGTTAGAATTGCATCCTGTACATTATGGCTTATCATATATTTATCATTTTTAAACAAGTGTTATTCGAAAGAAAAATGACAATTAACATACACAAATGTTGATGAGATTTTTCTTATATTGTCGTAATCATAATTTAGAATTGTTACATATCATTGTTAAAATGAAGCAATTTGAATTATTAACGAATTAATCTCCGCTAGTTAATGGGTTTCAGCAGTTTGAATAATGTTAGAAAATGAAATGATAGGTGAATTACTTACAATGCCATTGCTAAAATAGATGATCCGGTTTTAATTTGCTGACGCACTTTGGAATGACACAATTAATGAATAACATGTAAAAACGATAGATATATATACAGGGTGGGCCAAAATAAGGGTCTTATCTTTAAATTTGAATAACTTGAATTTGAATAACTTCCACAAAATAAAAGTTAAACTCACCAAACTTTATGTGTGTGTAGACTGACCCTTCCGAGATGTTTGGAAATAAACAAAACAAATTTTAGCCGAAAAACACTTCTTAAAACTTACAAAAACTAAAGTATTGTTTTTTACACTGTTTTGAGTTTTTTAAGCAAAAATAATGTTTTCTGAATAAGGGTACGTTCCTTAGGGCTAATACGGCTCATGCTTGCTTCGGAAGGGGTCCTTTACTTATTCTAAAAAAAAAAAAAAATCAATAAATAAAAAAGTTATGAATTTTTAAAAATAGGACCCTTATTTTTGCCCACCCTATATATATATATATATATATATATATATATATATATATATATATATATATATATATATATATATATATATATATATATATATGTATATATATATATATATATATATAATAATATAAAATGAAATAATAAAATAAGGTGCGAATCAAAATTTATTAGAGTTCAAAGTTAAGGCAAAGTATCTCAAAGGACGTTGATATACTTTGCCTGAACTTTAAACTCTAATAACATTTGATTTGCACTTTATTTTATTATTTCATTTCATATGATGCTATTATTGCTCTATCCAGTATATTGAATCTCAGTCTTTATCCGGAGGTTTCACTAATTAAAAGATATTAGTTGCCTCTTATATTGTTGGATTAACTTCATATATATATATATATATATATATATATATATATATATATATATATATATATATATATATATATATATATATATATATATATATAAGCCCATTTAAGAAATTAAACTTGACCATTCTCAGGGAGGGTAAACATAGACTGTCAAAAATATCTAATGCAAAGTTCTGAATACGTTCGTCGAACACTCTCGTCTGTTTGTGCTCGTTTCCAGGTACATATAGATTTGATTGTCCCTTAATTACAAGATGGTTTTCGGTAACCTTGTTCATGTGGCTACTACTTGCAGATTCTAGGCTGACTCTTTGAACCGGGTTCACGCCTCCCGACCGTCTGAAATTGTTACTTTTCTGCACTTATGAGAGCAAATAGCTTTATTTATATATATTATATACATATATAGTCGATTGTATTAAGAGATAATTACATGTACATATAAATATTTTTTGTGTCCTTAACTTCAATCAGTAAAACAAAACTCACACGTATGCTGGTAAGCTATCTTCTTCCAGGTGAGTTGATACGGCGGTGAATGATGATCGTAGAGACAATTCTTGATGGGATGAAAGAATAAAAACGCTTTCTGACCGAACAGTTACTTTGATGATGGATGGGTTTGATGTTGATTCTGCATTGTATCACTTGTCTGTTACCGGGTCGTTATTAATCATAATTAATTTTAAAAAAAACTCGTAGACGATTTTAAAAAGTACATTTTGTATTACATATATGTCTGAATAAATCGAGGAATGAAGTAAACCTCATCTAATTATTTTAAAGAGCCTACATTGTAACACCACAGGTTATGTCTAGACCTGCCAGCATGCTAGTTGTCAGATTGACCAGCTCTTCCTGTTACACTACAACGCTTCTAAAATAACTACCTTAAACTACCTGACAGCTTACATAATGACTTCGTTCATCCTCATAGCCATATAATATAAACGAGTCTCATGTTCTTTTTGAAAATATTCCAAGATATATTTTCAAAGTTAATGTCTAACACTTTTTCATTTTCATAATGTATAAAATATTAACACATCTGTTATACGGCCATTTTCCATATTCTTCCATAATCTAAACTTATCTTTAATAGATAGCCACATCTTATTTTTAGTTTTATGAAAAAGTTATAAACCATATCCCTACTCATATGTTACCGTTAAACATTATCTTTTAGCCATCCTAACGCATTGATCAACGTTGATTCCTAATTTATGTTGCACAACCCATATTTCATGTCTTGATCACGACTAAGTCTTATTTGTATGAATTAGTCTCGGCATTGTCTACTTAAAAACGGACCATAAAGCGTCTTCCGATTTGTAAATGTCGCTGTCAGCCTATAGAATAATGGTATTTAGAAGAAATGAAAATTGTCCACCAAAACATGTTTCTTATTCCTCTATTATACATTTTCCGATCTATAATCAGGAAACCTTAGGTTTCGCTTAATTTAATTAAGTTATATTCTGTATATTTGGTATTACTTTATTTTTTTTTATAATTGTCTACACTCATAGCTTTATTTTACAGTAATAGCTAATAGATAATTAGATAAAAGTGAGAGATTTGCTGATACAGTATATATTTCCACCAAAACAAATCTAACCAAACAAAATGGATGCCAAGTATCCCGCAACTCTATGCTTCCCCTTTACCGTCCACGTCAATAATCATCTTCTATTCAATTGTCTTTAAAATGCATGGCTTTAATTATTCCTTCCTCCTTCGCTTGATATATATTGTACTACTATTTCCTGTTCTTTCCCACTCTAGACTAGTATATTCATCTACACCTTACCTCCACAGCATAATACCATCGGGATATTTGCAGTACATCTTGCTACGTATGGTCATTAGTAATTAACAAGTTTCACATTTTCTAAATCAACGCTTGCTACTCAGCCCTATGTTATGCGCGGATTATTTCTTTTCGCCAATTAACACACGAATACAAAGGATTGCTCTTGTTTTCTTGAATCCACAGCTTAATATACCCCAAACATAGAAATCCATTCCTACGGTCGACTTCAGCTGAATTGTTACGAGAGATAGTTATGTATGTTAAACACCGAGACAGAATTTAATGAATCGTTTAATAACTAACTTTCATGGGAAACGTCTGATTTTAAAATTTGAATTATTAACTAACAACAAAAGTATCTGTTCATGTTCAAACTCAAATCCACGTTTTACTTCCTATTCAACAGAACAATCAAATAAAAGTCGCCACCGAACACTGTCTCCAATAAACGAGAACATATCTCTAGTTTACAGTAACCATGTTCGCTTCCTTTTCGATATGCACTCGAAAATAAAATAATTCGGAGGGGGGGGGGGTTATATTTAAGCTCATACGTGGGCATTAAAAATAGATGCCAAAAATGGATGAATAATTTTTTTTTAAGAGAGGTAACAAATAACCTATTTTCTATCTTAGTTCACTCCAAATAAAGCAAGTTCCCACTGTAGACGTAAGCAACTACTGATAATTAGGGTAAAAAGTTTTGGGGGTCGTCCTAAATTGGGAGCTCTACAGCGAGATGCTTGTTAACTTTAGTTTAAAATGCCTGCATGTCGGTACAGTCGGGGAAACAGAAAGCAGAGAGGGAGTTCCAAAGGCCGACTTGTACTCCATAATGGATTATAGGTAAACATCAATGTCTAATTTATTTATTTATTTATTTTTTAAATTACTAGATTTACATTTATCTTGGTGTAGTGTAAGACTATTTTTATATTCATTTTTTTAACTAGGAAAATATAACTTATTTATCATGCATATTTAAAAACACAGTTAAAAAATGCGCAGATTGTTTTTGTTTTAAATTTAGTTACACATTTCTTCCGTCTTATTCTAAATCTCTAACTCGTTTTATGTTTTTTTTTTCTTTTTCTACACATATTTTTTGTTTAAGTATTATTTACTCCTCTCCAGGAGTTAAGCACAAGGCCAGTTTTATCCTACTCCCACAAGTAAGATTTGACCTAAGGTCGGGTCGGAAAGTGGGGGTTGAAAAGCCAGCGCCCGAGAGGTGAGCACTCTTTGCTAGCATACCAAAATAAGAAGACATTGGTTAGCTCTCTACTGATATAGCGTTAATAAAGACTGTCTAAAAAGGATGTGTATGATTGATAGAATGAACCCCTATTGCCAGATCGTTTCTTTGAATTTGAGCCGATATGGTTGCCATTCTGATTTATGACGTCTGTCTGTCGCCAGATCGGTGTTGATAACACTTATGAATATAGAGAGGAAATGAAATGATAATACTCTAAATACATTCCATGAAAAATGCCAGTATAATGAAATCATATGCCTTTAATAGGGTTAAGATGAAAATTCATATAAACTAAATTTACAAAAGTTAGGAAATTCCCAAATTTTTACACTTTTATTGTCATTAAGGGTATGCGAGCACAACAGGGCTATGTATTTTACTGGTAGGAATTTGTCTTCAGCGCACCTTACATACATCATCCACTCATGCATAAAGATGTATACTGTAGTGATGTCATCATAACATTGTTTGGTTGATATGTAGTCATACCCTAAATGACAATAAAAGTGTATAAATTTGGAAATTTCCTTGCTTTTGTACATTTAGTGTATATGAATTTTCATCTTAACCCTGTTAATGGCATATGATTTCAGTATACTGCCATTTTTCATGGAATGTTACTACTTTTGTAAAGGCTATGCCTCAATACAATGCCTTCTCATGAGGTTTTTTTTAATTTTCTGGAAAACTAAGGTATATGGTTGACTGAAATTAAAATGCCAGCAACTAGACCCTAGAACTTCTACCCTACCAAAACTCCGCTGAATCCATAAAATAGTTGATGAGATGTGGCACATACGTACGTACGTGCGTACGTACACACCGATAACATGATTTCATGATTGAACTTGCTGGATCTCTGGGTTGCCTTGACTAATTATGCTGAAATTCTACACACTTATAGAACCTATCCAATAAAAATGTTGTCTAAAGTTTTAACTAATTTGGTTTATTGGTTTTTGAGTTATGATTGATCAAAGAAATGAGATTTCCAGCATGAGCCATTCGTGTTGTCTATTAAGGGATAGAGCGCTCTCGCGTCTCCTTTGATTTTAGAGTCTACATTATAACAGGGTTGTGTAATTTTAGTCCTTCGAGAATTCTCGTGGTACTTTCTTTCCG
>OY744521.1:170513914-170543914 GCA_963556195.1 Sepiola atlantica | reverse complement strand
TTGATCTCTGGTTGTACACGAGCAGGCTGTATCTTCTGTTGGTTTAGGTTCGGCTGTTATAATTTACTTCATAGATAAGAAGCATGAGTAACTCGTTTTTATAGAGTTCCTGTTAAAAAAAATTGTGGAATTTGTGCTGTGGTAGGATGTGTCTATCTAATAATTTGAGGAAGGTTTGGCCTACCTTAGTTTTGCAGTTTAGAGAAAAAGAGGGAGAGAAAAAGATAATGTTCCGATTTCTGTTGCGGTTTCTAGTGTTACAGTGTTGGGTGGGCATATATGAAATCTTATCTTTGAATCCGCTCTTAAGGAGTGCCTCATTATAGTATGGCGCCGCCTGTTCAAACATCTCTCGGTTGGATGAGAGATCAGAAATTCTACTGATGTTATGGACCATATTCCTTAAAATTGAGGGGGGGTGACAGGAGCCTTTATTAATATAATGGAGCGTTTCGTTCGGTTTATGGAATGGTCTGTGTGTATCGGCTGCCAGGTTTAGTGTAGTGTCTAGGAAATGTACTGTATTGATGTTTGTGTCAATGGTGATCTTTAAACCTAAACTAAGAAAAAAATTATAATGTCCTTCCTGAGTATGTCTAGTGTGTTACCATTGCTGCTCTTGAGAGACACAGTCCGTCGTCTTTGTATAATCCGAAGAAATGGTTGCGACAATTTGCACCCGAGTGAGTTTAAAATGAACAGACCGACAAAATCGCAGACATAAGCACTATCATAGGCACCCATCGCCACGTCAAAAGGGTCCTCGGGTTTGGATATTTACACCCAGCCTTTTCCTTCGGAAAACAATAAGGTTTGTATGGCATGCATTATTGTTTCTAATTCAAGCTCACTGATATTTTCGTAAGTGGATGCAACATTTAGTGCTTTATCTAGTAATTCTTTAGTGATGTAGGGGTAGAAATCCACTATATCAAATTGGGTAAATTTGCATCATTGTTTGTTTGGGATGTCTTTGAACCAGTGTAAAACGGTGTTAGTTTTGTCCCAGAGCCTGAGAATGGAATTAGCTTTAATTGTTTTAACAATAGTTTTAATTATTATTTTGCTAGGCATGCCGATTTTGCTCTTTGCCGGGTTTATTAGTCTACAAGTTGGTTTGTTGGCAAAGTTTTCCTTATGGTCCTTCAAAGTGATAAAGACTTTCCTCTCAGCTAAGAGGTTGGTCATATATTCAATACTCAATTTCGTATCCAGATCCATAGCTTCTCGGTTGATATTTTGGTAGGTCCCTCGGTTAGCTAGTTGGTATTTCTCGGAGATAGTGTTGTTCGTCACCAGGGATATATATATATATATATATATATATATATATATATATATATATATATATATATATATATATATATACATATATATATATATATATATATACATATATATATATACATATATATATATACATATATATATACATATATATATACATATATATATATATACATATATATATATATATATATATATATATATATATATATATATATATATATATATATATATATATATATATACCGACGACGACCGAAAGATGTTTGCTATTCATACACGTTTGAAATATAAAAATATCATTTTTAATAGGGGGTTTACTATGCATTAGATACCATATGTACTATTTTTAACGTGTAAACTGTAGCCATAATGTGGGTATTTCACGGGTAAGTTAAATACATCAGAGAATAAGTAAGATTCTGATCCATTTCTTTGATATAGACCGTTATGAACATTTAAAATACATTTGTCGTTACTATAAATCGGTGATTGTTTTCCCATTATTGATTTCGATTGGAAAACGGGAATTATTCATTTTCTCGTTTTGAAATCGATCGAATTCATAAAATTAATTATTTTTAATGAAATATTGCTAATTGTATTATACCAAAAAATATATGCATACGGCATATTTTACTAAAGCTTTACACTTTTTCATACGTATTGTTTTTGAGTTCACTTCAAAATGAACACACGGATGATACTTTACTTTATATAGAGAGGCATATGTTCTTTTCCCACTTGGAATTGAACATGAATCGGATGAAGAAAAGCTGGGTTTTTCTGTAGTTGTACTGCCTTTCAGAGAACGAAATGAAAATATTAAATAAACACTTCACCAACTTACTTCATTGAACATCGTTACTGTTCACATGACAATTTGGTTATAGTTGATTATCACATTTTCCCTCGATGATTGTGTTTGATGGTTACTGTTGGAAACAGCTTCCGGAATATTGGGAGATAAAACAAAAAGAAAAAGTAAAAGCAAAGATAAAGAAAAAGAATTTCGCTTGTAGAAGCCAATCAAGAACGTTAATTAACAGTAAATAAGAAAACCCTGAAAACATAAGCAAAGTGAATTAGGAAAAAAGGAAGTTGAACTCCGCTATCGTACACGCAACTGTTAGACTTTCACTTTCACTTCTGCTCTTGCCACCGGGTCTAATGGAAAACCGGTTGTTAGCACCTCGTAGTCGCTCAATGCGATTCCTCTCTTCAAGACAACTGCAGCAAAGCATAATCAAACGCATTGATAACAAAGCAAAAACAACGAAGAAATCTACCGAGACTGATTTCAGATGAACAAATTAATTTCACAATCCCGTCAACAATTTGTAATGAATTTAATTAGTTCATAAATGTCTAGAAAAGGCAAACGAGAAAGGTCAATTAACGTTGTTAATTTGTCGAGTGGCAATCAAATCATACGGGCCGGGAATACGTACGGCTCTGCGATAAACAGCTCGAATCAACGAGGAAGATTGAAAATCAAATTATCTCAAACATACAGTGGGCAAGCCTTTCATATTAAGCCTGCCAACTAGATTTATTCGTCAATAATTTTGTATAATATCTTGTTGATTTTTCCTCTCATAAAAAGCAGACAGATAACTTTTAATAGTGTTTTGATTATTTTATTGTGTTATCATCATTTCTATTACATCTGTATGTTTTAAATTTCTTTTTTAATAAACGGAATCAGTTAGTCCAGATGTGTTATTCTCTCTTACTTTCCTTCAGAATATTTTTTTTATTTTTTACTCATTGGTATCTCCATTGTTACTGTTCAAGACCAATTAACATGGAGATAAGAAGAATAGGTTTCGTTTGTCAATACTAGTACAACCATTCCAAACAAATAACGGAGTTTTTTAGTGGACATTTAATAGAAATACTCAACTATATACTAATAGTATTCTGTGGGCGTATATATATATATATATATATATATATATATATATATATATATATATATATATATATGTATATATGTATATATGTATTTTTTAAGAAATTTCATTCTTTCACTCGCTTTTTATTCATTTTTGCCATAACAGACCTGAAGATGATTCCGGAGAGAATCGAAAACGTTAGTCAAACACATGGATCCTTCATCAATTCATTCCATCTACACGTCAAAAAGATCATTCGACGAATGGAAAAAATAAAAAAAGGAATCACTAAACAGAAGATTTCTGTCGTCTTTAATAACAAATGCCTTAATATATGTATATATATGTATATATCTATATATCTATATACATGTATATACATAGGCATATATATATATAAATGTATATATATATGTATATATATGTGTATATATATATAGCCATATATATCTATGTATCTATATATCTATATCTATATATCTATATATATATATGTATATATATACATATATATATATGTATATATATGTGTATGTATATATATGTATGTTTACATATATATATATATATATATATATATATATATATATATATATATATATATATATGTATATTACTTGACTGCACGTGCGTATCGGATCACTGTGCACGTTGGATGACCTCACCAATATAAATGATTGACGCTATAAAAATACTCTTCATCCTTTTCACGTATACATATATTTCTTGATAATCATAACAATTTGCAAGTTAAGATGAGCCGGAGAGAACAAGTAAAGTCAAAAAAAGTAAAGAGATGTGAAGAGTGAGAAGGAAGTGAGAGAAAGAGAGAGGGGTAGACCAAGAACGGGTAGAAAATATAAAATATGTATAACAACGAGTCAGGTTTGGCATATTACTATTACAGACTAATCATGTGTGTTTAGAGATAAATGTACAAATACAATCCGATTAAAACATCATTGTAAAAAATAAAATAAGTCATTTTTCATTAATAATAGTTGTAATACAAACCAAATATAAATTAAAGACATAACTTGATAGATAATGTTATTATTACAAGCTTGTTTCGTGCCAATTTGGCTACCTTATTCATTGTTTACTGTGTTTATTTTCGTTTGCTTACACGATATACTTCAATTCAACATATATTTTTTCTATCATAATCCCGTAATTATATTTAACATATGATTAAATACATTTTATGTTTTAATATTTATTTCTTGTTCGGGTAAAGAATTTTCTTTGTATTTCCCTCGTCTATTCTTACAAATAAATATGGATAAACGGAATGGCCGATTCAAAAAGTTATATGTCATGGTACTAAACAAAAAGATAATTTTGTTTTGATTTTTATAGAAATAAAGCATTGTAGGATGAATGATGCAAACCCATCTAATTATAGTGATTACATATTACAAAGAAGCCACTAGATTCCGTGTTAATAAAGTCAATATATCTAGAGGAAAAATCATTTATCAAATTAACTATTTATCTTATATATAAAGTAAAGACGTTTTTCCCCTGTACCTTCGCGTCGAATAGGAAAATAAACTCGAACTCAATACGCTACTACAATCGCTACAACATCAAGCTTATTCGCTCGAGCGTGTTCTTAGCAAACTCTACAGTCTTACATCCACCACGGGCAAATTGTTACTTTCGTTCCTCACTCAGTCACTCTCCCCAAAACAGACACCATACAGGTAGTAGCAAGAACATTTCTCTCTAACATTTTACTCCTCCCACGCTACCAGTCTACACCGGGTACAACTACACAACGGATACTTTACACTTATTATTTATGTTAGGTCCGTCTTCAAATTACAACACAGTAGCATACGTTTCACAGAAAATATAACAGACGCTCCCTTCATTACATGTGCCTACGTCACTTCCGTTAAATACTATTACGCAATCTCATACTCTCAGCCTCGAACAGCGTATACAGTTCACGAAACGCCTGCCACATTCACTACGCTTAAACAGTTATGCCGATTTCCCTTACCGACCTACGATTACTTCAGGTAATACGCCGTTCCTTTTCTGCTATTTACCATACATCTACCATAAACAACATTACGTTTTACTTACTTAAAAAAAAACATCTTCTACACAATTTGAACCAACGGAATACGTTAAGAAAAAAACAAACTGTTACAGATTAACCGATTAACATTCCCTAATTCTTACTTCACACCGATTTTCCCCATTCTTTTAATGGCTATTCATTTACATTATACCTTAACATTTAAAAAATAACTGTTCACTATTCTGAGAAATTTGTAATTCTTACAATAAATAAACAAATATTACTTTTATAAATTATTACTAAATAAAATACAATAACAATTGCTTTTTTGGGATAACTTCCCTCACCGTTAAATACTTAGAGAAAATAAACAAAACATAAACAAACCGATTACATACATTTATTCTTTACGTTTTTCCCATTAGTTTACATAAACGACACCAATTACATAAAAACAAATACGTTACATTTCATCTCTAAAAAATAATATAAAGAAATTACGTTTTCCTTACTAAAAAAAAATAAATACAGTTACTTCTACAGATTTTTACCCACCGTAATATTTTACAAAAAAAAACAAACCAACGGATTACGTTAAGAAAAAAACACGGTTACAGAATAGCCGAATTAGATTCCCTAATTCTTGCTTCGCACGGATTCTTCCCATTCTTTTAATGCCTATTCATTTAAATGATAACAGTTCATTTCCAAAAATAACTGTTGACTACTTTGAGAAACTTTTAATTCGTACAATAAAAAAAAACAAATATTATTTTTATAAATTATTACTAACTAAAATACAATAACAATTGCTTCTTTGGGAAAACTTCCCTAACCGTTAAATCCTTTGATAAAATAGACAAAACATAAACAAACCGAAAAGATACATTTTTCCTTTACGTTTTTCTCATTATTACACTTAAATGATAGCGATTACATAATAACAAACATGAAATATTTCAACTATAAAAAATAAGATAAAACAATTACGTTTTTACTTACTAATAGAAACACAAAATACTTTACTTCTACAGAATTTGACCCAACGTAATACGTTCGGAAAAAAAAAAGGTTATAGATTAGCCAAATGACATTACCTACTTCTTCCTTCGCACGTATTTTTCCCATTCTTTTAATGGCTATTCATTTAAATGATAACTTTTTATTTTCAGAATAACTGTTCACTATTTTGATACAGTTTATATCATACAATAACAATAAATATTATTATTTTTATAAATTATTAATAAATAAATTACACTAACAATTGCTTCCTTGTGAAAAGTTCCCTCAACGTTAAATACTTTGAGAAAATTACCAAAACAGACTAGATACATTTTTTTTAATCCAATGTGGGGGGGGAATTGAAATCTCAGCGATTAATTAAAGAGGCCTACAGAGCCCCATTAAAATCACCCCACCCCACATTATCTTTGTATAGACATTCCATTGTCTTTGGCTGAAAAGACAAATGGAAAATGAGCACCACTGAAACACACACATAATTAATGTAACCTGCAGAGCATTACAAATTGTATTCGGATGGTCGGGGAGAAATAAAATGACGATTATATGATTATTTTCAATAAGGAAGACTATTCGCCATTTTTTTAATTGACTGCGATTGAGTGACATGAGTCAAATGCCTAGCAGTGGGGTGTGGCGGGATTGATAGGTTGATGTGGTGGATCTGTTTTGAAAAGTAACAAAATATAAATAAACCGAAAAGAAAAATATTGTATCCGAGAGAGGGGGCATAAAACACCGAATTGTACAATATATTTAAATCGACAGAAGACTCAGGAATGTGCGGAAAATCCATCAACGTTACTTCTACTATTTCGAAAAGTAAAACAAATAAAACTAAACCGAAATAAAAAAACATGTATTGGGGGGGGGGGGGGAAATTGCCTATTATATGATTATTTATAATAATAAACACTATTCTCTATTTTTAAATGACTGCGATTGAGTCACATGAGCCAAATGCCTGGTGGCGGACAATGGTGGCCGTGAAAAGTTCTGCCCGTTTTATGTTACGATTCACCTTCTGGCGAGCAAATGTATGGGCCGATTAGATATAACTCTTTCTCAAACACTAAATTAGATATTGTTCTTGCATTGCAAAGCATGCTTCACAGAGAAAATGTATATATCCAACAATTTCAGATGGCGATGGAGCATAATGGAGGTGCAACAAACATTGAGATCCTCTGACATAGATTCAGTTATCAGTGTGAAAATTCCGGATCCAGTGGCATCTTTTACATGATATCATTAGGCACCATATGATTCATGAACCATGTGGAAACATAAACATGTTCACTCTGTCTCAAAGATGGGCACTGCAGTAAGAGATATCCCAGACACTTCTCGAGTGAAACTCAATCGGATACAAATGGCTACCCACAATATCGACAACTATCTCCTTTAGCTGGAGGTTTTGAGACGACAGTTACCCTACCTGGCAACATAACAGTTCCTGTAGACAACCGATGCATTGAACCACATAATAAACTGTTTTGTAAGATTTTTGATTCACATATCAATGTTGAATATTGCAACAGCGTGAAATCAATAAAATACATTTGTAAATATGTGAATAAAGGTAGTGATCAAGATACCTTCACAATTGAAAGTAATGCTCATTATGAAGTTAAGAGTACGAAACGGAACGTTACATATCAACCAATGAAACCATTTGGAGAATACTTAACTTTAACATACATGTATATCATCCCCCAGTTATTCACCTATCAGTTCATCTAGAAAATTGACAGCGGATATACTTTACTGAAAGTACTGCGGCAGATAGAGTTGCAAATCCAACTTCAACCACTCTAACAGCTTTCTTCAAATTGTGTCAAACAGATTTTTTTGCATGTACACTTTTGTACTCAGAAGTTCCACTTTATTATACCTGGGACACAAAAAATAAGGTCTTCAAGCAACGATTACAGGGTAAGCCTGTTCCAGGCTATCCGTGCGTTAAAAAAACAGAAGTTTCGGGCAGGGTATGCACCGTGCATCCAAATCAATTTCACTGTTTCTGTTTGAGACTGCTTCTACACAATGTTACACAGAGGTACACAGAGCTTTAATGACCTAAAAACGATCAATGGTCAAGTTATGACTACATTCAGGGATGCATGTAGTGCACATGGACTACTTGAAGAAGCTTTTACTGAAGATTTCCTTCTTAGGAAATGCAATCAACAGCCTGAAGTTGATATAACACTTTCAGACGACATCTTCAATATGGCTTTAGTACATATAGAAGCTATAACTTATAGGATGAATGGTAAAACACTGACAAAATTGGGTCTTACCTCACCTAATCGATCTAAATCGAACTAAATAATGAGCAAATTCATATTTTCCGTACTATAGTTAATACTGTAGAAGATCAGCAAGGTGGCCTGATATTCCTTGATGCACCCAGAGGTACAGGAAAGACATTTGTTACCAAGTTAATTCTTGCTAAAGTTAGGTCAAAAGGCAAAATAGCTGTGGCAGTCACATTATCTGCCATTGCAACCACTCTTCTTCCTGGTGGTATAACAGCTCACTCCACATTTAAGTTGCCATTATCCTTAACAAAAGATGCTGATCCAATTTGTCAAATAGAAAGAGGATCAGATCCAGCTAAAGTCTTACAGAATTGTTCATTAATCGTATGGGATAAATGTACAATGGCACATAAACAAGTGTTCGAGGCTCTATATAAAACATTGCGTGATCTACAGAGGCGTGATGTTGTTATGGGTGGCATAACACTTTTATTATCAGGTGACTTCCGACAAACGCTTCATATTGTTCTACGTGGAAGTCCCGCTGACGAGCTTAATGCTTGCATTAAATTGTCATATTTGTGGAAGTACATTAAGACTGTAACGTTATTTACAAACATGCGTGTACATCTCAATAGTGACCCAATGGCTGGTGAGTTTGCCTCCCTACTCCTAAAAATAGGTGATGGCTAGCTTGCAACAACCAACAATGGCAAGATTGTTATTACTCCAGGTATTGCCTCAATTGTTTCATCACTCACAGAACTTAGTAGCAAAGTTTATCCAAATATAGCCGAAAACTATGTGCATCCTGAATGGCTAACGGAGAGAGCAATTCTAGCTACTGAAAATGACATGGTACATGTCATCAATCAACAACTGCTTGATGAAATTCCAGGTGATAAACAAACTTTCACTTCTGTGGATTCTACTCTCGATGACTACCAGGCTGTACAATACCCTACAGAATTTTTAAATTCATTAGAATTGCTTGGTATGCCAACACACAAATTAAAGCTGAAAGCTGGATGCCCAATTATGTTACTCCGGAATCTTGATGTTCCAAGGCTATGTAATGGAACGAGACTGTGTGTTAAACGCATGAAACCTCATGTGATCGAAGCTCTAATACTAACTATTGTGGCAAGGAGCAAACTGACATTCCTTCCCAGAATACCCATTATTCCGTCGGATTCTGCAATAGAATTTAAAAGGCTTCAGTTCCCAGTTAAATTGTGTTTTACCATGACAATTAACAAGTTCCAAGGACAATCATTGGCAGTGGTTGGTCTAAACTTGACTTCACCTTGCTTTAGCCATGGGCAGTTTTATGTAGGATGTTCAAGGGTAGGCTCTCCACAATGTCTATACATATTGTCACCAGAAGGTAAAACATCAATCCTATTTTAATTACTTAAATTACTTCCAGTGAAATGATTTATTTTCTGAATCTATTTATTTAACTTAAAAATTAAAATCAGGCTGTTATATTTCCCCGGGCAACGCCGGGACACGGGTCCTGCTAGTAATTTAATAAAGCATTGTTTATTTAATATCTTGATTAGAAAAATAAAATGATCTCATGAATATTATTATAATATTTTTTATTACATTTTACTTGTAATTTCACGACGCGATTTTGTAATAGTCGTATTTTGCATCTGAAATTGCAATAATCAGCGTAATAGATATTTTTCATAATGAAAAAAAGATTAAGACAGTGGATAGTTCAAAACACAATATTGGATTTTAGACTACATTTTACAAACGTTTTACTTTAAATTCTACCGAAGGACATTAGTATATAAACATACGGGAACTGGAATCGCGTCAATACTTATATTCAGAGATCCAAACAAACACACATGTTTTCACTTTTAAAATAAATAATAACATGTAAGTATCTCGTAATGTGTTATGAATAAAACATCATATTCCTCTACATTATCATTCTATTCATGTTTTATAAAACATTGTATTAGCTTTTTAACGATGAAATATTACATTTTCAGTGAAGTCATGAATGTAATTTTCTTCATTCACGCTTAAAATAAGATTTTAGTTTAAAATAAAAGAACATCTAGATTCGTTACGACGCATTTAATAATAATTCCAACAATTTAATAGTTAAATATGTCAATGAATTCTTTTTGCTTAAATATTTTATTTTCTGTTATCTAGTAACAAGCCGGACATTAACTTTTTAAAATTCAGGCGATCGGAAAGAACGAAAAACAAACAAATTTCAGAAAGAAGACGATTTAAAAACAAAACATATTCCATATAAAATGAGAGATAATAAAATGAAATATTTTTGCGCTCATAATCTTCCATACTTTTCCAAATCTCGGAAGTAATGCAAATATTACTTTATTGGATAATTACGCTAAGTTTTTTTTTAAAATTACTTCAGTATATTTAGACTTTAAATTACTAATTATTTATGAAATAGTTCCACAAGAAATTTGAAAAGTTATTTTCTTAAAATTTTAAATTTCACTTTAGCTGCCGTCAGCGCAGTTATCGTTTCAATATTTATTTTTAAACGAGAAAGAAAACCCCAAAACTTAATTTTAGGCAATTATCTTTCAAATTCAATAAAATATTAACTGTAACAAATAATCAGATATTATTATCAATCTGTAACAAATAATCAGATATTATTATCAATATGTAACAAATAATCAGATATTATTATCAATCTGTAACAAATATGTATAGTTAGTATAAATACGCCACCCTTTGCACATTGCTTGTAGTCTACTACCATTTATTTGCCCCGCAAACTGTTTGTTTTTTACTCAATTGAAGTCGGCAGGTAGTCGAATGTTTTTTAATGATATTTTATTTTGATTTTGTTTCTCAAAACCATTCTTTATCTATAGTTATATCAATTATTTAAAATATAAAAATGATCTGTTTGTCACTGTATTTAGTAGATTACCATCATAATTCTATTAGAAATGGCATCCACAAAGTTAACATTATATTCATATCTTATTGCTGAATATTTGAGTTTTAAATATATGTATTATTTTAACATAGTTTAATTCATAAACCTACTGAATACAATACTTACTCTTAGACTAGTTTTATTAAAATTCCTTTTACATATGTAAGCGACGTTTGCGTATTTTATTCTACTTCATTGCATGGGATACAATATTTTATTGATTTAAAATAGGTGTGTTGATACATATATCTATATCTATCTATCTATCTATCTATCTATCTATCTATCTATCTATGTATGTATCTATCTATCTATCTATCTATCTCTCTCTCTCTATATATATATATATATATATATATATATAAATATATGTAAATATATATATATATCAGTCGTTATAACAAAATCTATAACTAAAAATGCATTTTTTAAGAGCATCTAGGTCATTTAACAACAAATCAAACAATCTACAGGTATGGAGAAATCACCATATTATTGTAGATTAAAAAGATTGGATGGGATTTATGTGTGAAGTTTCTGAATTCAAATATTTAATTAAATTATTTTTTTACCAACGAGACGAAATAGTATGTTCGTATTAAATGACTTAAAGTTAGTTGATATACCGGAAAAGTGTGTTTTGACATGAAATGACTTAAACACGGTTGATATGCCGTGAAATTGTGTTGTTTAATTAAGTAGCTCAACAAAGGCTGACATATTGTATTATAATACGGTTATTACTTTATTTGAAGAAGTTTGATTTACCGTAAAATTGTGTTTTCATATAACTAACTTAAACACGTGTTGATATAGTTACGTTTTTGCCTTAGTATTAAATAAATTTAAATGTAGTGCAATACGCCCAAAATAAAATAGTAATGCATGGAACGTTTCCCCCTTTTATGAATAAAATTCGAATTGAGCATTAAAATATATTATAATAGTAAAATAGTCTGAAGCCTAAATCATACTTTTTCAAAGTAAGTACAATTATGCAATAGTGTGAAATAATATACATATATATATATATATATATATATATATATATATATATATATATATATATATATTAATAGATAGCTAGATATACTTTGTTTGTTTCATAAAACGAAAAACTGAAAACAGCAGAGCAATTGTTCCCTGATTATCTTCAGGCCCGCAGTCAGTTGATATCACATATTCCACTTGTGCCACTTACGCTACGAACAAAAACCAGTTGCAGAAAATACACACAGTAAAAAAAACACTTGTTGACAGTCACAGTTACACGTAGACGTTCTATTTCCTTTTAGAAACATCTAAATTAAACGAACTCATATTTGTTAAAAGTGTTATATCAGTAAAACATGTCAATTTTTTAGTAGTTTTTATTCATACACATACATTATTTTTTACAGTGGCAATACCTGTTCAAACAACATATTACGTGAGGATTGTTTTCTAATTTTTAATAAAATATATATTATGGATAAAGTATAACTACATAAAGATAAACTAAATAGAAGGATATACAACTCGCGCATTATTATAGTAGAGGCCACGTTTCACAAATTCTGACAGTTATAAGGATAAACGTATCAGGTTTTTAGAACTCATTATGCTTATATATCATATATATAGACACTTAAAATATTAGATGTAAGTATAATCATGCTAAATTGAACATGCCAGTTTTGATAAATATATGATATTCGACAAGGAAACCATAGAGATTATGTTTCTTGCTGACATTTTGTAGGGAATAAATGTAATAATGATATTGATATACTTTATTTCTATGATATACCTACATAAATGTACAGAGTATATTTACAAACAATATCGATGATATATATGGGTAAACTTAATGTAATAAATATTCACAGGAATACACTTATATAAAACCATATTTTAAACAGCTAAATGTAAAGATGACATTATTTAATAACAATCGAAGGTACCGATATTGCACGGTAATTCCTTCGACAACACTATATTAGTAAACAGGTATATTTTGAATGCATAGTTTATTCACCTAATTTAGTTAATGGTGGTGGCTGTACACGGCTTTGCTCGGCATATACTTACAAGACATCTCAGTAAGAACAACATTATGAATAAATATTTTTTGATTCTGCAAGAGAAAAAGTCACAGACGTTACTCTTAGCTGGACGGTAACTGGGGCACTAAAATATATATCAAATAACCTTTAAATTGTCAATGAAATATAAAGAAGAATAATAACTATTTTATCAATTCTGCAAGGCTTCTGTTTTGACAATATTCAGCAGCGGACTGTGTTCATTTTAGATGTTCTGCAATCCGGGGAGGCAACACAGTTGATCATAGGCGAATCATAGCCTTGAATGCCTGATCGTCTGGCTCATTGATAGACATGACGAAATATAACCTGCACGGAATTTGGAGACGGTGTAACTGAAGATGCAGCGCTGAGTAGCAGTGGTTTAGACAGGTTCTTGGCTGAGTGCTGATCTCGTTTTTGTACAACTTACAATAAGAATGCATTGCAAAGTTTCAGCAACAGCTTAGAAATGTCTGAAATACGATGCTTATAAAAGAGATAATAGCGTAGACTTTATACCGTTTCATTATATCAGATGTCGGATAAATGTATTCTGCCATTAACAAATTTAACTCATGTGACCAATTTTATAATTTGCAAGACGTAACTACCCCCCACATAAATTATACACAGCTGCAATGTCCGTCTACCCCAGATAATCGCGCAACAATATGATTTGATGCAGCTGAAAGGACAATATTTCTTTTTCAAGGTATATTTTGGAGAATAGAATTAATAACGATACTGTTTCCTTTCGTTATAATAATGGTGATAATTGTTGTTTTTATGGTCTATGACCCTGAAGTACTTCCTTGCAAATCGCTTATCTGCACCACTCGTTTGGGCTTGAAGGTAAAACTGAGATTACAGTCGCACATAAGCAACACTTTTCACTAAGTTCACGTGACCAATGTATATACTCATTATTGTATACCAGCACTAGTTTTGCCAATCTAGCAACATGGCTGGAATATGTAATCTTCAAATAGTTGTTTCGAAAACACTTCATAACATTCTCATGAATGTGTAGGTAAGCAGATAGTTAAATAATTGCCAATACTTTCCTAATGGTTTCATGTTATCAGACAGAGCGTCACTAAAGGATAATTCTAAATCATCTACACGTCACAGATCATAAAACTGAGTATGTCGACCTAGTAGTTTTCGTTACGCAAACTTATACTGTACATGTGGGAAAATACTGATATCTGTTTGACTAAGATTCTTATAATTAGCATGTTTACCATGCATGAAGAAATAATACCATTGTAGCGTACGATCCAATTGTTGGTCACTAATTGTATTTCCGAATGGTCCATCGTGAACTATTCAGTGTGATTAGTTTAACGTAGTTTTTCTCTTGTTTTCTTTTCTCTTGAATCGATATTGGTTATCTTTGATTCATAGGCCGCATCTTTCGGAATATATCTTGCGGTTTAGCGAAGCCATGGACTATATTATCCCAACGATATATTCTGCAGCTCCTGGCATCCAACCTCCTGAAAAGATTTCAACGCAGATCACTAAATAAATGTGAGCAAACTTGGGCATGCCATCGTAAATACCTCACTGGAGGACATTTGAATAAAATAAACTACGTTTATGGTATTAATCGTATACGACAAACTTGTATTTTAAAAAATCAGTTGTAGCAACACTCCGTGATTGGTATAGGAATACATATACTATGATATACCGGCAGCCATGTGTTCCACATTCTCTTAAGATACCTACATAGGCAGTGTATCAGTTTCCCTTTACTGTGTCCAACAGGAGACATAAATGCTAGCATTACTACTGTCTGTTCAGAAAAAAAAAAGCATTCACATATAAGCATCAGCGTTAAAGATATTTCATCCTGGGTGTATCAATCCGTGTTGCTCTTTGTGAAGTTTAAACTACACCCACTTATCAGAAACTGCCAAACATAGATTATAAATGTACACTGAATCCTTTTGTGCAATTACCGAATATGATTATATATAGTAAGAAATCATAGGATAGTTGTAAATTTGTGTTCCATGAATTCGTATGATAACGTCATGGGATTCCATTAGTTTATGTTCCATCATAATAGTCTTTGTTGTGCATAGCGAGAATTCATCGAAAATTAACCGATAGAGCATTATAACCAGTTGATCTCGTGTATTCCCTGATGAAGATATACTTCTCGTTAGTGTTGCCAACTAAATCAGGATAGTCTTTTTCCTAATTTAAGTGGCTGCTGTTGCAAACCAGATTGTGAGCTTCCTAAATTAGTGGATAAAAACTGTCTAGGTTTCTGACTGTCATTTCATATGTATAAATGTTCAGGCAGTATATCTATATAAATTTGGACCGATAACCGAATCTAAACGTTATGAGGTAGTAACTAGATATGAATAAGGAAACGTATGCATCATCCGTGCTCTGCATCTCCCTTATGATCTCGTCAATGTTAATTATCTATTTTACCTCCAGATTTTAGCGCGAAAATTTATTCCGCCTGTTTTAATTTGGAAACGCCAAGCATTGTTTAGACATCATTGCTATCAATCAATCACATTGTTTTTCTAATTGACCTTTGATTGTGAACAAAGCTAACAGACTTTGTCCCTTGTTCAATTTGATAAAATAGTAACTGGTCGCTTGAGTCTTATGTCCATTTTATCCTATTGTAGTTGCTGCGTTCTTGTGCTCGTGCTAGCGCTTTTGAAAGACGTTGTCATTTCTGATGCCTTGAAGAGGACAGCACAATCTCATTATTTATAGTAACATCGACGGTCAAGTATTTTCATGTTGAAGTTCTATTTGTGGAAGAGTTTTACAGTAAATAGTCGAGTAGATATTTGTGCGTTCGACAGCGATTATTCATATGCTATATGACTTGTTCTTCAATGGCATTTTTTGTGTTTTGGGTTTTTCCGTGTTATAACAGAAGTGAGTTTTTGTCAATATATTTTCATTTTTTGCCATCATGAAGATCAAAATCTTGAATATTATGAGCGAATTGAATTTTCCTCTATTTAGCTGTATGTGCAGACGAATAATATACTAATATAGAAAAGTATTTATAGTCTTTCAAAAAGCATATTAACATATGTCAAGTGAGTATTTCGCAAGATCAATTAGAAATATGTGAAAATATTAAACTAACGAATGTGTACATTTATTCGTAAAGTAAACACTTCCTGTACACTTTAAATAAAAATAATAGAACTTAATTTTATTATAATATCATGATATAACAATCCTTTCATTATTTTAAACCAGGGACACACCGTGCTCATTCAAAACATGCCATTGCTTTAAGTATAGGGCATTTACAACGAGTGGATGATCAAATATATACATAAAGACGAATTTGCTTATATATATATATATATATATATATATATATATATATATATATATATATATATATATATATATATAATAATGGTAATAATCCAGGTAAAAAATATCCACAGGGTGGTAATCCAGAGAATTTTAACCGGGTCTATAAAAAGTGCTCAATATCAAAATAGAGCTTTATATATGATAATTTTATTTACACAGACATGTAAAAAATCTGCGACACTGGCATGTCGATGTTATCGATCAACAGTTACTATAAACTGAAATCTCATCAGGGAGAGTTAGAATCCGGTTCTCTCTAAATATGGTCTGAGGTTAAGATCGGATTCTAACTCTGCCTGATGAGATCTCAGTTTATAGTAACTGTTGATCGATAACATTGACATGCCAGTGTCGCAGATTTTGTACATGTCTGTGTAAATTAAATTATCATATATATATATATATATATATATATATATATATATATATATATATATATATGGATCAAATAGACACACCGCAAAAATAATTTATATAGGTATACATTTTCTGCTTCACTCGTCAACGATTAGCGACCAGATTTGTACAAATCAAATCAGAAGTAACAGTTTGAAATATCGATATATTGTACTAATTGATATTGTTCTGGTTTCAGATATTAAAATAATTATATATATCATACATTTCTATTTAAATATGATATCGACCAAAGAAGCATTTACATTCTAAAGGTTTCAAAGCGTTAATATTATATGTTTTTTTTCATAAAATTGGACTTAATCAGCGTCAGAGCTCCGGATTCTACTTTCTACTATTTACCAAGTGACAACCCTATTCATCAGCGAGAGGAAACAATCAATATTATCTTGTATAGATTCATCAGTACTTCTGTCAACAGTCTTCATTATAAATTATAATAAAGGTGTCTATTTACTTCTTTTCGGTTTATATGTGCATATATAGGGTGAGAGGGGGTGGATCAAGAGAGCGAGAGAGAAAGGGAGAGTATATATATATGAAAATGTAAAAGTTATATTTTAAAGAAATTGATGAAAAACACTAACCGATAAGTGTCTAACATAAAATTATCAATGATATTTATTTTTAAATTTTGTAAAAAGATTTCTTCATCTCAATGTATGGCGTTATGTTTCCGCCGTTATGTTCTCTAAAAAATAAAAAAATAGTAAGCATAATGCAAATAAATACTCATTTTGGTAGTTGTTGCTGTTTTATGACAAGATGCAGGAAAGAAAAGATGACCTTTAATAATGACTGACCTTCTGCAAGATGTAATCATTCTCGGAATAGCAATACTATAATAAGTATCTTGTACCCAATAAATTAAGTATAAAATACCATAAAACAACAGAAACGATGATAAATAGCACGTCATTAATCATAGTCTACCCACCATTCCAAACGTTCTATACTGAAATTCACCAGCCGTGTCTCATTCTATTTTCCTTACACCCACGAAGACAAGTCTTATAATATTCAATGAAATAGTTATTTAATCGCCTACAGTTACTTATCAAAATGAATACCATTACGTATATACTAAAGGAACATCAGATGTCTGCCTGATTTATTGATGGGTATAGCTTTCCCTCAAAACGTTGCATATGAAAATATTCCTCGACGATTTATTCCGATTATTCATGCGCGTTTTTTTAAATATATGTTTACTTCGTTTCTCTTTAGTTTTTTTTTTACATTTTATCATGGCTGCTATCTGTTCTTATCCATACAGTAATTTTGAGTAATTTTCACTCTCACGCTCAGATATACTCCCACTGCAACACACCTTAACGGGGTGTGGGGTTCTAAGACACACGCTTTGATCTGTTATTGTTATTTTTCTTTTTGATCTAGTTATTCTATGTTAACTATGTATACATGTCATTATTTTACTCTATTTTCCGAACCTACGTTCCTTTCACCAACATTTCTTCTGCTGTGGTTACCTAGTCGGAAAAATCCCGTTTACATTTTAGATAGAGGGAATAACAGATTTGAAGATTTGCATTTAGCGATCCCTAAGCGGCCTAAGGGGCAAATTAGATAATAGTTAATAAATTGTTGCTATTATTATGTTACATTCATCGTTTTTATTATGTTTATCTTAATACATTTTATATAATTTTTAACCATACGATGTATGCTGAAATTATTCTGAGAGATTCTTATTTAACTTTTTTCTCATAAAGTGCTGATTTTCTAGTGGCTTAACATATCAAGGTTAACTTACTACTTTCATCAATTAAAAATGCATAACTGTTACATTTTCAGCATACTTGAATCACTGGTTAGCAGATCATTAAATTAGCGGATTAGCATTTTAAATAATAAGCGACCGTACGAGTCAATAAGAAAATTGCTCATATTGCATATATTATTCTTGTATAATTACTCATTTGTATATGTATTTATTTACTTACACTCTTTATTATAAACTTTGAACAACATCACTTCTTTTAAAATTATTCTCAGCAAACGGGTACATTTAGCTATTTATTTAACCTTTCCACTTTAAAGTATGGCTTGTAAAACGCTTAAGAACATTGACGTGAAATTCAGTACTTTCACTCATTATATACCCCAACCTTCATATTTTCCGCGAATAATATATTTTTCGTCATTACGTTTTTATATGCTACTCTCTTCTTGCCGTCGCACGTTTGCTTATATCCCTACGCTCGACAGAGCAAACAGTAGCAGTGCCATGCACACTATAGCTACACTCAATGTTATGTTTACCCGTCTTAAACACGTGTTATACTATATTATGTTGGGTTGTTATACTTTATAAAATAAGCGTTCATCGGTGTTGTAGATAATTCACTGAATTGTATATTTGAATAATACTCGTATTTGAAACAAATACCTTCTTTACGAAATTTATTTTACTCATAACATGAAGTCCACTTTGATGCATCCTACTTTACTCATGCAAAAACAATCGCAAAATGCTTTTTTTGTCAGTTGGGAAATATACAGATAGTATAAAAATCAGCATTGTTTGTGTTATACAGAATTCATCAAAGCTGCAAAGGTCAAAGCAGCCAATCCGCCGAGAAATTAACCTCTCGTTTCCGAAGGGGGGGTTTGTTTATTGTGTGAGCCGATCAAGATATTTTAGTGTGAAATTAACTTCTAACTGACCTTTACAATATACGTTTCTAAATGAAAGTAATGCACAAGTGCCTACAATATTATTTCCCATGACATCCTTCGATTATAAATAACAAAAAAGCATTTAAGAATTATTTGTTTAAAGCGCCTCCTTAATCAAATATTATGCATTATTTTTCAGCATGCGTGCTTAAGTTTTGTTTTTTTTTGTTTAAAGGAAATGGTGCATATTCCTCGGAGGGGCAGTTACCGTATTTGTGCACGAACATTTCGAATGCGCTGGTTTAGGTTAGCGAAAAACTGTTCATCGGTCAGCGAATGTACGGTTTAATGCAGGATATTCACACAGAAACGCGGTTGTCCGTGCCCTAGGCTTGACCGTTACGTTTCTTATTTAATTTACACTTCATCATATAAAACGGTGTATTTATTTCCGTGTTTATTCTCTTTGCAGACATATCATTTTTATTTATTCCCCACTCCGTTATATTTAATTTAAATATCAATTGCTATTCAAAGCAAGAGTCGGTTTGGCACAAAATAGTTAATACTATTTTACTTAAACACTGGTTTTCTTAAAATAATAATAATAAATTGTACTTCGTTTACTGGTTGCGTATAGACACAATAAATACGAATCTCTCACCTCTACGTAAATATATTACTGCGAGTATTTTCTTTCATAATCATGTAATAATACGAATGTTCAAATATTATTCATCATTTATTAATTTAATCCTCACGAAACAGTGCAATTACTATGAATAGTCAATTCACAAAAATTGTATACAACTTATATATAGTTCAGGGGTTAGAACATGGGTTTCGGGGGTTGACAATTCCTCTTGGTAACACGCGTACACGGGTCGTTCTAGCACAATAATAAAGAGTAAAAAGAGTCCATATATTATGATCTTAATATTTAATATCAGCTCATATTAGGTGTATATAAATGATGGCACATAAAAAACAGAACGTTCGATGTAAAATTACTAATACGTCAAATGCAACATGCAATAAACTAGCTGTTAAATAAATAGATATTAACTGAGCCAAAAAATGTAAGAGCGATTATACACTAGAAGCTAGAATCAAAAAACTCTCTTTTGAGATAGTAAATTATATAGGATACATCTCATCTATTTTAATCTCTATCTCTCTCTCTCTCTCTCTCTCTCTCTCTATATATATATATATATATATATATATATATATATATATATATATATATGTATGTATATATGCATATTTCCGATATATACATATATAGGAATACGTATTGTAATAATATCTACCTTTTAAATATGAATGCATGTCTGAAAAAAAACCCAGGAAATATATATATATATATATATATATATATATATATATATATATATATATATATATATATATATATATATATGTATATATATATATACATATAGATATATATATACATATATATATATGTACATATATATACATATCTTATGCATGCGTTAATGCGACAACCTAAATATATAAACATATATATATATATATATATATATATATATGTATATAGACAAATATATTAATATATATATGTATATATACAAACATATATATATATATATTAATATATATATGTATATATACAAACATATATATATACATATAAGTATGTGTATATATATATAGGTGTTTGCATTAACGCATGCATAATATATATATATATATATGTATATCTATATATATCTATATTGTCGTTTTAATATGAAATTGTACCGCCAAATAGTAAACGGACCTAGAATGTTGAGCCCAAACTGACCTATCATTCTTAGGTCGGCGCAGAGCCGGCGGCGTTCGATCGATATGGATAATGCTGGGATAGTTAGATAAAATCGATGAGAAACATTATTTTTCTGTGTGAAATTGCCCCCCACAACATTTCACGTCGTTCATACGGATAGATTACTCGAATAAATACCGTTGTCGAAGGAGAATGTAAAATATGAACGTACTACACGGATATACAGAATAGCAGAAATAATGAAAGACCAAATCTTATAGAAAATTATCACAACGAATTCTATCACAATAGAATTAATGTAGAGTAAACATTGCTGATATGAAATCGCTCACAAAGTCCTTTTGGTAGAATAAAGTGTCGGATTGTGGAGTAATCAATGACTAAAGTGAAACCAAATTCGAGTCTTTTTTCATTTAACGAGATACATCACGGGAACGGACAAACAAATACTCTTGTAATGACAACATCCATCTCGAATTTGAGCAGAATCTCAAATACTGTTGGATACTATATTTGTTATACGCATATATATGTTGCAGCAAACCTGATAGCAAACACAATTTTCGTAAGGCAGTTAGGCTCAGGATATCAATGATCCTTAGCCTAGGTTTGCTCATTAAAAATGCTGATTCGAATATGCATCTATCATGCTTTCCTCTTGTCAGACAGTAATCGACGATGATATTCACAAATAAATTCAGCAAATTAAAATAGAAATAATAATTACTTTTATTCTACATTTTAATTCATTCTTAATCGGCCAAATCGTGTCATGTACGTTCGTATATATATTTTCCTGCGTTTGTTACACTCAGGATCAAAACGAGATATGTTGGTGAGCCGGACCGTGTTTGTCGGTAAGTTAATCTTCTTGTCATATTGTTTATTTTCTGCAAAAGTTGCTTGTAGATAAAGTTTTAATAAAGGCATTTCATCTGATAACTTGACCATATCATATTAGTTTTTCCCTTTTTTCCCATTGTGAGGAGATGATTTATTAGCCTATTCGCAGACTGAAATTGGCTATGCCGGTTTCACATACTATATAAACTATTCTCTTAAATTACGCATTTATAATGTTAGGAAAGTATAGTCTCTTTTTTCCCCCAACTATAGGTCATCTAGAAAATCTTGCAAAAATTAGTCGTATACGATGATTCGGTTACGATAGTTTCTGTTTTAAATACTCGTCTAATTCTTAAGTATGTTGATCAGTCGCACGGGTGACTGCTAAATATTTATTTTAAATGATACGATGCATGCGTGTGTAATTTTTGTTGTGCTTTTCACTAACTGCAACTTTTTTCGCTACGCGCGTCTTTCTAACTTATTGTCGAGAGGTGTATATGAAATCAGACATGTCGTCAAACATATTTTTTGAATAATGAAATTAATTGGACACCACCGGACGCAGCAGAATAGATTTATTGAGTCGCACCCGTAATCACATTATAATTTATTACATCATCGTAGACTAATTACATTGTCTAATAGACAGAAAGAGAAAAAGAGCGAGAGAGTAATAGATAGGTTCGTAAGCATATTGCTTTCTAGAGAACGATTCCGTAATCTGTTTTTTATACGTACTTTTTCCTGGTCACTTTCTGCAAGACTCGGAAAGATTATATTGTAAGAGTCTTCTTTTCATGCATATCTGATGTCACATTCGCTTCCGGGCATAATCGAATTCAATTAACCGGTATATCATAGTTTTACTTACTGCCTAGTTTATTGACTCCCTTATCTTAGGTCTACAACGCTTCCTTTAATAAACGAACCACCGACATATGTATCAGCTAATATATGTATTATCATACTCACCTACTCTAATATGTAACATGTTCTTAGGAATGGTCTATTTGCCTTAAACAGGCTAACAAAACAAACATTAATCACCATTGTGAACATATTACTATAAGAACAAGGTCTTATCAAATTTTTCTTAATATGATCCCAGAATGAAATACACAATATCATGCGATATCATATTATGTCCAATGTGTGTATCATCCATGCTTCTAATCCTAGATATATTTAAATTTATTATACACAGATTACCATATACATTCAAAACATTACAGATATTCTCGGCTTTTGCCACTTTTCAGCTTAACTTTTGAAAATCCCACACAGCAGTTGGCCAACACGTTGATTTGAAATTATTCTCATTTTAAAACTTCTCTTCTAGAGAGAACTTGAATGCCTACTGCAGAGAATTTGAATTCCTATTGGAGAGAACGTGAATGCTTACTAGACACGAAATAACTTGAATGCCTACTAGACACTGCCCTCGAGTGTCTAAGGTCTCTCTGTACAGCTGTTTGTCAGGACAACCTGGCATGAGGATACTTGCTCCTACAAGTAAACCATAACTATATATATATATACAATAACATAGTGTTCTGAAGCCCAAATAAGATGCCCGCAGTATGTCTTACCTACTCTGCCTTATACGAGGAATGGTGCATCTTCTCCAAGTAATGTTACCTCAAGTATAAACTTTACCTCACCTACTGACAACCATGCACTACGTTTATCTGTTATAAAAAATCTAAAACCGGGTACCTACTAAATTAAAAGAATATCGTTTTCCCCATCTCACGCAAAATGTTTATATAATGTATCAATTAATATGTCCTGTTAAACATATGTATTTAAAATAACAAACATATATAGATGATTAGGAAAACTATATTTTGCCAATTACTGGTCATCACATACAATTAACAGTAATAAGTAATATCAATATAGTGGCAAGACATTCCCGTAAATTCATAAAATAATAAATAAATATCCTTACTATTTCTCCGCTGCGGTTCCTCATCCTCGAAGTGGTGTTAGTCCGATACCTTTGAACCACTATCAACCAAATCTTTTACGGATTTTAAGGAATGGAGTGTCAAAATTTTCAAAAACAGTGATGCAACATAACAGATTAACACCAGACCTTTGTTTTACCATTATCTGGTCAGGTAGATCACATCTTGAGATAACTCCTCAATAGAGGTCAACATCGCTTGTGTCCACTCAAACAAGAATGTCGGACGACTTTTGTTCGCGTCTGAAACAAACATCAAATTACGTGTTTCCAAAGATGAAATATAAGAAATTAAACCGACAGATGAGTTCGAGTGTTTTTAATCAAGTTGTTTTTTTTATGGAAGAATGTTGTCAATAGTTGATATACACAGAAGTACATTCTGTCGTAAAGTGTAATGCGAAGCATACTTTTCGAAATCAGTTTAAATTACTTGTACCGAAGACACTTACATTCAGTATGCTATGTAATATTTGATTTTGTGGTATTTCTATTTTTATTTAAGTTGTTAAACATTTTCTAAAGTTAATGGTCTGCCCTAACGCAAATCTACGTTTGCAACGACATTTTTGTATTTTTTAAGTTTAACATCCCCCAAACACTTAAAGTAAAATAATGTTATAATGCATTATAAGCACACACACCCACACACACCCACACACACACATATATATATATATATATATATATATATATATATATATATATATATATATATATATATATATATACTTGGTGATGTTTCAATGACTTCAAATCATGGCCATCCCTACTACAGGCCAGGCAATCGTGCAACTGGGGTCTTTTACTGGGGGGCCATGTGAATTTTCTTAAATGTTCGATATAGAAGTTGCAAACAAAGGTAAAATTCCTCTGTGAGATTAGTTTGATGTGTTTATGTGTTTTACATACCAACTAATAAGAACCACAATGAGCTAATTGATAAATTTCACAATTATTGACAAATTCCTATAAATGAAGAGACAGGTAATTTTTAATAAACAAAGGCAAATGCATATTTCAATGAAGAATTTTTATTTCAATGTTGGAGTCTTTTTTGAGAATGTGTACTTATGTCAAAAGATCATCTGGACCAGCGACTATTCTTACCGTTTATGCCCTCACACTCTGTTCTGCAACAGAGGCAAAGGACCTGTTCTACCAGGAACTTGAGGCAAAGATACTGCAGATCTTCTGCAAAGGAGCAAATATTCCTACTCGGTGACTTTAACGCCCGAGTGGGAGCAGACTACGCCTCTTGGCCCCGTCCTTTGGGCCACTTCGGTGTCGGCAAGTTAAATGAAAACGGCCAGCGTCTCCTTGAGCTCTGCTCTTACTGCGACCTCTGCGTCACCAATACCTTTTTTCCGACTAAGCCCAATCACAGGGTGTCGTGGAGACATCCCAGGCCTCGCCACTGGCATCAACTAGACTACGTCATTACTAGTAGGTCGTTCCTAGATAAAGTACTGGTTACGCGCAGCTTTCACAGTGCCGACTGTGACACATACCATTCTCTGGTCGCTAGCAAGATACGCCTCCTCCCCAAACGTGCCCACCGATCAAAGCAGAAGCCCCTGCCTCGCATCAATACAGTCGGAACTGCTATGCCTGAGCTGCGTGAACGCTTCGGCTGAGCCATGGACAAAACCCTAGAAGACTGTCCAATAAACAGTGTCACGCTGAGGTGGAACCACATCCGAGAGGCTATGTTTCAGACTGCTCTCGATACTTTTGGCAGGAAAGAAAGGAGGCAAGAAGAATGGTTTGAGGCGAGAGCTGCTGAGATTAAACCTGCCATAGCTGCAAAGCGTGATGCCTTCCTCGCCTACAACAGAAATCCTTACACTAGGACATTTGCGGCACTCCGTACTGCTCGTAGCGATGCACAGAGGATTGTCAGACGCTGTGCAAATGATTACTGGCTTCATCTCTGCCAGAACATCCAAATTTCTGCCGATCTGGGAAACGTGCGCGGAATGTATGAGGGGTTGAAAAAGGCTTTCGGTCAAAACGTCATCAAGACCGCCCCACTCAAGTTAACTGAAGGCCTGGTCATTACTGACCGATGCAAACAGATGGAAAGGTGGGTTGAGTACTCTCAGGAACTTTACTCGAAGGAGACCACTGTCACTGACTAAGTACTCGCGAAAACCAAATCACTTCCCAGAATGGACGAGCTGGACACCCCACCCACCATGGAAGAGCTCAGCAAAGCCATCGACTCCCTAGCCAGCGGCAAGGCCTCAAGAAGCGATAACATCCCACCTGAGGTAGTAAAGTTGGCAAAGGGTAGCCCCCTCTGGAGCACCTATATGGACTCTTGCTGCACTGCTGGGAGGAAGGAACTGTGCCCAAAGACATGCGCCACGCTAAGATCATCACGTTGTACAAGAACAAAGGAGAAAGAAGCAACTGCAACAATTACCGTGGCATATAACTGCTAAGCATTGTCGGCAAGGCCTACGCACGCGTCCTCCTCAACAGACTGACATTCTCGCTGATCGCGTCTACCCAGAGGCACAGTATGGCTTTAGACCCGCCAGATCGACCATAGACATGGTTTTTCCCATAAGACAACTCCAGGAGAAATGTCGCGAGCAGAGGCAGCCTCTCTATCTGGCCTTCATCGACCTGACTAAAGCTTTTGACTTGGTCAGACGAGATGGACTGTTTGCCCTCCTTCAGCGGATTGGCTGCCCGCCCAACCTTCTGATCCGAATAGTGTATTTTCATGAAGACATGCAAGGGACCGTCCAATTTGATGGATCGAGCTCTGAACCGTTCCCGATCAAAAACGGTGTCAAACAGGGATGCGTTCTTGCCCCTACGCTCTTCGGAATTTTCTTTTCCTTGCTCCTCTCGTACGCATTTGATGAGTCTGTTGACGGCGTGTTCATTCACACCAGTAGCAACGGTGGATTATTCAACATCGCACGTCTGCGAGCCAACACGCTCGGTTCAGAAGGTTCTCATCAGAGATCTCCTTTTTGCAGATGATGCTGCCCTTGCTGCACACTCAGAGGAGGCCATGCAGCGTCTTGTTGACTGCTTTGCAGCTGCATGCAGCGAGTTTGGACTGTCCACCAGTCTAAAGAAAACAGAGGTCATGTGCCAGAACGTTAGTGATGCTCCAAGCATATCCATTGGTGAACACACTCTCATGGTTGTGGACGAGTTCACCTACCTCGGCTTGAAAATCGCAGGCAGCCTTTCCCTTTACTCTGAGCTTAACACAAGGATCGGCAAGGCAGCAACAGCAATGGCCCGCCTGACCAACACAAAGATGCAAGTATACCGGGCAGTTGTGCTGAGCACCCTCCTCTATGGTAGTGAGGCATGGACACTCTACTCTCATCAGGAGCGCAGATGAACGCCTTCCACTTTCGTTGCCTCCGCAGACTCCTCGGCATCACCTGGCAGGACTGAGTCACCAACATCGACGTCCTGGCCAAGGCAGGATTGTCCAGCATGTATGCTATGCTGCGAGCTAGACGTCTCCGCTGGTTGGGCCACGTGCTCTGCATGAAGACGGCCGCATCCCCAAAGACATGCTATTTGGAGAGCTTGCTACTGGCACAAGACGTACTGGACACCCCGCTTTCCGCTACAAGGACGTCTGCAAGCGGGATCTTAAAGCTGGCTGACTCAACTCCTCTCAGCTCGAGACCACTGCCTTGAACCGCTAAGGTTGGCGAACCGTCATCCAGAACATCATCAGTGCAGCTGAGAAGAGGAGAAACACTCGATGGAGGGAGAAGCGATCACGCAGGGCGCAAAAGATAAGAGTCGCCCTATCACATGCTCACTGTTAAAAAGACAGAAAGATGAAAAAAAAATTAAAAAAGACTACACAGCCTGTTGCAGCCCTGGGTACAATTCAGACCAAGACCACGACGCGCATCCCCCATGATCTCCCGAGATCGATGGAGCCAACAATATATTTTCTAAAGTCTAAACCCATAGGATAGTTGGATATTTTCCAGGTATCATACGAGCCTTCGTTCTCATTGGAATCATTCCGGCAACCAAATAACTGCCTTTAACAATCAGGCTCTTATTTGTTGGAATGAGTTATGATAATGGAATAGAGTTATTGCCGACTACCCGAAACGCTGTGGAATATCGAGAGGCCAGTTCTGCTCTATTTCTGCACCAACCCAGTGTTTCCCCAAGCGAGCTGGTTTTACATAGCCCTGTTGAATTGCGTCGCATTTCGGTTCAGTAGGAAGCAAATACATCCCAATTTATCTTATTTATCTCTGTGTCTAGACGTTACGGGCACCCTGTATAATATATTGAGGAAATATATCTGATAGTTTTTTTACTTGCCAAGCCGATTCCATAGAAAGTACATCCTTATTGTTAATCTCGCACTGTCAGTGTGCTATACCAACTAATGCAGACCTCGAATGTATTTTTCATCGTCGGTCCATTGGACTTATTTTTTGAGGACTTGATGAGGATAAAAAACAACATAAAAATGATTCCGAAAAAAAAAGGTAATACAAGCGAACTTAATTGGTTTTATATGATGATTCATACGAAACTAAGCGAGTAAACAATTTATTTACATTTTCAGACTAAATTGCTTCGTCTAGAAACCTGTATACACTTTATGTTTCTGTTAACAATATGTCTTCGTGAGTATTTCAATTCTTTCTTTTTTTAGGAGACCAATTGCATTACTTGAACGTTGGCCTCTGAGTTGACGTAATTGATATTAATAGTAAATGTTTCAGCAATGATTTCGAAAGAATCTATGAGACGATATACGAGGCACGAACTTTTTAGTGATATGCGTTACCTCTATGTTTCTTTATATGAATCCGTACATTTCTATAACAGGTTTCGTCTGTCGGTTGCTGCGTCGATCTATCACACGTTAGTTTGGAATAGGATTTTCGTGTAGCACAGTTTAGTTTAAAATGTCATGCCCCTCTTTTCCTCGTTGAACGTGTAAATAAAATTGACGGACGCAGTTTTTGTTAGATTTATTCAATCACTTTTTTTCAGTCTGTCACCCATCCATGCATTCTCATGAGAGTCTTTATACCCGATTCCCCGGTGTGTTACAGTCATTTTTTTAAATTATTTCTAATTAACCTTATAAAATACACATGCACCAACGTATAAATACTGAAGACATTTTCCTATTCGTAGAGATTTCCGATAGAAATCTATTTATCTTCCAAATACACATTGATTGCTTCAGAACTTAATTAGAGAAGTGCATATTATAACATGAATGGACTATTGTAAAACATTGCAATAATCAATTCATAGAGGTAGTGTAGTATCGGTTCTTTCGTCAGAATATCATCCTCTCGGGAAGTACTTTCTCTTTCGGGACAGGTTGGGTGGTATATGTTATGTTGTAATGAGACCATCTGCCCAAGAGATTCCATTTATGTATTTGGAGTAGTGTA
>OY744521.1:170503914-170508914 GCA_963556195.1 Sepiola atlantica | reverse complement strand
TATATATATATATATATATATTATCTATCTGTCTCTCTCTGTCTATCTCTCTCTGTATATACATATAACAATGTATCTATCTATCCGTGTATCTATCTCTACCTCTATGTTAAAACGCCATATTATAAAAAGATATGATTCAATTGCCATTACAATTAGATTAGAAAGAACATCCTGACTTCTTGTTTAGTATTAAGTTCTTATAAATCTAACTTTATAATCAACACATTTTACCACAATAAGACAAGTTTATTTATTCCAAGTATATAAGTTTCCAACTCCCAGGACACATCGCATTCTACAAATTATGTATTGAACTTATCGTTGTTTCTAAAGGTTTACTTCATAAAGAAGAGGTGAAGATATTTTAATAAGTGTTATTCGACATACGACACATTTTAGCTAATACGATCGGTGAGACATGATATAACAGTCCATGTTATTGAATTACTGCAAGGTAGTATCTAATACGTATGCAATTCTTTCTCTTTCAGATCTGGTTCAGTTAATCAACCAAGCAGTTAGTTTTTTTTTATCGTAGTCAATTTTATAATCAGTTAGTTGTATGCACGCTTCGCCGACTTTTAACTGGTTTATTTAATCGCGAATGTAAAGTTTACCGCTAATTAGTTCACTTTATGTTTTATTGCATTCATGTAGTTGTTTAAGATAATGTCTAGATATTTATACTTTTTTATAATGTTTTTATATATGGTTTGTCAATCTAATTAATTAATCTGCATCATTTGCTGTCATTTTGCACACATTTCTGTTTATTTATTTTTCTTGGTTATTTACTTTTTATTTTCTTTTTATTGGATTATGTCTACAGGGAGTAAATTTTATTTTTTCACAAGCCACACACCCAAAAATAAAAATAGAAAACGTGGGTTATTTAACTAATTAACAATGCAACCTTAAAATATAATTAAATACCAGAAATGAAAAGGTCAAACAAATATGAGACATAACCAACTTATTTTTTAAAGTGTTAAGTGACAGGGTCACCGCGTGACGAGACCTAAGATCAAGGGTCAATCCGCACCTGCGATAGAGGCTCTGTGACGTCATGGGCGTTTGCGTGGGAAGCAAAGGGATCCGTGACGTCACTCGTTCTTCGTGAGAAGCGCGGTTTAGCAGTCTGGGTTTTGAAGGCGACCTTATCAGACGTGATTTTTATGATGTAGTCTGCAACATACATAGGGGAATTATTTCCCTAAGAAAATACAGGCGAAAGGTCTCTTTTTTCCCCACTCCACAAATGTTAAGGACTTAATTAATAACTACTTACGAAAGCAGTAATTTGCGAGCTCTCTCTCTCTCGCTTGCTCTCTCTCTCTCTCTCTCTCTCTCTCTCTCTGGACGTTAGTGAATATCCCCAAGCTGATAGATAACTAACACCTGTTATGAAAGGAATTGAAAGTTTAAAGGATTGTTTGTCGATTGAGTTGGTCATGAAGTTTTTGTTGTAGCGGCGATGTTCACGGCAGTACAGAAAAGAAGAAAAAAGACAACCACTGGACGACACGCACCCTCTACGCGGCGAGGGAAAACATTTAAAAGTATGCAAACTATATGATTTATGGTGTTAAAAGTGACGAGTGATAAAACGAGAACTGCCACGGCCGTTCCGGGACGAGTATACAAAATAAGAACTGCCGTAGCCTAAGCAGGGGGGGGGGCGATGCAACACGGTCACCGTCCTAATTCTCAGCCTTGATAAGAGAAGAACACGATTTGATGGTTAGTGTTGGATGGATAAGGAACAAATCGCCAGCGATGCGCTTTTGTGGGTTCAAAAACTACGATGTAGTTCAGTTGAGAGACGTCAATTAAAAAATAGAGGGCTCACAATGAACTTATAAAGATTTTCCTTGTGGGATTTAGCTCAAAGTGAGATGACTAAATAGAGTCAGGAAAAACTGTGGTATGACCACGACTAAATTATAATAATAATGCAATCATTGCTGACTTACGCTATCACATAAAAAAAGAAATGAACGTATTAGAGTCCACAAGTGTGAGAGTAAAAGTACCGTGAAAACTATCAATGTATATGTTAACACATAATGAGGCTTGTTTACTACACGTTTATATAACGAAAAGTCGCCAATGAATCTGTAGTTTTATATGTGTTTTAAGTTATAATTTTCTCTCATGTGCATTCATGACTCTGTTCACCTAAATGAGGGATATTTCCTTCCTATGGAATCTCTTTGACTTTAGAAAAAATATCATCATTAGTACTAGAAATAGTCGTATGTATCAATCAAAAGAATTAGACGATAGGCGTCCCGCACGAATTAATTGGTAGAATTGCTTTCGTGTTGTAATTTCCTATATGAACGTATCCCCTCATTGTACGGGATGTTAGTGTACAGTGATAAGACGTCTATAGTTTACAGTAGGGCTTCCTTTGTAATCTTCCGATCCTTTGTAATATTTTTATGAAGTGTGTATTTAAGGATTAGTGGGTAATACGTGCTTGAGAATCTCATATATAAAACGTAATCACACTCTCATGTAATATCCCAATATTATAGACGCTCATTTTAAGTTGTAAATTACTGGCCGTTATAATAATTTTACAAAATCTACAGTAAATACATATATTTTAACAAACCAAAATTAACACCGCCTGAAGATAATTTGACGAATCAAATCAAAAGTACTCGCAACAAAATGAAAAGAAAATGGAACAGGAAACACATGGAACTTACATACAGCAATTTGACCGAAACACTAAATGGACCATTCAGAAAATTGAAAAAATAAAAAAAAGTCTTATCAAGCGAACACATTTTGGTTTATTTAATAATGTTTGCCTAAATATCTCTCTCTCTCCCTCTCTCTTTCATATATATATATATATATATATATATATATATATATATATATATATATATATATATATATAATTTAAAGTGGTGAACAAAAAGCGAACTCTTAGGAAAGGTAAAACCTATTGTGAAAAGTATACAGCTCAATATCCAGGATGGAGCAGATAGATATGTAGAAGGATGAAAAGGAATTAGAAAATCAAAAATCAAATCTTTTTTCAATTCAGTTGCTCAGAGCAAGGTGTATTCCGCAAAAGGCAATTTATTCAAGTTAAATTTTTCCTTAAGACAGGCTTTTCAAAGATCAAAATCTTATCATCTTTCATATAGTCACTCAAGAAGGTCGGTTTTAAATTGGCAAAATAATTCTGCACATATGCAATTATTGCATGATAATTATGAAGTTACTTATTTCCAGCAATGTTTTCTTATCTGCAATGCCGAATTGAAGTTCCCAAACATACAAACGATGTTGCAATTATGCACATATTATTAGTTTAGAGCCTGCCCATTCTGTTAAAACTTCTGAAGTTGTATGTATTGTCAACATACTAATGACGTAAATAATATAATTTACTAGAAGTTAATGTTCGTGCGGTGTTCTTTATTTTAGCTTATTATACAATCATTAAAATGATTACCTGGCAATATGTTAACATGTGATACAAAGTCATAATACAACTCAATCAAAGAATGATTATAGAATAAAATCAATAAATCCGAATACGATGCTAAGATTTCACATAAACGAAAGCCGATTTGTATGAGAGAATAGTTGGTGCCGATTTATCACAAATAGCAAGAAATACAGAAAGTGTTTTTAAACACAAAAAAGGAATAAAAAGTTATTAAATACAATATTGAATCTTCATAAAAATAACTTTCCACACTGGATTTCGATTCGGAAATTAAAGCATACTATTTCAATATAAATTCATCCTATTATTGAAGATTAGATATTTCAATAACCTTTTCATTAGCAATTTAATAACTATATAATAAGTTCATTATGATCGTGAAGGAAATGTTTTATTTAATGATGAAAGCATTTCATTGTTTTTATTATATGGTTCATTGATTTTTATTTTCAATTAAATTTGATTCTTTTAATATCCTGCAGCTGATTAAACGTAATAGAATATTTTCCATTGTATTACGTAATCAGAAAGAAACTCACTCCCACAACCATTTGTGATCGTGCATTTCAAAACATTATTGTATTTATGAATAATATCAATTTATTTTGCAATCACCTAAAGTACACTGCCAATACTAAAATACATGTTATAAACCACATATATAGAAACTAAAATAGTATTAATCAAATCCATAAATGTAATTGATTGTGATTAATACTATGCCGATGACGTCCTAGAGAGGTATCGAAGGACCTGCTCACTCTCAGCGGCCTCGATAAATGCTTTGTGAACAAGTGAGTGCGCAATGATTAATGTATATTGAAACATCAGATACGCAATCACGCATTTATGTCAAGTAGCAGCGAGAATAAGAACAAAAGAAAGTATGTTATTTCGGAAATTTCCTGTATTTCTAGTTGTTTTATAAAATCTTGAGAGTTCATACTTTACGGGTAGCTAGAAAATGAAATGTTAATAAATTCATCATGAATTGTAGAATTGGTAATCTAGGCAACAGAGTAATGAAAGTGGGCACACTATTTATTTTAATATAACATTAAGGGGTACAACCGATACAGTAGCACACCCCTTCACAAATAACAAAACAACACAGTAAACATTTTAAAATCCGACATTTGTTGTTTATACTCGTCCTGGGATAATTATTCTCCTAGTATATATATATATATATATATATATATATATATATATATATATATATATATATGATAAAATATCGAAAATGAAAAAAATATTATTTATGTATTCATTAACGTTTCCTTTTTATTTGAAGACTTCCTAGGGAAATATTTGAAAAGGTTTAGTCAATTGGTGACGTGAGAATAATGTGTTTGTTTCTTTTTGGAACGAAACATAGCCGTTAGAATTTTATATGAAAGATAATAAGTGTTTCTTTGTTCTCTTTTGTTTTTTGAAAACGAACATACTCGTCAGAATTAAAAAGTTTGCTGCGACATATGACATGAAAGGAATGTGGTTTTGTCCTCTTTAAAATAAATAC
>OY744521.1:170493914-170501414 GCA_963556195.1 Sepiola atlantica | reverse complement strand
TATATATATATATATATATATATATATATATATATATATATATACATACATTACTCATCAAAATACTAACATATAGCGGTGATAGGGCGTATATATATTTATGTTTTAACAGCGTGGGGATATAATCAAAAACACATGGTAACTGACAGGTTCTCGCTTTGTACGTAATGTTTACGCTCTTTAAAGATGCATAAAATATTCAACAAGCATCTATTTACTTTTGCCATATGTCGCTCAATGGGGTTTTCATTTTTAATTTGCGGTTAAATGCGTGAGATCTTCAAAGGTGTTCTGTTTTAACAAATATTTGTGTATCAGAAGTCATTCTTACCTGAGAATGATGTTAGTTTAAGAGAGTAGGCGACATCATGATATAGGAGTGGTTAGGGCTGTTACTGCTAGTTTAATTTCATGTCGTTTAAGAGGATTATCTAGTGAGTATCGGTGGGATCATCATGAAGGTTTTTATAGAATGATCTATTTTATACCAATCATTATGATAATCTAAATAACAGTCATAAAACAGTAATATAGGTTTATTATAAGGCAGTTGTATTAAAATCACTACATGCGAGTCATGAAAGTTGTCCTAGAGAAAGCTTCGGCACTTTATATTCTGAAATATTGGTATGCAAAATCAAAGGAAAAAAGAATGATGATCATTTCTGACTTCCACGAAAGCATAAACTTTCTGACTTACTAGTGAACTATTTTAAACAGCTTCAAATTAGGTACCCGTTGAACACACGACCAGTGGACGCTTGAAGGAACACGTCAAATCTATCATAACTCCTCATATCAACCAATATCAAACCACAATCGGTTAAACACCGAGGCTACACACATGCTACAATCGTTTCAAGATATATGAAATTTAATGTTTAATTCTTAATTAACGATCAGACACCTTAACTTCACTTTTTATAGCTTTACTGAAGTGTACTACATTTGAGCATCCATTAAATTAAGGAGGATTATATTGCGCAAACAAGCATCGAGTTTGGTTAACGAAATTACCAACAGTAAAAAAAGTGATCAGGAAAACTTGGCTCATTCAACGGGTGTAGGGAAGCACAAAGTACCAAATCATAATATAGGCAAGCAATAAGAATGATTATGTTAAGTTTTATTCGCACACACTAATAAAGTAAAAACAGGCATCATAATTTGATTTAACCTTCGAACACTGTAGACTTGCTTCAACAAACAACCAAACCTGAAATTATAATAGTTTAAACACACCTTCAAAACCTTACAGTTCCCTGTGTTTTTCATAGAAAACTCAAAATAGAAAGCTCTCAAAATTCACACAAATCGCTAACAAAACGATTAACCAATTACCCCTATAATACATAGAGATCAAGCCTTACCGACTAACATCCTTAATAACCCCATTTGCATAAAACTCAATTTACTAGGCATTGATATAGCTCAAATAAATTTATTTACTACTATTGATATAGTCCGAAAGTTTGCTAAAGTACACAATTAGTTAAAGATGGAATATATTCCATCCCTTGTCTGGATTGTGATAGGCTTCACATTCGGGAAACTTCAGCCCAAAATAGACAAGAGAATTACGTTATGTTCTCATCATATGGAATATGATCATCGTTTTGACTTTACAAACGCCCCTTTAATTAAACCCATACAACAAATCTACACGACAATTGATCGAATCAACTCTCATAGCCTACTCAACCAATATAATTAGCAAAACATGTACTTTTATCATGTCTTTGCATACCTTTCTAAAGCTATTATCACTGAAATAAACATAAACGTAGACACTGATAATTCTGTTTTTAAATCATGTTCTTTTTGATTTTTTTCTTTTTTTTTGCTCTTCTCTTTTACTTTTCTTTTGTATATACGAGATCTATGTATATGCCGTATATATATTTCGAGTACATATATATGCATATCTCTTTTAAACTTTTTTATATACATATATTAATATGAATATACGTATTTACGTGTCTTCCATCCCTAGAGACATTTAAATGTATTAAATCCTGAGTACTATATATATATATTCCCCCAATTAACAGATCTTGTCGTTTTTTGCCACTTTTAGCTTTGCTCTCCAACACAACAGCTTGGCAAAACGTTGAGTTTTAGGTATTCCACTTTTTCACTTTAACTCATATAAAGTGCGTTTAAATCATCAAAAATCAAATATTTTGAAATTAATTTTTCTAAAATGGGATGGAGTAAGTTCATTGCTTACTGCCCGAGGCGCCCTGACCGAGGAATGCAGACGGGGCTGCCCAGGCTATTTATGCTAGGATAAAGTGCCCCTCTTTTAGAGGCGCTGTCCTGACTCTTCCCTCACCTTCCGACATTTGTGCCGTGGGAGGGAATTAACTACCCGCGGCGCACCGCAGCCTGTTCAGTCTCTCAGCAACTTCGGTTGATTATGGACGTCAGAATGGGGTAGTATCAGTCGAGGATTTGTTCTTCACAATCAATACGACAGGAACTGGGTTATTTCGGTGGCCTTTTATCTGCCCGGCTAAGTGATACTGCCATGGGTTGTCCTAGGAGGTGAACCCGCCCATGCTTTGTATTTCCTTCTTTGGGGATGAATAAGTTCATCGCTTACTGCTTGAGGCGGCCTGACCGGGGAATGCCGACGGGGATTCCCAGGCTATATTTGCTAGGCCAGAGTGTTCCTCCTTTAGGGGCGTTGGTTTGGCCTTTCCCCCACTTTCCGACCTTGTGTTATATATTGATGCGGTGGAAAGCAATTAAATACCTGCGGCAACCCCAGTCTTCTGACTGGCTAACACCTGTCGAGGATTTGTTCTCGCTAATCTGTCCGGCATGAACTAGGACATTTCGATGGTCTTTTATTTGTCGGGGTGAGGTATTGGTCCTAGGTATATATATATATATATATATATATATATATATATATATATATATATATATATATATATATATATATATATATATATATATATATATATATATATATATATATAGTACTCCAGATAAGCCAAATATCCATGGGATAATCATCGAAAGAATTTTAACTGAGCTTATAAAGAATGCTCAATATCAAATAATATTATATATATATATATATATATATATATATATATATATATATATATATATATATATGATTATTTTTATTAATACATGCATGTACATATTCTGCGACACTGGCATGCCGATGTCATCGATCCATATCTGTTAAAAGCTGTGATCTTATCAGGAAGATAAATATCTGGTCATTCCCTGATGGCATATTTTGAATGAAAGTAATGTTCTTTCCAAATATTACCTTATAGAAGGATCATATTTATATTCAGCCTGAGTAGATCTCAGCTTAATGTTCTTTCCAAATATGACCTAAGGGAAGGATAATATTTTTCTACCTGATGAGATCTTAGATTTTAACAGCTGTTGATCGATCACATCCACGTGACAGTGTCTCAGATTATGCACATGTAGGTATTAATAAAAATAATCATATATATATATATATATATATATATGTATATGTATGCGTATATATATATATATATATATATATATATATATACATATATAGTGTGTAGTGTCTTACATTTAGAAACAACAACAATGTATCATAATTACCTCCCTTACATTCTGTAATTATCTCCCTTGTATATTTCTCATGCATATATAAATGAGTGCTGACGTAGATCGTTCTCTGAGGAATAGGTCTTGGAAGCGCAAACATCAACTATGTCTCTCTGCGTTCTTGCTTTGCATTGTGTGTATAGGAACCTATTACGTCGCGTGCCGAATACTAATAGATTTACATACCAATCGACAAGCAAAAACACAATAAATAGCGACGAGAATTTATAAACGAAACAAACTCACGTTTACAAAAAAAAGAAAGGAAATACGAAGAAACGAAACGAAAACAAAAACTGAACTAAACGAAAAACGAAACGAAAACAAAACTAAACTATACGAAGAACGAAACGAAAGAACAGAACACACGGAGTGAATGGAGAGACAATTTTGACCAAAATTTGATGTTGCTCGAGAGACTTTCGAGGAGCCCGTGCCAAAACAAAAATGGTGAAGTTTTGCACGAAAAATCTTCAGATACTGAAAAAGGCAAAAAAAACCCAGGTCCATGGCCGAAACGAAAGAGGAAAACAGACAAATGCGGCCAAACTCTGATATTGCCCAAACTCATTCGAAGAGTCCTTATCAGAGTCAAAGAACAGAAGAAGGTTTTACACAAATGAAAAAAACTTTCAGATATTCAAGCCCAGACATAATTCTACTACATAAGAAGAGAGCTGGCAAAATCCCAAAAGGTGCCACGTATCTTGGCAGAAAGAGCAGATATTCTCTATACAGTGCCCACGTGCAGACAACAATTAGTTGATCAGCAAAGAAATGCTATCAACACTTCGAATGGAACGGACTAACCCAAGAACACTGAAGGAAGAGAACATAACTGGGATAAAACTCCTTTCAAACAAGAAAAAAAAAGGTAAACACAGTTCAAAAAACCGGAATCTAACACCTTTGAATGATCGATTAATTCACGTATCACTTTGGGTGAAATTAATTCACCAAATAGAACAGTTTTGCGTCCACTTAAGAAGATGCTGGTTGGTTTTGCACGGTTTTCCAATCATACTTAAACGACGGTTTTGAAAGATTTACTCCACAGACAGTTGTTTTGTCGTCTACGTCTCATCAATGTAACTTGATCTAGCAAGTGTACTCATACAAAGATTTGAAACCCGAACCCTTCATATATAATCCATTGTGTTAACTATATACATAGATATATATAGATACCTACAGTATATTCAACATTCCACGTGAAAAGCGAATATATGCAGCGGCTATTTCTTCATGCAGACATGAGGAGAATAAATACACATATATCAAATAAGTAAATATATATCAACTGAAAACATTGCTGGTTAAGACGGATACGCAGACAGACAAAAATACATTTGAAAAAAAAGGCACGCCATAATGAATAGATGAAATAGAGAAAGAAAGCTTAAATGCTCATTTAAAATGGCGTGTGTCTATTCGTCTGGCATTTTCCGATTCGGGCGCAGCAGCCACAATTATGCAATCCACACCCACCCTCATGCTTGACACTAAAAATTGCTTTCCCCCACTTTGCAAAATGTCTTCCCACGCCGCATCCGGTATTCAGAGCTGAGAAGCAGATTTTGAGATGATGTGAATAAGTAAAAGTAAAACCGAAACAGATGAAGGATTAGTGTTTCGTTTTAATTTCCTGATTGCGTACCAGCCCATCAGGCCGGAAACCTGGAACTCACCGATCTGCGGTCGATAGATTCGCTTTATTTAAAACAGTTTTGTCTTTTTTTGTCTTTACTGTTTTACGCGTTGCGTTCGAGTTTATCAAGCAAGTATTTTCATCGATGTAAATATATATTTACTATGAAAGAAAGAAAAACATCTTGTAGCGCTATTTACGAGATTCCATACTGAAGGGCTGTAATCATTTATTCTCTATCTTTTCGCGTGGAAAATGAAAAATAGATGAAAACTAAAACGATTTAGTATGAAGTATGACTAAATTACACTCAGATACCGATGTTAAATAAACTTCTAGTTTCCCTTCGTTAGAATTACTCGTATAAATAACTCTTGATTCAAAATAGTTAAATTACGTATCATATTCGCAGCATATTATTATCAAAAAGCACACCCATATCTATATAGTAAGAGAGCTAGGTTTTCTGGGTGCGTTTATCTGTGTATGAATGTCGCGGATAACATGAAACTAAACGCAGATTTGGAGTACAACCTTTGATTAGATTTCGTCATTGATATCTATATCCATGTAAATGTTTTAAACGCATTATTCAAAATTAAGATAAATTAAAATAACATTAGAAATAAATGTTCCGACATTTTTAATGGTCTATTTCAAGATCAACACTTTCTTTTATCAACCGAGCGAACAACCTACTTATAATAATTATTCATACTTTTCACACTAAATTTTACTCACTACATAGTTAAAGTATTGTTTACTTTCAAAAGAAACCAGTCATACTTTATTTTATAAAAATGGATAAAATATTTCATAAATGTTTAGTAATATTATTATACTTATAGTTTTATTTATTTTAGACAATTAAACTATTTTAGATTCATGCGGATGAGGAGTACAACTTTTGACTTTTATATCCATTCGTCAAAATCAATTAAGTACATTAAATAAGAATGTTTGTTTCATCGATAGTCGTGTTGATAAGTTCTGATACTTTATGCCATCGTGGGCTCGAGCCTCACACTGGACAATTGTATGTGTCTGCTATTACGTTCCCGTTATTTCTTAGATCGATCATCATAAACCTGCAGATTTTTGTTTACAAAAATGTATGAAAATATTCAATAAACGTTTCTAGCTTTGAATCTTAGCAATGAAAACAAGAAAATACGATAAACTTGGTATCGACAACTCTTTCTGCTAATGTTAGTGATATATATATATATATATATATATATGCACATATAGATATTTATATATGTATGATAGCACAAAACATCATTTTTATAGGTCAGATCGACACTTAGGAGAATCAATTTCCAAAGGGAAATGAATATTAACAATCAAACTTTTAAATACTTATTTAAAAATTGGCAATAGAGCTATAAATAAAAAAAACAGATGAGAGTTATAGCATACTGTGATTTAATGTAATTTTCGGAGCAAAATAATAGTTGGCATTAAATATACATATATATATATATATATATATATATAAATATATATATATATATATATATATATATATATATATAAATGTATACATATATATATATATATATAAATGTATGCATATATATAAATATATATATATATATAAATGTATACATATATATATATAAATATATATATATATACATATATATTTATAGATTATGCTAAGTCTGAGCAAATTATAACGTTAATGTTTTTAAATAAACAATGAATTTCGCGGCTTTTGTATGATACTATATTGTCTAAGTTATCTGCACGGCTATAACTAAGTTAAATAGTATTTCTATTAAATATTTATATGTAGATTTTTATTTGGAAGAAAATGTTGACTTTAACTATTAGGGAACATATGCTTAATTGTATAACTAGCATATTAAAAAGGGGACTATACAAACTCATTTTCTGCTTTCTATTTTTCCTTGTAATGATCCTATTATTTCTGCCATAATAACAACTCTTAGTGTTAACAAAACCACTGTTTTGTAAAGCCTTGTTTCATGTATAATTATTGCTATTGAAATTCAGTTCAGGAATTATGGCTAATTCTATGGCTAATCGATATTGGGATATGTTCTATAACATAAGAATGTGATCTGACTTGTATTAATGTATATTTGGTCATAATTATCTTTCATATATGGTTTATATGTGTACTGGCTGATGCTAAATGTGGCATCTAAGAAGTGTGTAATATTAATTCCTGCTGTGATTTCAACTATAAGTCCTAAATGTTTCATAGT
>OY744521.1:170438914-170488914 GCA_963556195.1 Sepiola atlantica | reverse complement strand
TATCGGTGTTAAGTATTCTTGGAAATCTTTTCAAACGTTGCATACTTTTTAAATTATTTGTAAATACGCCATATAAACATACAATTAAAAGGAGCATTTATAACTGAATTGATGCATCAGTTTCTTCTGTAGTTTACTTAATAAGCAAACTACTATATGGAAAAAAAACAAATTAATTAAAAAATACTGGGGACTTCATTGCATCCGTAAATAATACATAATAGATATATAAAATAAATGTATGCATCACTTAATTAAATGCTACAAAAGAACATTTTTTGAAAATATAAAAACTGTTCTATACATAATGTCAGACGTACATTTACCAAATAGATTATAAAATAGAGAAGTAAGATTATAGCTTGTTACCTAGTAAAGTTAGAGGCTATTTAATTACACTTCAGAGCAAGTGAAATGAGAAAAAACGTGGTGGACTAAAATGTAATAATTCGCTCACAGATTACCACATAGGGATATTAATGGGACTGAATCTCTTTACATGCACCTTTGCCCCTAGATTATTAGAGACAGTATTATACCAAGTTCCACCTTTCTAAGAAGAATGAAGCGAAAAAACGAACGACATAACCCGTTTTATATATAATTCATGTTATTAGTAGTTAAAAATCAAATATGATATCACAAAGAAAATGTTGGAAGGTATGAATCTGTACAAAATGGAAGACAACATGTGAGCAATCTGTGCATACCGTAATTCTGTTAGCTGTGATATAAATATTAGGGTTATATATATATATATATATATATATATATATATATATATATATATATATATATGTATATATATTCATATATATGTATATATATATGTATATATATTTATATATATGTATATATATATATGTATATATATATACATGTATATATATGTATATATATTCATGTATGTATAACTAAAAGGTAAACTTTTAGAGAGTTGGACCTATTGTAAGGTAAGGAAAGCTCAATATACTGGATAAAGCAAAAATATCGACTTATCATATATATATGTATTTATATATACACATGTATATATATATATATATGTCTGTATATATATATGGGTATATATATACATATATATACATATATATATGTATATATAAATATATATATATATATATATATACACACTCAAATATATATATATATACATATACATGTATATACATATTCATGTATATATACATATTAATATATATCTATATACATATACATACATAAATATATATACATATATATATATATACATATATATATATATATATATATATATATATATCCTTACATATATATATATATATATATACATATATATATATATATATTCTTTTATAAATATATATATATATATATATATATATATATATATATATATATATATATATATATATAAGTAATTCATTAAACAGAGATGAGATTGAAGGCCTATCAATTTCATCGTTACAGAGAAGGCCATCAGCTCAAAAGAAAACCTCCGGTGTTAATAGCTTCAACATCGTCTTTAGTTTAGAACTAATAGATAATTTTGAAACCGACTTATTTCACATACTTAATAATTGTGACTTGCACAGGAACACCACATACTTTCAAAATAAACTAAAGGAAACTGTGAAAGCATTAAACGTTTAGACAAGCTATTTGTTAGAGCGAATAAAAACGAGACTTTCTATATGATCGACAAGACTGAATTTAATAAATTAATCAACGATCACCTAATACAGAATTACAAAGAATTCAAGAATATACATATTGATAATGAAATTAACATCGATACTAAAACAATAACTGATACAATTCCTATTAGTTATAGAGTATATTATCAAAAACCTAAAGATACCTATATATTATTTAAGGACAACACATCAGATTTTATCAATAAGTCTACTACTTGCTTATTCTACTTTATCTAAGATTAAAAGAATGAGTAAAATAATTTTATTAAACACAAATAAGATTCACCACAGAAAATCGTCAGCTTAACAATGAATTTATACGATTAATAGGATAAACTTGTTGAATAAAATCGAGAAAAAAACATATTCGACATAATTTATGATTAAACTTCGATCACAATGTAGTTATTTCACAAGGCCTTCAAATTTGCAAAATTGTTTACGTATATTACCAATGAACACATAAATGTTATAATCTATAAATCTCGTATGACAGTCTTGATAAACAATCATGATAAATTCACTGATTCATTGGCTGTTGCAATTGTCTCACTTGTTTCCGTAGAATCTTCCGATTTAGTAGGTTTCCGTTTTATATAAGCTAACATATCCTAGATAGATTAATGTTAGATATATAGGATTATATAATGATAATGGTCTATCTATATTTAGAAACACTACCAAGTCTAAAGCTGAGTAAATAAATAAGAATCATACAAAAAAACATGAAATAGTTTAGAGTAGAAATTACAGAATTTAGATGTTACTTTTAACTTCGCTGAAAACACATATTAGCCATATATGAAAGAGAACTTTAGCCGGTTAAATGTGTATCCTCACTCAAATCACACCGTCTATTATTAAGCTAATTCCAGTATCAATCAGCCATATAATTTGGAATAATTCCTCAACTGAATAAATATGTAATAACCCAAATAACACATATAATAATACTTTACAAAACAATGGTTATTCAGACACTAACGTTGAATATATCAACTTAAATTATAAGAGTAGTAGATGAAAAATAGAATGCGGAAACTTATTTTGTTTACATACCGTTTAACTTGAATGTTAAATGCAAAACTCTCCTTATGTTTCTTACATGTCGTGTAAAACGTGTGGTTAAAAATATAAATTAATAAATAAAATAGGGAGGATTGATTAACCTTAATCTTAATTCTATATTAAATTAAGTTAATATCAAATAAATGAATAATTAGAACACTCCCAGTTAATAGCAACCAATAAATAAATAAGATGTATGACAAATATAAATTAAATCAGTTGTACTTTAGTTATGCTATACACCAAAAAATATGTAAAGAAGCTAAGTTTTTTCTGGGTTTTTGTAATTGCAATATATTTTGATTTGTAATGCTTCGATATCTTATATAGTTTTATCTAAATGAATGTATGTTTAAATGTATATATGTGTCAATATGATAATAGATGCATTGATGTAAATATGTGTGCGTGTGTGCATATGTTAATTTAGAGCTTATATGTATGTGTCTGCTTTCCGGTGTTGGGTGATTACTCAGAAGTATATGTGTGTATATGTATTCGAAAAGTATTTTTATTGAATAGATGAACTTTTAGTTAACTCTATAGTAAAATATATAATCTCATTAATACATTGAAGAAAGTTAGTTAAAGATTTGATTTAATTTAATCATTGACTCCCCTCCTGACTATATCTGATATCCTTTCATCAAGATTTCACAGCGTGAAAGTGACTGTCAGGGGGTGTTTGAACTATATACCATCTAAGCTTTTGTTGTTTTTATCAACTCGTTTGGGAAAAATGATGGTCTCAAAACTGTAATTGTTGTTTCTGTTAACTTTATTGAACAATTGATTTTTTCAATTATTAACTTTCGGCCCTGACGTAGCATATGGCTTGCTGAAACGAAGCACATTTGCTTAGGCTATTCTAAATGTTCATATAGTATATATATATATATATATATATATATATATATATATATATATATATATATATTCGTATATTTTTTAAATAATTATAAAAAAATGTATATACTACATGGGTTTATAAATTTATTAATTAATAAGAAAATCTATATATATATATATACAATTGATGACTCGCTCAATTAATAGCGAATTAAAAATAGAAAATTGCACTCATTTGCATATTCTTAAATAATAAATGCAGACCGCTCAGAATAGCGACAAATAAAAACGCACCGGAAAAAAAACACAACCAGGTTCGCGCCTACCGACCCAGTGAAATTGTTACTTTCTTGCACTGATGATGACAATAAGCTTGAAACGCTGGCGTCTGTATATATTGATAATTTAATGCTTACTTATGACTATAATACTAAGCTCCTTTTGAAAATTAAAGTTGAGCATACTCGAGGATGTTAAAAATAGACTGTCAAAAAGCTCTAATGCAAAGTTCCAAATACGTTTGTAGAACACTCTCGACTAGTCGGTACATATAGATCTTAATTTCACTAAATTATGTGACAATTTCCGTTGGCTGAGTTGATATGGCGACTGCTTGCAGATTTTAGGCTAACTCTGTGAACTGATTTCGCGCCTTCCGACCGTCTGAAATTGTCACTTTCTTGCAGTGATGAGAGCAATAAGATTGGAACTTTTTGTCTGTAGGTATTAATAATTAAATATTATATATATATATATATATATATGGGATGAATATGAAACTATGTAACGTAGCCGCACAAAATGTTTACGCTAGTAGCGTTCTTTTCGTAACTCGCCAAGATGCCGCTACAAAATGAAGATCTGCATTCACTTGGCATTTCAAGGGTTGCTTTCCCAAGAAGTTTATCTCCCGAAATAAGACACGAAACAAAAGGAATTTCGTTGTTAACTGTTTTTATTTGTATCAGCACACCGATTTATTCATTTTAATAAAGTCCCCGAGTAGATAAACATTGTGAACTCGTTGTTAGTCCAAAACAAACGCACAACTACCCTTGATTAGCATTCCATACTATTTTTCAATCTTTGATTTTATTAGGTGAAATTATTTCTCAAACAACGACACCCAATATTTATTTTATTTATTCAACTACCGAATTTCTTCATTCAAGACCTGTTAAAGAATATGCACAGATTGAATTCTAGGCGAGATTATACCTCGCTACTTTCATTTCGTTTACTATACTTGTTTTGTGTAACCTACACTTTTGAACATAAACAACTATCACCATCAGACTAATATACATTACTTTGTCTCATATTAATATCAGGAATATTGTGACATTTCTTCCCTCGCACATCTCCCCGATACACTTTGACAATACATAGCGAAATTACTGGCCTGGTAATTGTTTCCATGTTTAAGAAATGTCACAGCGTAATATAACAGGATCATTTCTAAGTGATATAGATGGTGTATCCACACACACACACACACACACACACACACACACACATATATATATATATATATATATATATATATATATATATATATATATATATATAAATTGGTGGTTGAAAAATACTTGTAATCAAGGGTTTCGAATCGTGTGACCGGTAGTGAATAGTCGTACTTCTATGCTGATGAGTCTTGATTGAAAAGAGACGAAACGTATACGTCCATAGATAAATAAACAATAACAAATATTTATATTTGAAGCTCCTCGTTAAAAAGTAGAGCACTGTAAATTGTAGTAATAACACAGCGTGACGTCACTTGCTTTATATGCCTCATTCCTTCACTTATAGAAGTTGAATGCCTGTATGTCTCGCCGCCTTTAAAATGTGTTAAAATTATCTGGCCTATCGGTTAGCGACGTTGGATAGGGGTTAAAAAATCCAGGGTTTCGAATCGTGTGACCGGTACTGAATAGTCGTACTTCTATGCTGATGAGTCTTGATTAAAAAGAGACGAAACGTATGCGTCCATAGATAAATAAACAATAACAAATATATATATATATATATATATATATATATATATATATATAAACATATATATATATATTATGATATTAAGTGAATATTGTGTAGAGATATACGATGAGAAATACAGAAGGTATTTATTTTTTCCATTTTACATTCATATCCAGGAAGGAAACCATTCGTGTTATCAAGGGATTATTTTTTCTATTAGCAAGTAAGAAAGAAAACAACAACACACAATATATTTGGTGCTTATTTTAGTCAAGATAAAAATGAACAAAACATTCTTCGTTTCTATTGTTCGAATATATTTAATATGCTTACTTGAAGACAAAAGGAAACGAGGAAATATTGGCGCAGGAATATTGTACTTAGTCAGTGGAACACATTAAGAAATACTGCGTGTCTGACTCTTTTGAAATAAAGCAGAAGGAATGCTGAACTAAACAACGCATTTGGGGTACCAGTAGAAAATGTATCTATATATAAAATTATAGTGTATGCTTTTTTGTTAGTACACGGTGATGGACCGACATCATCATATAACATCATATACTACATCATACAAAATATTTGTAATAAGTATATCTGATTTTGATCAAACATCGGTACAATATTATAGTTGGGTCTCCGTACGCGCTTGACATCCATGTAAAGGAAATACAACATTTTACTTTATTTTATTGTAGTTATAATTTGAAAATCAAAGAAAGTAAAAGTTACAATAGAAATGTTAAGAAGAATTACCTGCTTTTAGTAGTTGTGCACAGGGGCCTGCCTTTGTTCGCGGGAAACGATGTGTATAAATAGGTTACATTTAAATTATGCTCCGCCTCTTCATTTCATAAAAATATAATTGCTCATGGTTTATCTTAATAGTTATGTAGAGGTAGTAGTTTTTTTTTAAATTCGTCAAACTTATCTCCATTAGATTCTATTTACTCATCTTGGCCTTTTGGCTAAGATCAAAGTGTAGTATCTGTTCCGATGGATACTGCACTCCATACTGGTGTTGTCTTGGCCTTCGGGTCTTGATTTACGCCGGTCAATGGGTCTGTCCTGTGCAGTTCTAGGAGGTCCACCCTCCCAGGCTTCGCCTCCCCTCTTTGGGGAGGAGTAAGTTTATTGCTTACTGCCTGAGGCGCCCCTACCAGGGAATGCCGACGGGGCTGCCCTGGCAATTTTTAAACCCCACTTTCCCGACCCGACCTTGGGTCACATCTTACTTGTGGGAGTAAGATAAAAACTGGCCTTGTGCCTAACTCCTGGAGAGGAGTAAATCAATACTCATAGCATATAGTTCTATTTTAATAATTAGTCTTTTTACATGATCGTACCTTTATGATTATATACACACGCATGCATGAACTCTTTCAGCTATAAATAGCAACAAGTACTGCTCTTAAGAGATGTTACGATTTCAGTAAACAGTCTTGATTGTGGGAACGAACAGTTTGCCTGGTAACGCTCTCATTTGTACATGTCCTGTACTACTGCTCCTAATTAATATATATTTTTACTCAATTCCTTTTTGTGTCTGGCTCCTAAAACGTCCACATCAATTTAACGACGAGAAGCCTTGTGGACACCACAAACACTACGTGGAAATTCTTAATAGTTGTTAAACATTTGTGTCACAAGATTTTCATTTCATTATATATTGTTTTATTCAACTGTTCCTGGCAATCCAGAAAAGAAACCCGAACGAATGAAATGTGTATCGAACTTACTACCTCCTAACAAGGCCTCTAAAAAACACAACATTATTTACATTTGAAATGAATTCATATCAATTATTAAGAACTATTAGATCCTGTTAAGCATTTCACCATCGATACATTGAAAGTGCGAAAAATATGTTTTTCAAGTGTTTTTAATTCAATACAGCTATTTTAATTTGCTGTTATGTAATAACACATTCAATATGCATCCAGGGATTTCAGTAAGAGATTTACTTGATTGATATTGCATTCAATTTCAAGCGTTTTATTTTCACAATTATTTGAGGGTGTATCTACTCTGTTTCTCTAATTATAATTGTTCACTTACCTTATTTAAAGTAATCCTTTGGCACATCATTAGTCTAACTTTTAGGAAACTTAACATATTGAAACATATACTGTACCATAGGATTACATCTAATATATATATATATATATTATGTTTATGAATAAATATTACATTATTTATCACCTATTTTTGATAGTCTATTTATAGCATCCCCGAGAGTGCTCGATTTTAATTTCTTTAAGTGGCTTATTATAATACTTATGAATAAATATTAAAGTATTTATAATTTATAGACGCTAAAGTTTCAAACTTATTGCTCTCATCAGTGCAGGAAAATTACAACTTCAGAATGTCGGGAGGGCGAGCCCGGTTAACAGAGTCAGTTTAGAATATGCAAGCAGTCGCCATATCTTCGCAGTCACCGTATATAGGTTGACCACCCCCTACCTTCTCCCTTTTTCTTTTTCTCAGTAGCCCCTTACGTCTACAGTGGCAGCCTGCCTTGTTTGGGGTTAACTATGTCAAAAAAAACATTAATAAAAAATAAAATATATATATATATACATATATACACACACATATATATAGAAAGAGATACATATATATATATATATATATATATATATATATACATATATATATATACATATATATATATATAAACATATATATATACATATATACATATATATACATATATATAAACATATATATATATATACATATATATGTATATATACACACACACACACACACACACATATATATATATATATATATATATATATATATATATCTATATATATATATATATATACAGAGATAGATAGATAGATAGATAGATAGATAGATAGATAGATAGATAGATAGATAGATAGAATGACAGTGAGACGGAGAGATAGCGTATTGTATTGTTATTTAAAACAAGAAATATATGTAATCTATGTACGCTTACTAGGCATTTATGTTTCGCCCTCCGAATCAGTAACCGTTTCTTTCCCTGTCTCTCGTGCGTGTATCAGGTTTTCGATAAAAAAACATCATATTTGTCTCATTCCTATAATTGTCATGGTCTAAGCGCACTGTTCTAACTCAGATGTTTTCTCTTGAAAGACAGGGCTGCCAAAGAACTTGCTAACACCCAATATCATTCTTGCTGTGTAATCGATACCTGAACGACGCAAGATTGTCCGTCATCAAAGCTTTCTCGGCTTTCAAATATGTCCGCTTTCTACGGAACAATTACATTCTTTTGTTTATCCACATTCTCAATAGTGGTCACTTTAAGAAATAAACTGTTCCAATGGTCAGCGAAATATGTACACTACTTAATTACAAAGAAATGTAATGTTATTTTAGACAGTCATAATTAAACAAGTAATTAGTGTTTATTTTCTTTATTTTCTAATAAATAAACGGAGTTAGTGGTTTTAACAGAACTTGAATATCTAGCATTATATCAATGTTAGTATTCGTATTTGGGGATTAGAATAATGGATGATAAATATCTTCACCTTGACTTAGAATTCGATTTATTCGGAAATAATAGATGTTAGCATACATATACAGGGTGGGCAAAAGTAAGGGTCCTATTTTAAAAAATTCATAACTTTTTTATTTATTGATTTTTTTTTGGATTTTTTTTTAGAATAAGTAAAGGACCCCTTCCGAAGCAAGCATGAGCCGTATTAGCCCTAAGGAACGTACCCTCATTTAGAAAACATTATTTTTGCTTAAAAAACTCAAAACAGTGTAAAAAACAATACTTTAGTTTTTGTAAGTTTTAAGAAGTGTTTTTCGGCTAAAATTTGTTTTGTTTATTTCAAAAAATCTCAGAAGGGTCAGTCTACACACACATAAAGTTTGGTGAGTTTAACTTTTATTTTGTGGAAGTTATTTAAATTCAAGTTATTCAAATTTAAAGATAGGACCCTTATTTTGGCCCACCCTGTATTATCATCTAAGGAAATATATTTCTGGTTGAATATGTATATGGATATTACTTTACTTGTCATTACATTGTACATTTTTTTAACTAAAACATACATATTATATTCCACGCTGCTGTTTGCTGACACTCTCTATGCGTGTGTAATATCCTTAAATAAATGATAAGTCTAGAGTATTGGTCTAAGAAGGAACCATAAACATCACAAAGAAAAGAATGAGAGCTAGTGTGTTGTGCATTTGAGGATATATGAAATCACTATATTAATTACATTGTGTGACAACTTGGTGTGTGTCTCTGTCTGTATTTACTGTGTGATCTCAACTTTGATGATTTATCAATAGTTATGTACTATTAATCAAATATTTACTGAAATTCAAAATGTAATAACACAAAATAAAATGAATCCTATATTTTATTACATTTAATCATAAAAGCAAATCTAGTAAAATGCATGTCGGTCCATTTGTAAACAAGTTAGACATATTTTAATCTTGTGTTAATAGTTGGCAGAAAAAAGTACTTGGTGATTCATCGAAATCTGAAAAAAATTTGGAAGCATCCTTACTGCCATTTCTGGCTTTAAAATGCTTAGCTAAAATAAAGTATTAAAAAATTGGAAGTTTTGGAAGCTGTTTACATGAATAATTTTATAAATATAGTACATTAAATCAACAATACTGTAGCAAAACTAGTTATTATTTGATATAACAACTTGTTTCAATTAGCAATTTAATTACAAAACGATACCTTAATAATCGAATTTGACTTTCGAACTCTTATTACATGTTGATAATTTGGTAAAAAGCAAACGACATATTTAAAAAGCGTAACAGAAATGAAAGTAAAAATAATCACATATAACGCTGTGTAGGTAAAGATTGTTAATTAATACAGCAATTGTATATAGCCGAACATCAATGATATGTTTCTGATAAGTTGGGCATATAGTCTTGAATAACTGTGTTAGCTTTCAGACACATTCAAAATAAACGGTAGTGTTACTCCACGATCGGAGGTGATACCATGTGTTGTCAAAAAGGTTCTCATTCAATTGAGACATTATATTGACTAGTGTAAATCGTACGGTCGTTAGAATGTTAATAAGTTGTCCTTTTATCAATTTTATTCACATTAGTTAGAGAGATATCTATTAATAACGGAGATTATACATCTGTCTGTCTAAAGCCGAATCTATATTATTAGTTTTGATCGCTCTCTTGTTATCTCTAATTATAAGCTCCTATATATATATATATATATATATATATATATACCTATTCCAAAGCTTTCTCAAACATCACGCGTCTTTCAAATTTACATAATTAATTTGTTTTAAAGTTGCTAATAAATTAATATTCGCAAATATACACTCATAATTGTTCTTTTCAGATTTCCAGATGTATTTAAAATATTTTCCTCGATATAAAATAATCTAAATAAAAAGTATTGATGGAATTATTAAAATACATTGTTTATTTTAATTTATATAATTGAGTTACGTAATTAAACTAGATTGTAATGGAATATGATGGAACATCCTGCAGCCATTCCAACATTTGGTTACCCGACCTCTGATTATTAGAACGCAAACACTGTTCTATTTCAAGAAAGAGAGAGAGAGAGAGAGAGAAAAGAGACAGAGAAAAAGAAAGAGAGAAACAGAGAAAGAGAAAGAGAGAGATGAGAGAAAGAGAGAGAGTAAGAGAAAGAGAGAGAGAGAGATGAGAGAGAGAGATGGACACACATTGTTTGATTAATAACATGTAACCACCCCATTCTCTTAGATTTATGGTACGAATCTCTCTAATTTACTTAAATTTTTTATTAAAAGGTTTTTTTAAAAATCTTATTAGAAATTATATTTTAAAGCACACATTTAGTGGATCAAGTGGTAGTAGTAGGAGTAATAGTAGTAGTAGTAGTAGTAGTAGTAGTAGTAGTAGTAGTAGTAGTAGTGGTAGTAGTAATAGCCGTGCCGATGGGTGCAGTAATAATATCAGTACGAATAGTCAACATGTTGCTGGTAGTTGTTGTTGATGATGTTATTATCGCAGTACGAATAGTCGATATCGTGGTAGTAGTAGGTCTGAATGCAGTAATTATAGTACGAATAGTTGTATTGTTGACTGTTTGTGTAAATGTTACAGTATTATGGTCGTAGTTATTGAACATTGTTTAATGTATTAAATAATTGATTTAAACATTACGTAAAGACTATGTTTTGATTATACCGTGTTTCATTTATTACAATAAAGAATGGGGTGATTTACTATTGTTTTGTAAAAGAAACAAACACATTAAACTGAGCAATTAATACCTGATTTTAGAATCGCGTTTACTGAGTTTTATTTTTTTGATTGTTGAGTTTACTTTAGATACACTTTCTTCTGAAAAAATAAAATAACTCCCAGTTGACAACTTAATTCTATTAATCGAAGAGAATGTTAATATGTTGTTTTCTAAACACTAGGTACGTGCAAAATCAATGGCCGATTCCCAAAATGTAAGAAGATAAAATTCACTTAAGATCAAGAAATCAAGCAATTGTAATGTAATGTCCAATATTTATTAATCAACAATAAAGAAATATAATGAAACCATTATTCTCCTAAAATCTTAATGAAAATATATTATTTTTTGAAAACAAAATACACCTTTACTAAAGTTATATTTTTATATATTAATACAAAAGATGCATTATTTTTTTAATGAAAATAAAGCATTGTAGATGTTGACAATTAAAATGAATTAAATAGTTTTTATATATTACGAAAAAGGCCCATGAATACAATGTTTACAAAATCACTATAACTAGAAAAAATAATTTTTTTAACTAGCGATATTATTATTGAATAAAGCATTGTTTAATTAATATTTTCACCAAAAAATAAGATAATTGCAAAAATTAGTTCATGTGATTTTAATGATACGATTTTCTGGGAAAATAAAAAATGCTACATAATTATATTTCCCTTTCATACATAAAGGTAGCATCATCAGCGCAATAATTCTTTTTTATAATCTTGAAAATACATCAAAAATTGAAAGTTTTGAGAACCAGGAACATAACGAAAAAATAATTTAAAAAATTGGATAATTTTTACTAACGATGAACTTGGATTGGTATGGTAGCCCTGTTCTGTAAGGTGGGATTAGCCTTCCAACAACAACTCACATTTACAATACCTTAAAAATTTTATTTTTAGCGATTGAACAATTTCGTTATTTCACAATTCATTGTAAAATATTTGGAAAGATTTGTATTTGTTTTGTCTTTTTTTCATTAATACATTTTTAAAAAGTTAAAAACAATTATTTATTAATAAATAAAGATAATTCAAACAATGACATTTTCTTTCAAAATTGAATTTTATTTATTAATAAATGCCTGTTTTACTTTTTTTTTCAATTAATAAATTGTCAGTGTAGTCATTGCCTTTGATTTACTTTTTTACACCTGAAATAAAAATACACTTTATTTTAATGAGAATCAATGTAATATATCGTTACGACACGTTAAGAATAAATCGAGTAACTAAAGTGTTTAATTATCATGTAAAACAATTGTTAAAATTGACGCAGTTCGTAACGTAAATTTTATAATCTTATAAGTTTTATTTTAAATTCTGAGGAAAACATTGTTAAACAGACGTCATCAATAATTTCACAGTATTACTAAATTAAACAACTAATACAAAGTTAAATATGAACCTTTTTAGTTAAAATTAAAATAAATAGGACCTTAATTGCGTACACTCACACATAGTTTAATTAAATAAGCATTCCATTTTTTATTACAACAAAATAAGGGTACTTAAATGGTTGTATAACCTTAAAAAGAATAAAGAAATTAATGGATAATGATTTTTCAACTTTTATAAACTATTACAAAACCATTTTTTATATATAAAGGTAAACATGATAAATCATGACATTTCCATATTCCATATATTTTGCATAGCGATAGTCAATCGGTAAACAAAGTCGTTTACCCGTTAACTGATGCCGGATTTTACTAATTATGGCTTTTGGGTGGATAATTTTGCTAATTTTTAGTAAAACGTGGGAATTATGTTTTTAATTCAGTATCTTATGACTGTAATTTAATAATTATCTTTCAAATAGACTCCAAAAACTTATATTTATCTTTCAAGGGATTTTTATACGTAATTTTTTCAACGCTCTAAATTCACTGAATTTTTGTTTTTTTAGCCGTCGTGATAACATATTTCATTATAATGTATTTTTCATGCGTAAATATGCAGTTTTTTTTTCGTTTAGAGGTAAGGCTTTTATCTGTCAAACACAATACAAAGTTTACACAGAAACTTATTAAACATTTAATGATAAGCGCTTTTTAATAAGCATAGTCCGTACAAGAGACGGCCGTTTTTGACGTACCTAATAAACACTTTCCCTGCGGTTACCTTTTACTTAGTTTAAAATGTAATGTATGTAATATGTAACTTAAAACAACTAGCAAAAATATGGTACCTGGGGGGAGCATTATATTCTGCTGCTGCTAATAATAATAATAATAATAATAATAATAATAATAATACGAAAACAACAACAATACTAATAATATGAAAACAACAACAACACTAATAATATGAAAACAACAACAATACTATTGATAATAATAATAATAATACTAATAATACTAATAATAATAATAATGATACGAAAACAACAACAATAATGACACGAAAACAACAACAATAATAATACGAAAACAACCACAATAATAATAATGATAATAATAATAATAATGATAATAAAATAATAATAATGATAATAATAATAATAATAATAATAATAATAATAATAATAATAATAATAATAATAATAATAATAATAATAATAATAATGATAATAATAATAATAACTGGTGAGACCCGTGGGCATTCCACAGTTCTATCCTTTACGTGTTGTATATTGCTTCTGTGCTTAAAAGTAATATTACAACGAACCAGACTTGAGGAAGGTAATTTTCTAGGTAAATCTAAACACACTATTTGAATATTTAAAAGAAGCTAGTGTTTACAACAGAATCTAACAGAAGGTGTAATTTCTACAAACTTTCAGGATGAATATGCCGTGAAAAAAAGAAAACATATATAAAAGTGAAGAGTCTAAGAACTTGAAGGATTTTTTTTTACCAGAATTATTGGATTCAACATAAAATTATCCGAAAAGGGTTGTTATGCTGTAACACAAAACAAATAAAATATTTATATCCTATGATCGTCCGGCGCGAACGTGGACCTCACAATATTATTGTACTATCTTTGGTTAAAACTGAACCATGTTTATCTAAGTAATATGGGTAATGTAACTTAAGTACAGGGAGGGAGGGCCTTACAAGGAGGGATCCCCATGTCAGGAGGAAATGGGTCATTCTAAAACCGTCTGGTCCACAGCTGTATTCTGGTCTCCTCTTGAGATGTTGTTATGGGTGCACCATCACTGAGGAAGCTTCTCCTGGACTTCAGTCGTTAGACCGTTGATTCATGTTCATGAAGGAGATGGCATTTATCACATAGCCTTTGTGATCTCTACTTACCTTTTCGCATCTGAAGGGGCAATATCAATGAGAAGTAGCAGATTGTTCATGTTGGTATATATATATATATATATATATATATATATATATATATATATATATATATATATATATATATATATGCGACGGAGTAAACTGCAAAAAAATATATTTTTCGGCCGAATAGCCATCCTTACAAGAGAGTATATGATTAGAATAATAAAACCACAAATTAAGAAATTGTTTATTTAACAATGTTTTATATACCTGATATGGCGAGATTTTTGACAATTTCAATTCGTTTATTCTGGGAGGTATGTGTTAGTGGTTGAAGCTGTTAACTTCAGATGCGAGGATGTGTACCGGCTACCAAACCCAGACGTACACCCGAGTTTGATGAGTAGACTTGCGTCAAACCCTGAGAGAGAGAGAGAAGGGTTAGGGTTAGCAGAGATAACCAATGAAATGACGCCAAATGAAATGGAGCGAGTTTCTGGCCGGGCACAGCCTAGTGGCTCCGTACTTACTATATGCACAAGGACTAATCATGTTTTTCGGGGAAAATTGCAGAGAAATTTTGAACATACATTTGAAAGTCGAAAGTGATTGAATGTCCACGTACAAATAAACTGTCAACGATTTAAATCGCTCAGGATTAGAGAAGTTAAACTATAAACAATCTCTGGAGATAATAATTCTATTAGCTCGTCGACGCTAAATGGAAATATGTCGAACTCGAGGTATTCACCCCACATACCCATGAACAGTATTGGACCTGTAATTCTGTACCTTCTAATTAATTGTGATAATATATCCTTGTGTTATATATTGTTTAATGCTTTTTTCCTTCCTTTGCTGTGTTCGGTTTTTTTTTCTCCCCAGTCGACGCAATTCTTCCAAACTGATACAAACTCTGACTTTGGATCAAAAGTTAGAACGTTGCAAAGCCAGGACCGATCAACTAAAACCCTTCTACGATCTCTAGTCTTCATCGGGAGAGAAGAGCAATCCGTCTACGTCGGCGCTCCGAGAACAAGGCAAAACTCGGCGAGCGACACATCAACTCTAACAGTGATCGAGCCCAGGAAGCTGGTTGTGGTACCGGTGTAAGTAACACATATACACACACTTACAAAGGGAGGGGAAAAGATTATAGTTATGCCTCCAAGCAGATTACATTAACTCAATGCTAGATATACTTATTTGGGGGGTATTACATTGTCATTCCCAACCGAAAGAGTTAAGAACAGGTAGATCGCATCGTTCTGGTTAAAGAGAGCGGATAGAGTATAATGATGTTGTTTTTTGTTTATTTTAGAGTGTTGGTGTACTACATATTATTTGAGAGTTCATGGAGAATATTTCGATGAATACTGAATGTACACGTGCTTCAATCTGTAAAATATATTTAAGTAGCATTTTTTTTGTCGATATGATTCTGATTAAAAACAGCAATAAAGAGAAAACAGTTAAAAGCGCAGAAAATAAGCGTTTTATTATGTACAAGTCAACCACGTACGCTAAATTAATGCAACGAATATTACGTTAAAATTAATGAGAAAAATCCTTAACGTTAGAGCAATGTAAACGTAATATTTTAATAGAAATCAAATGAATCAGACTCATTCTCAAAGTCTGACAGACATCATCGCAAATAGGTGAGGCATTATTAAATGTAACACGATGTGCATTAATGAGTGTTATAAACATTCGCAGTAGTCACTTTGTTTTATTTCCGCAAACGGGTCATTCATAACACATTTACGTGTGTATTTATATACAAATAATAGTTTAAGTATTTACAATATACAGAAAGATGTTAATATAGTAGCTATGAAAAAGGTTCGTTTTTTTCCGTAATATTTGTCAAAAATACATTGCGTCCTAATGAAACTTCGAAAGTTCTGGATAGTACAAAATATTGAAAATAAAAAAAGATTATTTACTCATGTTAGTAATAACTTTCAAAACTCTCACTAGATTAAATAATTTGATTGTATTCTTTTCATCAATCCTCTTTTATTATTTCTTTTCTCAGTACTATCTCTCTTTCCCTCTCTCTCTATTTCTCTCCCTTTCACTATTTGTACCGTATTGGCGCATACTAAAATTTACACAAACTATGACAAATAGAGCAGTGATAATACTATGATAATAAGATGAACACTGTATACTCTTTGTTTTATAATATACAAACGTACACACAGACGTACACAGACGTACACACAGACACACACACACACATATATATATATATATATATATAGAGAGAGAGAGAGAGAGAGAGAGAGAGAATAGAGAGACAGAGAAAGAGTGAGATAGAGAAAGAGAGAGGAAGAGATGGATTATATAAACGTGCATATAACAGTATTATAAATAGAGTAATATATATATATATATATATATTTAATATATATATATCACATTTATATATATATATTTAATATATATATTATATATATATTACATATATATATACGTAATATTATATAATAAATATATATATATATATAATATAAATATGTAATATATATATATATTATATATATGTAATATATATATATGTAATATATATATGTGTTATATATATATGTGTAATATATATATATTTAATATATATATAATATATGTATATATATATATATATATATATGTAATATATATATATATATGTAATATATATATATATGTGTAATATATATATATATGTAATATATATATATGTAGTTATATATATGTGTAATATATATATATATGTGTAATATATATATTTATATATTATATATGTGTAATATATATATATATATTATATATATATATATATATATATATATATATATATATATATATATATTATATATGAAGCAATCCAACAAAAGATATAAGCGTCAACTAATATCTTATAATTAGTGGAATATCCGGATAAAAAACTGAAGCTCAATATACTGGATAGAGTATTAATATTACAATATAAAATGAAGTAATAAAATAAGGTGTCAATCAAATTTTATTAGAATTCAAAGTTCAAGCAAAGTATCCTTAATTTCATATTATAATATATATGTAGTATATATACATGTAATACATATATATATATGTAATATATATATATATATATATATATATATATGTAATATATATATGTAATATATATATATATTTATATATATATATGTAATATATATATGTAATATATATATATATTTATATATATATATATGTAATATATATATTCATATATATATATCTATATATATATATATGTAAGCTATATATATATATATATAAATGTGTGTATATAAATATATATGTTATATTTATATATATATATATAGTTAATATTTATATATATATACACTAATACACACACATATATATATATATATATATATATATATATATATATATATATATATATATATCAATGTAGCCATTTAGAAGGTAGCCGTAGGTAGCCATACATGGTATATTTCCTGTTTAAGTATTGTCAATGTTTATCTTTCGGAAAGTAAGAAATATGATATATCTACGTGAATTAGAAAAACCTATCAAGCTAAATAATACCGATATTCCGGCTCAATTTTCAAGCTTCTTACAATGAACAAGCGACAGCAACAGCTGCTCCTTGTCAAAAGCAGCGCATTGAATTTACGAGGAGAAGCCTTAATCGGTGATATCGCTTCTGCGAAATCATCGACTGTGTTAGGATCGCGGGTCGTGTCCCCCGATTATAAACGTGTTCAGTAAATCAAGCAATTGTTGCATGCAAAGACAGAGTAATAATTAATAAACAAAAATGAAGTAGTTCAAATAACGTTTATTGAACGTGTGCTTACGTGGAATGATGAAGTGTGTGATGTATGCATGTGTGTCGATGGAAAAACAGTTCTTGAAAAAGGTATAAGAAGAAATGAATCCGGCGTGAGGAAAGTCTTTGAAAGCCGTACACAAAGAAAATGGGTTGAGAACTCTTACCGTTGTTTGACCACGTGTTGACGGAAGAAACGTGTGTTGGTAATTGTTTTGCCGAGACCAATTGAAGAGAAAAGCGTGAGACAAAACGCTAGTTTATTTGCGTCGTTCTACCGAGGCCAATTGACCAGAAAGGAAGAGTGAAACGGAACGTTAGTGTCAGCGTCGTTCTGTCGAGGCCAATTGAGTAGGAAAAAGCGAGTGAAACGGAGCGCTGATGCCAGTGTTGTTCTGCCGAGGCTGGTTGGTGAAGAAGAGCGAGAATTTCCGTTTGCACCTGGTTTTATAGTCCGAAGGGCATATAACTCTGGTGTCGCTTTACAGCGCCACCTGTCGGTGAAAAAGTGACACCTACCGGCAAACCGGTGTAGTTATGTTTTGAAAGGAGGTGGTAACTGCTACAACTGTGAAACAGCTGAAAACCACAAAAGATATTACCTATCGCAAATTATATACACATATTGTACCGGTGGCATCGTTTTTCGTCTGTAATGCTATTTATACCGTCTCGATTCATGGCTATCGCACTTGAAATCGCTGGATTGATGGTGTATTTTCTCTGCAGTACATTTCCGACACGTTATTCCAAATATGGTGTTAAATTTGTTGAACAATTATTTTAATTATTATCCAAATACATAGCACTTTTAGCCTATGAATAAATATGTTAAAGTAATTCAAGCTGAACGGTTGAGTTTAAGGGAACATGGAACCCTTACAGGATAATCTCAACAGCTGCTTAGCAAAATCGATTACTTATGCACTGCCTGAAGACAGAAAAGATGAAGTGTAGTATCAAAATAGATACATACTTTGCTTCTATACAAAAAGAAGCTCCTATTTACCTAACACCCACACATATGCTACAGTTTACCTTTCACAATTCTATATTCTAATCTAAGAATTCTGCGTTCAATCGGCATACTAATATGAAGATGTTGATAAAATAATGAGAGTTTTAGGGAAATAATTGCTAGTTTAATATGAACTCCAGTAGAAAATGGTAGGTTAAATCATTGAAACGCATCTAAAGGTTAATAAAAAACATCTTTATAAATCATCTTGATAATCTGAAAATGTTATGTTTTATCCAATATTTTGTAGTAGAGGTCCTCGGTAAAAATAACCTCACCACCCAAAAGAAAACAGACAAAAAGCAGATTGTAGTACAAATTTATATTACTGAAATATAATGGATGCATTCATATCATTGAGTATTGTGATAATCGTTTCCATATATTTCTTCCTTAACCTGAAACACACGCAGATAGTCGTCTACGATTCCGAGATGCGTTCAACAGTGGTGTTTATTTTGCACTTCACTCTTACCATAACCTGGACTTTAATCTAGACCTAACTTTAATCTTTATGTTTACTTTCAACCTTGTGCCATACATGAATCCTATATTACTAGCTGCTTGCCTCTGTACGCGTCCTTTGCGTAATCGTTCTAGACCGGAGGAGCGCCGTCTGCAAATAAGTTATTTCATACCTCGATAAAAGAGTGAGTCAAGACAAAACTGCTGCGGACAGAGTAGGTTTATTTATTTGGATTCTCTTTCCAAATTACTGACCAGTTTGGTAGGGGGAGACACAAATATATCGATAATCATTGTACAATTATATCTTCTCGGCGCATTTACATTTTAATGGTTTGGGATATAATTCAATATATATATATATATATATATATATATATATATATATATATATATATATATATATATATATATGTGTGTGTGTGTGTGTGTGTGTGTTATTTGCCTGGTGCTAACAGATGAGGCTGTCTGAAGATACTGACTTCCTGCTTTAAAATGAACGAAACATTGAGGTCATTGTTTTTTTTTCCTTTGCACAAGTCAATCATGTTCTGCAAAGCAAAAACACAAAACAACATTTCTCGTCTACAAAAGAACCAACTCAAACTAAACACCATTAACAAATATTCGAAGATGTACAGAACTTGAACCATAAACACTATTTATTAAAGTGACCTGATTCGGCATTAAATAACCCAAACATGGTTGATATGCCATAAATAAAGAACCAAACCAAACACTATGAAAAATATTAAAAAATAGAAACAACCTGAAGCATAAAAACTTTAACAAACATGACCTGATTCGGCATTAAATAATCCAAAAAAGAGCTGATATGCTATAAAACAACATGAGTAAACATCATATAAATATGCAGACTTTACCTCTTGATGGAAACCATGGTTTAACGAACAGGCCTGATCCAGATTTAACTATTTCGACTTAATGTGTCTGCAGAATCGTCAGTAAAAACTCATTTGAAAGAAACACAAGAAAATATAACTGTCTTCTCAAGGATAGAGGTAGGTAAAAGTGTAATTTAATCTTAGGTAAACTCCATATTTCTTTTGTTTTCAATTACGAGTAAAAATGGAACCGGCGTGACGTTCTCACATTGTGTATACATTAAGAGGGCATAATGTTGCAAACTAATTATTTAAAAATGTTTTTGGAAATCATAGGCTCATTTAACAACTAATTAAAAATATGTAAAAAATAAATAATATGTTCGATCAATTTCCAACGGCTACATTACTAGGATTTTCGCAATATCTCACACCGAAAACTATACAGAGTTATGTCCCGTCACAAAAAATAATCCGAAATCGCATTAAAAATCTTAAAACTTAATCAGTGTGTCTAAACAGGGCAAATGTCAAAGTGGATATTATTTAGAAATCGAGAGGTTCCAAATTTAGGAGGATAGGGTGCTAGTATATAACATAAGCAGTTTACATCGCAAGGAAAAAGGGAAAGATGAAAGGAGTTTTAATAATTTTAGGCCCATTATGGTTTATTCTAAGGGTCCAACTATAGCCTGTAGGTTTGACATTAGTAACTAAGTGTATTGGGGTTGAAATTAACGTAGAAAATGTCAAGTAAAAGATAAGGAGTATGATCAATTAATAGTATATATTTCTATATATATAAATTATGTATATATATGTTTATATTCATATATGTTCAGGATTCATTCCAAAAGTCACGTACCGTTCATTTTGAAATTTGGAACAGAGCTGCTAGGCGTAAGGGATTGCCATGTGTGCTATACTCATTTTAATTTAATTTCATGCTCTAAATTGTGTGAACTTTTAGCAATAGTTTTAAGACATCAGTTGATACATATTCATCAAATTTCAGTTTATTTTGCGTTAAAATATCAATGCTGATGGGAGACGATTGTCGAAAATAACCGATCCAGGAATCTGGGATGGCCCCTAAACTGTATCAGTCGATTCGCGCCTTGACGAAAGATTAATTTTTTAGAGATATTTTCTTCTGTAGGGAGAAAAATGAGCACCCTGCTAGTTTATTTTCAACATGTCTCGGAATATCTATATACACTTACGTGCGTGTGTGTGTTTCTGTGTGTATTCTTATTCATATCATATTTATCTGCTCCTTAGCGCATAAGATTTTGGTGTAAAAAAAATATCCAAGTACATATGCGTGATTCTTTTATATACGGAAGCTAAAACGTTTGATATATAAAATCATATGTTACTGAAGGTTCGTGGATGCCCCAAAATATACTGAGTCGATGTTAAATTAAATCTTCTAGATTTACTGTAGCTTGTATTTCGAGAAGGTGAATTTTGATCGATGCATATAATTTACTCAGTATCTTTCGGGATAAATTAGTAATCTAACGGTATGATGACCCTACGTAAACTACTACAGACATGGATTATGATAGTAAATACTTTTGCTAAAAAGGTAATTAACTAATAAAGATAAATAATAATAGACAGTTCGTATCTAAAACAAAACCTTCAAATGGACATTAAGAAATGAATTAAATTCCGTAATCGTTAGTACTAACAATATAGGAAGTAAAGAAATTTACAAGGAGGAAGAAAGGAAGAAAAAACAAACTATAAGACAGTCTCGCTTGACAAAGTTTTTCTACAACGAAAGCTTGCAAAAAATATTAAATAAATGAATTTTTCATTTAAAGTGCACGATTGTTGATTTTCAAAATGTTTCACTTTAATACATTCTAATCCGTGCTTCAAAGATGTTGTCAATTTCCTTATTTAAAAAAGCACCTATCTGCGCATAACGTGGCTAGGACTACACTTATCCTAACGTCTTAAGAACTTGACGTCTCTTTCTGCTCATATTGTTATTCGACCCCTCGAGGTTAATACCATCAAAATGAGGATGAGGAAAAGAAGAAAAAAACTATAAGACAGTCTCGTCTGACAAATTTGTTTTACAACGAAAGCTTACAAAAAAAATAAAATAAATTAATTTTCTATTTAAATTGCACAATTGTTGATTTTCAAAATATTTCACTTTAATATATTCTAATCCGTGCTTCAAAGATGTTATAAATTTCCTTACTTAAAAACCGCGCTAATCTGCGCATAAACTCGGCAAGACTACACTTATCCTAACGTCTTAAGAACTTGACGTCTCTTTCTGCTCATATCGTTATTCGACCACTCGGGGTTAATACCATCAAAATGAGGATGAAGAAAAAAAAAGAAAAACAAACTATAATACAGACTCGCCTGACAAAGTTGTTCTACAATGAACGCTTGCAAAACAAAAATATTAAATAAATGTATTTTCTATTTAAATTGCACGATTGTTAATTTTCAAAATATTTCACTTAAATATATATATATATATATATATATATATATATATATATATATATATATATATATAAACATATATATATTAATAATGAGTAGTTAGGGTAATAATTTAAACCTTACATCCCACAAATATAGGAATATTTATAAAGATATAACTTTCTCTCATATAAACGGGTGAGACTTTTACAAATAGATATTAGTAAAACAAACTTGGTCTTTCATTCAATCTTATAGAAATAGGTTTATAAAATTGTTTAAATTAAAAAAGGGCCCAAGTGAGAAAACTCGTATTTGCTTGCTAATTAAAAATAATTAGTAAATTATCTCTCTTGGCTTTGAATTATATTTTTTCTTGTGTAAATGCCTGTATGTTTTTGAAAATCATTATTTTGTGTTTTTTTAGTGTAATACAACTTTGTGTGATATATCTCAATGCGAATTATCATAAGTAAAATATGTTGAACCGTAAAGATTCTAATTTTGTTAGTACAAATGCTGTGATTGTATGGGCATGAGGAACAGCTGTTTTTTTTTATTTAATAAAAACAATTATGCTTTTATTACGAGTCCTTTTTGTCAGAAAATATCTAAATTTTTTTATGTATATATATATATATATATATATGTTATATAAACACATAAAAAAGTATTGTATATAGTTTAAATGGATTCTCATGAGAATATATTTTCAAAGTATAATAAAGTCAATATTCAACATTTCACCTTAGAAAATGATTAAATAATATCGCAATGCAGTCATGACTAAATAAAATATATATCTTATTATATACTGTGATTTATTTGCTTCGAAACTGATATTAAATTATAGTATTATATAACTGTGATCTCTCATTTCATCATATATATCATATTCATGAAATAAACAATAAAACGTAATAAAAATATTGTATTAAATATACATTTTTCATAGATGTTGTGACATGGAAGGGGCGATAGAAATTTAAAAAAACGGTGATACATTTACAAGAGTGTATTTACAGGAGTACAGTATATTATGTTACAGAAAATCTGCGTCCGATACTGTGTCTATGATTACAACCAATGACTGCTACCAATTACGGTGTTGACTTCCTTCCAAGCATAGGAAGATGTGGCACTAGGCCAGAAAGTGGAAAGAATCAAGCCAGCGCCTCCAAAGAAGGAGAACTTTGTCCTCTTAGAAACAGATTGGACAGCACCGTCTGCACCCCAACGTCGGTCGCCTCAAGCAGTTAGCAATAAACTAACATTACCTCAAAGAGGAGGGACAAGGCGTAGGAAAGTGGACTTCTGGGGATTACCTAGGATAATACATCGGCCAAACTGATAAAACTCCACTGAAATGGGGCAGTTTCTGTCGGACTGATTTTCGAGATCTGATCCTCGACTTGTAAGTATATCGACACAGAACATTAATTCCAAGACAACTCGTCGTAACTTTACATATAGTGTCTGAAAGACTCAATCTATCCTGAAATATGATTTTCGAGATTTGATTCTAGACTAGTATGTATACCCACACAGAACATGAATTCCAATACAACTCGTCGTAACTTTACATATAGTATCTGAGATAGTCAATCTATTACCGAAATATGATTTTCGAGATCTGACTCTCGACTGGCATGCATACCGACCAGAACATGTATGTATAAACACATTCACGAATAAATAACATTGTCAAATATGCAATTTTCTCTATAGAGATAGATGTCCTATGAGAAGATACTCCCATCTTAAGAAAAATGTATTGCATATTCACGCTTTTTATAGTATTTTTTATTCCTATACAAATACTGAGTTTAACATTCAGATTTCTTATTCGCATAGGAGTTAATAGTGACAAGAAGAAGGAAAGGCGCATAATATTATATATGAAGTGTTTTTTATTACCATGGTGTGCTGGTGTTCTCATATGGTTCGGAACTTCGAACACTAGAAGACTTAAATAACGCATGCATTTTATATGGATAACATATCAGTCTGAGAATCGTAGGCAAAATATAAAATAATGTTCGTTTTTATGGAATTGTCTTTGTAAATGAATGGCAAAACGGTAGTAACACACATTTATTGTTTGTAATATTAACGGATATCCGGGTTGTTTTTACTGTCACACAATTTAACACACAGCAGCGTAAAGCGAAGTTCATTGAAACGGCAATACGCCTTAATTTTCCACCACAATACAGCATAACTTGAACAAGTTCTGAGATAGAATTTTTAAATGAATGGTTTCGCCTAAATTAAGATATAATAAAGTAGAATCAATCCTGTCTGGCAATTGGTTATAAGCGAACTTTCGTTTACATTTTGACGAACGATTAGTATTAATTAATTAATGCATTTTCTATTGATTTGGTGCACTTTACAAAGCATATTAAATAATATCCAATGATAGAGTGCTCGTCACTAACTTACTGTGTAAATAAGGGACTAATTGATCTTTGAGTGAATAATTACATACATTATATATTGCCAACGATATATATATATATATATATATATATATATATATATATATATATATATATATATACAGAAGATCTAAACATCAACTGTATAATCTGCACTAACAATGTGCTGTTCAATCTTAGATTTTCAAATAGAAATTTTCATTTACTCTTTATATTTATTTTAAACTTACTTCTGCTTTGTATTTTGAAAGCCACGTGTAGTTTAATCTAAAATACACGCATGCACAACAGATTCATCAAAATATACGTTTTAAACTCATATTTTGTGTTTGTGACTACATGAGTAATTTATTAGAAAACATATATATTTGTTGTTTTTTACTCTCATGGATGAATGTTTAGTTTCTGTAATGTTACCCCACTTTATCTGTTCTGTCTTCTGTAAGCTAAGGAGAAATTCGTCTAGACTAAAACAAATTTTTTGAACACTATGTTATAAACACTGTAGTTTCATTGTATTGCCACTTTTTAGGTACCTGGAATTTGCCATATAAAAGGTATTGCGATATATACTTAATTGCCATATTAGCCATATCATTTAATTACTCTATTAAGACAAATGCGGAAAATACGGTATATGGTATACGTGGTCACGACTAGATGGATGACCATTTTTTAAAGACAGCATCCTTACGAAACAAGAACATCTTCAAATTCAAATTAATCGTATACATGTACGACATCAGCATAAAATGACCCAACGAAGTTTTTCATACCATAAAACCAAACAACAGCTATAAGAATAGCAATAGCAGAAGTATTGACTGAGCCTGCATTATAAGATAACACGTAAATAAAGTTATTGTTTATTTTTAACCTATTCTGAAGCCTGTCAACGCTGGTTTATCCATGCTTTTCAATCATCTGTTCATATCTCTCTTCTTGCTGACTGTTTTCCTCCTACCTTTAACCTTGGTTATTTCGAGACTAAGGCCAATAGGCATCTCCTGTCTTTTCGATACTCATATTCGTTATTGTTAGCTCCTTACATCAAGGAGCTTCATACCTTGTCTGGATACATTTCAATTTTTAAAAGATTCAACCCTATTGATCTTCAGTAAATTCTCAATTATATCGTGTCTCCAGTCGGCGGACTTCGACATTTGATCTCTTCACATGATGTGCTCCTTCCAAAGGACAAGTTTGAAATGTTTATTTCTCTTCTATGGTAACGGGGTTTAGCAACAGAAAACAGTTCAGCATCCTGTTTAACTTAAATTAACGGGCAGTGTTTATGTTAACTTCCTAGTTTACTTAACTAGGCAGAGATCTATGTCTTATCTAATCAGTTGAAAATGTAGAATATCTAGGTTTCTTTCTGTTTGTGATTGTCTATTTAATTTGTACTGCCCACTTTGGGTGACCGGGTGTGGACCACTACATTCGATTTACTTCTTCGAAATCGGAGCTAGTTCGACATAAATGGATAACCTGATGGCAAAACATATTTCATCGTTTTAAATTTGATTTTAAAAGTATTAGCCAACCATCCACGATCTGGAGGTAGTTATTTACATCATTTAAAGTAAGTGTTCAATAATTGATATTATTTTCTTACCAACACATGATTCTAAATATTGGAATAACTCTTACTATTAAAACAACACGGGATGTGCTGTCATTCATCACAAAAAACTACTATTGTAATTGGTTTCCAGTAAATAGATGTTCTGGAACACAACTCGCCTTTAGAACTGTTTTAAACCACTGCAAACGGGCTACAGAAACGCGAGAGAATGTTCTATGCCACATCTGTTTAATCTAGACTGAGCAGAGGTTAGATTTCCACGGGTTTTAGCAAATGCCAAATATCTTGGATAGATATAATACCTCTATTCCAATTATCATCAACAGGCAAGAAGTAGTTTCCTCAGCATTCAATTCAGCAACACTTTTTTCAAAAAAGTGTTCATCAAATTCCATTGCTTACGATAAGGTCCGCCTTCCTCCTTAATTTCTGCCTATTACTGTAAACACTCTGAGCGACATTCATATATCTGTCCGAGATGTTACCAAACTTATCAAGCACCATGATGCCAGAAAGGCAACTGGTCCAGAAAACATTCCAATAATATTGCTTAAACAGATGCAAGCTGAACTAGCTCCTATTCTCACAAAGCTGTTTTATCGTAGCTCATAGGAAAATGCTTCTAATTACCTTGGAAAATGCTGTCATTATTTCCAGTATTTAAAAATACTGGATATCAATCTTCTGTATCTTAGTGTAAGTCAATCAGTTTCCTGTTCGTGAGGTGTAAGTTGTTTTACTATATGATTAATTAAAAAGCGGCCAACTACTTCAGCCAAAAAAGATCTACTCAGTGACAATAAATATGGATTTCGTCCGACAAGTTTGAGTGTTTATATGCTGAATGAAATATAACACAGGATCAGTTAGTCTATAAAAGGGAGCTTTGTTTCCAGAAAAATAGGTCTTGACATATAAAATACATTTGATAGAGTTAGACACAAAGGTAAACTTCACAAACAGGTTAGCTATTGAATATCTGGAAATGTCTTCTGAACCCTTTAAATCTTTCTCTCTGATAGGTTTATAAATGTAGTCATTGATAGATAAAAGTTTAATGCACGGTTATCGACGCCAATGTGCCTCAAAGATCTATTCTGAGCCCAACGCTCTTTCTGATTTTCATCATTTATTTTATAAAATCACATTCTAATATAATTTATTTAGATTTATACAGATGATAGAAACATGTATAATTACACTTCGAAGAGTATAACTCATCAACATCCTTCTAATTCTCTTTCTGTCGACCTTGGGCATATCATGTAATTGGGAAAAGTTTGCAGGTTTCTTTTTAATACGCCTAAAACCAAGCTTCGCACCTCCACCACTTTGCGCCAATTGAGGTGAATAGCTCTCCCTTCGTGAAAGCCTCCAATCTTGATTAACTTTCTAGGACTGACCTTTACCCCAAACATTAAATAGAATACTTACATCAACTCTGTTGCTAAATGCGATAGGAAAATGGTTGGAAAATTCTACTGATCAAGAAATTATCAAACCTCTTGCGCAGTCTTCAACCTGTATGATATTAAAATGCGCCTAAGATTGAGTACGTGGAAGGGGCCATTCGGAACACCCTATTCTACTTGACATACACAACTGACTTCGAAATGTAGTGGAGATGTACTCCTTATTTCCTTACACACTCTTTCGCACAGAACAGAGTTTGCTAGTCTTTCTCTATTCAATCGATATTTTCATGGTAGGTGCTCGACTGAGCTTCCATCTATGCCGTTCGCTATTAAACATTCACAACAAAACGAATCTACCTACAACCATTGTAAATAATTTTCCTTGATTCTGTGTAGCAAAAACAAAACAGAGCCTCCATGAGCAAAGTTTCTTTCAGAGAACTACCCGTCTGTGGAGCACAATAGCACTGGGCTGCTTAGTGCTATTGTGTCCCAGCTGACTAAAGCATGACCGTTTTCATGTTCAATGCTCACAAATATTTGTTGGGTTGTTCCCTTAAAAAAATAAAATTTTTCCCAGTTTCAACCAGTGTTATCAATCATCAAGGTGTTGTCTCACCGTTCACCTGATGAACCCATTAACCTTTATCCTCAAGTTAACTTTGCGCCTTGATAAACGGTAAGTCGTTCATACATTTAAAAAAGTCTGTATCGGAGCGTAACAAATAGAGCCATGAACACTATTTATTTACATCATGATTCAGTTTTTTGTTTGTACACATTCTTTCGTTGTAATACACTTTGGAAAGGCAGTGTACACATAGTTATAGATGTGATTTTACTTCATTCAAGATCATGCCACAAAATCGCGTTGGCGGAATAATCACTCTCTCTGTATAAGATGAAAAAAGACGCGAACTCAATATTACAAAAATAAACTTTAATCCCTCTTCTCTTCAGTCACGATCTCGGACACACGTCTATCTTCGCCTTCTCCAGTTTCACCTTCGCCTGAATACAGGCCAACATGATAGACCTTGCGAATGCAATAAAAAACTATATCAGTTTTCTTTATTGAAATAATGCTTTCTAGTGATTAGTTTTCTCTTAGACGGGGTGATTTATTCATTACTGACAATTGAATGGCTTACGAAGCTAAAAAGTTAGAAGAAAGTAACAAGAATGCAAGCAAATAATTATAATTGTAAGCATATATTCACCAATGAATTAGAATAATACCATTTGCACTACATCTGTTTATATCATAAACAATATGTTATTAACTTCAATATTAATACAATTGCTGGCAATATTGTATGGCCACTGGCACGACAGTTAACTGTTTCAACACACCTTGGGTAAGGTGCTCTCTCTAATACTCTTTAATCCTAGCACAAATGGAAATGAACATTGGTAATTAATGTCGAAGGTACTATACTGAAATGGTATCAAACAACAAGAGGTTTTTAAAAATTGTATAAACATGTGGGTAATGTATTTTATAGCCATTCGCCCAATCATCGATTAATGTGAAAAGAAAATTAACACAATAGTGTGACTAAAAGGACATTATGGAAGACACATGTACAACGTATAAAGTAACGTGCTAGGAAAAGCTAATTTGACTAAAACTCCGTAAACGCATATAGAGACAATATGTATACACATGTTAAGATAGAAAGAAAGTAGGAAAAAGGGGAAGAAAAAGACGAGAAACTATCAGTTGTTGTGGACATTATTAGTATAACTTTATGTTTCCATTTTTTTTCCTTTTTTGTTATTCACACTTTCATTAAATTGTACCAGCCTCTTTACCAGTAAACTCGAACATTTGTTTATTTAAAATGTTCATATTCAGCATCTACGCGCAGGTAATATGTGGCACAGCGATGTTTTAACGTAAAAAAAAACCCCAGTGTATTTCATCGCTTTCTCTTCACTCATTAGTAATTCATCCCAATTGGAAATAAGACGCCAGAACCCTAGAACTTTATAAAGATTGAGAGCAAATATAAATGGGTGTCTTTTATCCACTCGCCGATTATTCTCAGAATAGTCTTTTGACTTTGTCTTTATTTTTCGGATTTTACTCATAAATGGGCGTATTCTACTAAATGAATAAACACGAATGTTTGGACCATTTCCCACCCAAACGATCAAATCTAACACGAAGCTTTGAGGTTAATTAAACATTACAAAACTTTACACAACATACGAACTATTTATATACTGCTTATTCCAGACGGAAATTGGCTAATTGGTTTTGAAAAGGGACATGCTACTAATGAAATATTATTTTTTTATTCCATGATTGTTTTGATTTTAATATGACAAATAGTTATGTTTCGAAACATTATCCTGGACCAATATTTTGCATTTGTAGCTTAATGTCTCTTTCTATAGAGTTACCGACTTGATTTTTTATAGGTTTCGATATTGCTAGTTAGAAGTCGCATTAATTACGTCTTTTTCTATACTTTAAGGTCACATTTAAAAATAAATACATTCGTTTCAAAATTACCATAATGCTAATGTTTATCTATCATTATGAATATATGAGAATGCAGCTCTTTTTAGTGTTTATAACAAATTTATAAATTAAATCTTTATTATTTAATGTTTCACGCATTTCAAGTTGCAAAATTGCGAACCCATAACAACCCGGCACAGCTTGAAAGTCTCTCATAAAATACGTTTCTAACGAGTCATTTCTTCCATGTTTCATTTTGATAATGTCATTTCAAAAGTGTGTATTTACACACACTAATTACGTTGCCTATTGATGGAGGAGGAGATTTCGTGTGGCTGTTATGTAACGGATGATATATTCGGTTGAATATACGCCTCAGGTGTGTCCGTAAACATCACGTCCCATGCATGAGCTGGGGGATCATGAATAGAAAAAAAAGTCCAATTAATATCATAGTTATGACAATGTTAGTTTGTCAAAAAACAAACAACAATAAAACAATTAAGATGGTCTTGTTTCTTCTTTATAAGGTATACGACCGAAATACATGTGGGAAAACACTAGTAGGCAAGTAACAGTGCACCAACATGATGATTGGATATGTGCATTTTCTGTTTATTGCAGTGCTACATGATCTAATTAGACATTTTACATAATACAGATGTAAAAGCATTAAGTAAATTAAGATTCGGCTGTGGCAACCTGAAACACTATCACATCTATTGTGATCCAATGCTGCACTAGTATATCTTGGAAAGAAACGAATCGACATTAATATGAACGAGCACACAGTGTTCAATTAATGGTTTTCAACGAATCGTGTATAACTAACACACTAATCAACTAATCCCTTAGAATATGTATTTCGTTTTAGTATTAATTAATCTTGAAAAAAGTTGACAGACTAGCAAAACAAATAAAACCAATTTAAAGAATGTCGCTTCTTCAAATAAAACATACATTGAAAAATACAATTTTTATCCCAATTTTTATCCCGTATTTATCGATTCCTCTAAAATTAATCCAGTCATTAACTTGTGTACGGTCTCTTGCTCTTCCTGACTCAACCACTCCGCCATTGCCGCTTCCTTGCCTGTTCACATTCTTTGATTGAATGGACCATCAATTCAAATGCCACCAGACACTGTCCTTCTACCCGCAAAATGGAGGATCCACGTGACTTCATTTCATGTTAATTTCCTTCGCCCGCTGGCGTCTTTTCTTTGCTTCCAAGTCAGTAAAAAAATCTTTTTCAATTTTTTTCTGATTTCATTTAAAAATTCTTTTTCACTTTTCAATCGAGTCCCCAACACGACGTATATTTTATTTATTTTCTTCTTTTGCCTGTTTTCATATTCTGCTTGTTTTGTTCTGTTATTTTTGTGTTCAGCTTTCTTAGTTAATGCTTTTATGTTGTTGCTGTATTGTTTTTTTTTTCTGCGTCGGCTTTTTTTTATAGCTTTTATTTTTTGTGGCAAAGTGATTCGTTTCCCGTGGAAAGCAAGGTCCGAGCGTTTGCTCTCCGTCTTAATTGATTGTCTTTCGAAGGCAGGTGATCTGCAGGCTTCACAAACCCTTACATAACTGCCATGACTACATAAACAACGATGACTGTGTAAGAGACACCAGCTTACACAAGTGCATACACTTGTGGCATAAACATAATCAGAATATACGCTGCCAGAATTATTTCTCTAATAAACGATTGTACACAAGAGTTACTGCGCCATTAATAGCAAACCGTCGAACATATAAAGCTTCTTTTTATTTCGACGGCAAACAAAAATACAAAATCACACACAAAAAAACATTAGACAAATATTTTCGTAAAACTTTTTAAATCAACAATACTATAATGCTGTGTATGTCTGTCTGTATATATTTATGTGCGAATTACGTTAACTGCGATAAACGAGCATGACATTACATCTATAATAATGTAGTTATTGTCAACGATTCATTTTATATGACAAGTTAAACATCACTTACTATTTTCACATACCTTGAAGAAAATAAAAGGCTGTCTGTGTCACAACAGTATCAGTTCGTAAGTAAGCACAGCATATCCGATTTGATTTTACTTGGAATAGCTGATTCCATGACCCGACACGTTATAGAAAGAGAGAGAGAAGAGGGCAGGGAAGGAGAGAAAGATAAAAGGAATAACAATCACTGACGTAATCCATAACAACGGGAACGCGAGTACATATCTAATCGGCTATAATACGTTATCTTACGCACACATATCGGGTAATGTATGCAGTCTCATTTCTATAAGTTTTATACAGAAATCATGAAGAGGGCATTCAATATAAACGTTGAAACGAATCATTAAAGATGCGCGTTATTTAAGATTGCCAGTTTTTACAAGAAACTATATTTGATATGCCATGTAACACATCTAAATATATATATATATATATATATATATATATATATATATATATATATATATATATATAAATCCACCCATTATATTTATACAACGAATGAAAAAGGGTATAGGCCAATTTATAGAAAACAGAACAATAGCACATGGTATAGGAAGTAACACTAACCACACCTTTGTTCAGAGGAAGCCCAGTGATTGTATGAGAGAACAACAAAGAATCTGATTGGTTAACTAGCTAGCCGTGCATATAAAACACCCGGCAAAAATAACTCGGGAGCGTCTGTGTAGCTTAATTGCCATACATATATTTCCATAGCCTACTATATATATATATATATATATATATATATATATATATATATATATATATATATGCATAGAAATTTATATATATACATATAACTATATATATATATATATATATATATATATATATATATATATATATACTGTGTGTGTATTTAGACAGCATTTTTTCATTAAGGCAAACGTTATTGAAATACACGGAATGCTTCTGCATAATAAGTCTTTTTATTTTGACAATTATTTGGATGGCAAATTGTCGTATTTAATCACTGGCTTTTATGTTCCATCATTCGTGAGAACGTATCTCCACCAATGAAAAAAAGTAATTGTTACATTTGCTACACCACTATTACACTTCCCTGTAGGCTCACATTGTATCTCTCTGGCTCTACTTTAATCTGCCAACACTTGAAAGAGCATAACTGTCCAATTCACAGTTCAGACACCTCTTCGTCAAAGACACAAAATATATATCACGACACCAATATAAAACGACTAAATATTCTTGAAGCACTGTATATAACAACTAGACATCAGACCATCAATAATATAAGTGCGATTCTAGAGACAATATTATAAAGTGCCTAACTTAGTAATTGACTTCAAAATTGTTTAGCTAACATAACATTACTTTAAACATTTCTAATTTTGTAATGTTTGGTTGGTCACGCGGGTTTTACCTGATCACATTCCGCATACGGCGTCTCATCCACACGCGTACATTTAAAAATCCATACATTGCCAAACTATTCGACAAACGCAGAAAATATTTAAAAAACACAGATAAGTATCCAACCTGAAGACGACTTAATGAATCGATCAGAAGTACTAGCGAATAATGGAACAGAACCCCTACGGATCCTACATGCGACAATTTTACAAAAAAACTTCATTGAATATCCGACAAATATAAACAAATTAAAAAAATATAATTACGAAGAAGCATTCCGTGTTGTTCAATAAGGTTTGCCTTAATTTTTCTGTTTATCTCTCTCTCTCTTTCATTCTCATATATATATATATATATATATATATATATATATATATATATATATATATATATACATATATATATATATGTATATATACTAGCACGACCTTTCGCCCGTCGTTGCCGGTGAGAAATATAAAAGAATCAATTAAAATGGGTCATCATCCGACACAGCGCAAAAATATCACATCGGACAATTGTAATATTCGGTTTGGAATTGTTGAATGGGATAAGAGGAAGAAAGGAATGAAGGATAGAATGTATAAAGAAGGAGATGCGGTTGTAAGAGTATTCCTGCCCACACCATTCTACTAGTATTTCTCCAGAATTATTATTTTTGATTTAACATCTGCTTTATCTATGATAATGGGCATTTTTTTCAATTAAAGAGGCCTACAGAGCCCTATTAAACCAATTCCCCGTTATCTTTGTATAGAAATTCGCTTTTTTTTTACGAAAGAAACAAAAAATGAGCACTATAATTAAGGCGGCCTGCATACACTATCTGTATTCGAATATAAATAATATGTTCAATAGTTAAAGTACTACGTAACGTATTACATTGATTTAATAGTTAATATACGACGTATTACATTGATTTATTTGAGAATTACAACATAAATACGTTGAACTAAAAAACGACCCATAGTCTTGACCCCTCCGGCATTGGCAAAAGTTTTACAATGTTAAAATAAAAGTGTTTTGAGTCGACTGGGATCAAACGCTTAACCTATTGGTCCACGAAAGCGAGTAGAAAATCTATTGTAATTAGGTCAGTTAAATGAAGCCTGTAATCTGACAATCATTTCATGTTACGATCCGCCAGAAGGCAATCAAATGTTGGACCCACCAGTTACACGTTTTCAGCCATTTCCATACGAAGAAATCAATGTTTTCTTTTAATGTGTTGATATTATGCGTGTGAAAAGGGTAGAATTCTGAAAATGGCAACTTTATGAAGATGATCGAGTATCTTGGTGTATATTGACTTTATTCGGAAGTCGAGTTGCTGAGGAAATTGTAGCCGTTATGTTTAATATGGAAAAACTGCAAGAAAATATGTTCCTCAATTGCATTCTCTAACAACCGGAATGCGTATAAATGTATACGTAATAGGTTGAAATAACCTAATCCGTTATTCTCAAAAATCCGTAGAAATGTGTATGTAATGTTTTCTATTATGTAGTAAATTAATAGAAAAAATAGTAAATATTAACGGACACTTCTTTTTAAAATAGACGTGTTTATTAGTCCTCTGTGTCGTGGGGAGAGTATCAGTACTGAAGTGTTAGACGCAAAAGCTTTTGCTACCATCTAGATGGAGTATGTTTTGGGGAGAGTAGAATATAGTGTGCCAAAAGTAATATTTAGTGTCAGCTGGTGACATATTATAACACAGTGACTAAAACTCGCTAGAGTGAATAAACGTTATATTGTGATGAGTTCAGAAGCCTGTGATGCATGTGGGTATTTTCCTATTCTTCAAAAATGAAACAGGGGCTACATCGTCTTAAATTTATATATCTAATATACTTTATATATAAAGACCATTTAAGTTGATAAACTTAAATAATTCTTGAATTATCTTGGTGTCTCTTATTTACATATTATTTTTGTAAAAAATATATATATTATTTCGTAGTAATGAGATGTTTCACTACTGCAATAAAGCAAGAGCTAAATATTGTATAAGATATATCAATAAAAACGTTTACATAGAAATAAGGTGTAATTGGAAATGTTAAAAAATCATTAATAATAATTTCATATACTAAAGTCGAGTACGGAAAAATAGTCAGCACATCCTAAATATATTATGCAATTACTAACGTAATTATTTCTTTAAACACATTATAATATAAATATATTGTCTGCATTACTTACTAGACACCATCCTCGAGAGTCTTCGGTCTCACTGTCCAAGGGTTTGTCAGGGCAATCTGACATGAGGATACTTCACTCTCCAGGTTTACCCTGACCAAATATTAAAAAAACATAGTATTCGAATTCCCCCAAAAAGATCCGTCGACATATACACTGGTCTAAACGAGTAATGGTGCATCTTCTCTAAGAAAGGTTACTCCAAGTAACAGCACTTAGCTGGATACTCATCCAGCATAGATAAATTACTTTTTCTGGAATTAGATAAGACCAATAAACCACAATAAATATATCCTATATAAGAGTTAACTGGTAAATTGTGAAAAGAAAAATTAATGTTCTTAAATTCTTTACTAACTCAACGTTTGACAGGTCAAGGAGAACTTTAATATAATATTCGAATATCTATGTATCTCATATCGAGATCAAGTGTTAGCTTCAGGAATGGGCCCCGAGATATCTGATAACTTTGCCTGAAGAAAAATTAACCAAAAAAAAGAATGGTTTTGCTGTATTTCTAGCGGGTCGTTTTGGGCTATTTCCGTGACAGGCAGACATACAGGCAAGCTTGTTTTGTGTTTCTGTATATATATATATATATATATATATATATATATATATATATATATATATATGCAATATTGTTCTCGACAGGACACTTAGTTACCCGGACAACAAAGATTTCTACCCCCACCACCGAATCTCTCTTTCCCAACTTGTCTTTGTCTTTTCTTTTTTTTCAAAATCTACTTGAGGGCTCTCATCCTATAGCTGCAAACATATCAACACCAATTGACCAACATTGGTGGTTTCTGTTTGGGCAGAATCTACGCTTTAAATAGAATATATTGTACTATTCGGAGTGTCATATTCACCCGCATCTAGTTGTCAGATCATCATTGTAGAGTTATAGGTTATGTAGAGAGACTACGTATAGCTATTACTATTAGCTTAATGCATCTACGTAATGAATAAATACTATGAGTCTGCAAGACAAATTGATTCATACATATTTGAGCATATTAAAGAACTTTAATAGTGACATTCTTTACCAAAATCATTGAATGCTAAATTAAATAGCCCATAGATTATATACCGAAAATCCAAAGAACGGGAAAACAGAGTATATACTTATATGCCTATTCACTATCACTAAAATGACCACTATTTGTTATTCTTTACACAAACAGAGTTAAATAATGGGCCTCTTTTTTAATTTGAAGAAAAGTCACCTAAGAAAAAAAGGCATTCTGGAGTCGGACAGAAACAGTCCTCAGTGTAGAAAGCTTATCTTAGCTTAGACGTGGTTGACATGTAAGCTCATTCAAGTAAAAACTACAATGCATCTGTCTTTCTATTTATGATAACAACATCAGATGTTCTGCTGTATATACGTTAACACATATATACATATATGTATAGTTGATGTTTCTTTTATATATACATATATATATATATATATATATATATATATATATATATATATATTACTCGATTTCCAGGTGTATGTGTATGTGTGAGGTAAGTATGTTCCCTATAAAAGGGTTACATGATCTACAATATATCTAAAAGGTTATTCTACTGTAAAATGTACGGCATAATACAATGAAAGTGTTGCCGAATCTCTAAGTTCCGAATCTCGAAGTTCCTAAGCTCTACGTTCCCCGGGCAAGACAATGTAAGTTGTCCTGAATCTCTACTCTACTCTTTATGTGTCCAATATCTACGTGCCCCACCTATAAATAACACATAGGGAAATAATCCTCTTCACACGTCAAATGCGTACGTATACTGGTTTAATATAATTTCTTTTACTCATATAAGGCATATTTCCACTGAGACAAAAGGGCTACTGTCAATTAGGAAATATACCGACAGGGACATCTTAAGTATGAAGTTATGCAATGAGATGTTTGCTCAGCTTACATTCACATTTGACATGCTTATATGTGACGAACGTGATGATCCTTAACTAGTGTAAAGCGGTAGAAGTAGTCCCGACTGGCCTCATACTCGCCATAAAATAGTGCACCGTTACCTGGTGTGCAAGTTCAAAATTTAAGACATTCTTGAACTGTAGGTCGCATGGATATTCGAACACTTCCACAATGGTGTCAAAAGACTTATCAAATTTGTTGTTAGAGTCTGCGAAGCTTGCCAATCGATTGATCTAGAACCGGTTCAATGGAAAAATGAGATCTGGAGCAGGTTAGCAATGGACGTACCCCATTATGACGGTTACCATATTCTGACGCTTATCGATTGTACGCCCTCTCGTTCAGCAATATAGCGGCCACTGGGACGGCAATATTCGAATAGTATGATTCATCAGCTTGATACAGCTTTTCATGAACGAGGCCCGCCACCGTAATTTTGATTGATAATGACACTGCTTTCAATTACCGGCAATTAATAGAATTGAGGTTCCGATGCGCTTACATTTCGTCGGGAATGGCATCGTGGGAGCAGTCACAGAAGCGTGAAAACAATTGCGGCTAAGAAAAAATGATCTGTGTTTGAGTTTTTCTACTGGCAGAATGTCACACTGATAGACAATCTCTCACCATTCTACGGCGCCGGTTTACATATTAACTAAATACCATATCCGGGTGAAAAGCATTGACGTTGTGCCTAAGCCTTAATTGCAAATAAACGAAGGAATGTATGAGATTGGTGATGTTGTATCGGGTTAAGACCCCGCTTAGTAGGTGAACGACAACATTTGGTACTGAACGCGTAACCAATGTTATCAGTGAACAGTTGGTGTGAGTCGAAGGAACACCCCGTCATGTGAGAGGTATGCGCCCTCGTGTAAGATCGCCTCCATTCGACGACGAAGAAGATACAGAACATAATGCACGGCAAATCTACTTGTGGTCGGGTTCACCAAATGATTCCTTTGGCTTCAGTATTCTGTCGGCAGATTCTTACGTGCCTGAGGAAGGACATATTCAAACAGTCTTCTTTTGGAAGAGCACCGGAAATAAAATACCGCGTCTGCAGTGCAATTTGTGTGATCAGATGATCAGGGGTGAGTGTGATGAACCTGATGATCTTGAACCAGGGTCGAGTAGTGGAAGTGCCTTATCCCCGCCATAAAAAAGCCCGTCTTTGTCTGGCGTGCAATTTAAATGTTAAATACATGTTTGAATTGTAACTCCAATATGGATTCGAACACTGCCCGATGGATTACGAATACTGCTTAATTTTAATTATTTTTATTTTAACATCCGGGACAGCAAATCCAGATGTAGTTATGCACGTTCGAGTTAGTTTTCATGTGTCTGATTTAACCCAATAAAAGAAGATAGAGAAATGCCATTTTTGGTCGGCAATTGATTTCGAAACTTGAGGTTGGCAAGGCCAGATCAAAGAGAAAGAAAAGAGGAGAAAAGAGAGAATACGTTGAGCGAGCGGTGAACCGTAACAACAAATAAGTGAAATACATTTTATTTATCCCGTGACAGTCAGAGTGAAAACTCTTCCCCGATAGACTTACACACCCAGTTTTTAATAGAACAGTCAGGGAAACACAGAGCAAGGAGGGAATTCGATAGGCCAGCAGTTCAGTTTGTGGCTAAAAGCTATTAAAGTAGAGAGCTTTCCGGCATCTGGCAACGTCTACAGTTAAAATGTGGGATGTTGCTGCTTGTCGCGTTAATACACCCATCTCGGACACAATTGAACCAGGAAGTTTTTTATTAATATCAGGAAAAATAAAGGTCCAACGGGTTTGATTCAATTAATACTCTCTGTTAGAAAGAAGTTTAGCATTAACGAGGTGGCTGTTATCGTAAGGTTACTTAATGATTCAAATATTTTAGCGTTTCTTTATTAATATAGCAGGGATAGAATCAGGCCAACATGCTTTGAAGGTGTCTACGTTTTTTATAATATATCAGAAATGAGAAAACGGTACTGATCAGCTTATCGAGTTAACTTCTCCCCGCAGTGGAAACTTCGGTAGAGTTATTTCTTGGAGTCTACTGTGGAGTACAAGGCTAACCGCTTGGCAAGCAGTTCAGTTTTCTTAGTTGCCATGCAAGCGACATTATGGTAGATGGATAGTGATAATAATTGTAGATGCCCAATTATTCACCACCCTATTTTATCTATTTCAGAAATCGCGAGTGCCTAATTTCTGCGTCTCAATGTTTGTCCTGCTCATATTGTTATACCTATTCTCCGCTGTAGCTATTACACTGTTACAATGATTTATTGGTGCTATAAATTTGTGTCTATTTGTCTCTGCTATATTGCAGTTGAATCGGCATGTTTGCTGCCTGTGTGCAATAGAAGCTTCAAAACTTGAATTAAACCATTAGGAAGAGAAAACGCCTGCTATAGAATTTCCGTGTGTGGACAGATGCTTCACTACCTTCATTGGCCCATTTTAGTTACATAATTTGGAGGAAACTACTTTACTCCATGGGGCAACTTTAATGTGATTTCAGCTCGTTTGAAGCATCTCGTCATTTTGAGCAACGGCTATAATGTTGGGTCAAAATGTTTAGGGTGATATCTACCGTTATTACAAGGTTATCAGCGCCCCAGGAATGCCTTGGGTCGTGTAGTCAAAACTAAATCGAGAAGTGAAACTTGATGATCTTACCAATTAGGGAAGCGAGTCAAGAAAAAGGGAATAATATAGAGAGAAACTATACGTGCTGTTACCAGCTGCGTACGCATTGCTCTATACACCAATCTAATTACTGTAGTGAACATTAAAATCCTCGAATACGTGTGTTTGAACGCTTGGTCTTTGAGATATTGCTGCATCTATACTATCATATATATGGTTGAGCAAGGTACAACCTTCGGTCAGAGGAGAACGGTAGAAGAAATATAAGTAACTAACGCTGTGTTGTAAGGTAAATCTAAAGCAAATGAAGGTTGATCATCGTATTCTAGACTATACTCTCTAGTCACGGTGAGGGTGTTACGTATATAGACTCCAAGACCGTGCATATGCTGATCTGAGCTTTACGACAGAGTGGGAGGTATCAAACAATATCGAAGCGATTAATGAAATGTAACTGAAAAATGTGGGTATATTAAGTATGTCACGCCTTTCTCTCTGTCTGCCTTTCTTTCTGCTTCCCTCTCTTTTTATCGATATTTATATACATACATGCGTATATATATATATATATATATGAATTAATTAATTAAGTTCAAATATTAACTAAATAAACAAAACCATTACTTTTCAAAAGTGCTCAATATATATTAGAGCTTTTATGTTTAAATAAACATAGTTTGAGTATCCGACAATTGTTTCAGAACCTTCTCAGTTCCTCCCCAGGGATACACTCTACATATAGAGTATATCCCTGAGGAGGAGCCGAGAAGGTTCTTAAACAATTGTCGGGTACTCAAACTATATTTATTTTAAAATATATATATATATATATATATATATATATATATATATATATATATATATATATAGAGAGAGAGAGAGAGAGAGAGAGAGAGAGTCCAAGGAAGTTTTGGGTTATTTATAAACGAAGAAGAAAAATATATAGTTTAAGGTCCTATGGATATTAAGTTTAAGATATCGCAAACTTAGAACGAGAATAAGCTTACTTACAATTGGAAAATTTTCCAAATACAAAAGTGTATTCGACTATATCATAGTGAAACACAAACAAAGGACAATACTTTAAAGTGTGCAATAGAAAACGGGGATAATCAGCTGTTTACCATGTAGCTGTTACGGAGATTTAAAAACAGAACATCTAATAAATCCATGGCTCTCCAGTAGTACTGATCAAAATATCACTTCCTAATAACCAACTATCGACACAATTCAGTTATTATTTCAGTAATATACATATATAAACCATAATTAAACTATATATATATATATATATATATATATATATATATATATATATATATATATAAATAAGTAAATAACTACATAATACTATGTATAATATTTTTAAAACATTACCCTGAATAAGTATTCGTGATATGATAGTCAGCATATAAATTCATACAGGAATATAGAGGCGAAACAAACAAGGCATAACTTAATGTATGCGTGTAGGTTGTATGTGTGTGTGTGTGTGTGTGTATGTGTGTGTGTATAATGTCTGGGTGTACCTCTATAAAAATAAAGGGTAGCAAATAGACATCATATCTAAAAGTATATTCACATGTAAAATTTACGATGAAGACAATGTAATTATTCCAAAATGTCAAACGCCCAACGTCAAGACTGCTATAAAAACATAAACTCCTTCGATCTTCAAATATATATCTTTTATGAAATTTGAATAATATGGAAAATATTTTCTGAAAAAGACAATGAAAGTGGCTCCAAATGTTTAAGTTCCATTCGAACCTAAAAAAGCTATCGGGCTGAACCTCTATAAAACTTTAAATATCTCCTATTTGATTAAACTTTATATCATATGTATAAAAGTATGCGAGTAAAACGATGGCGATGACCCCAGATTCTCTATGCAGAATAAATACGTCCCTCCTCCCCTGCGTTACCCATTGGGACAGAACCCCTTAAAACTTTGAATTAGTATATGCTATTTTAATGAAATGAAAAGGACATGTATACTATACTCATTTAGCAGCTTTTTCAGACTGATTAGGGACGCAATGTGAGGAGGGGGGATCAACAGCAAATCAAGTAAGATGGGCTCATGGGCCTAGTGAAGAAGTGGATAGCAGTGATAGTAATTTAACAACTCCAAGTAACGTCGGGTCTTCTTGCTTGTATATATATATATATATATATATATATATATATATATATATATATATAAATTTAGGCATATTAATAAATTTATATATTTGTATCACATGATAAACTCCTAAACTAAACACATAGATCATTATACATTTTTGAACACAGCTTCGAAACGTAGGTTATGGGGATATGTGTTATATTATATTTTATGCGACGTGAGTAAAAAGTTGTGGAACATCTTCAAGAGAATTCAGGTACTTCTGATATTGTGAAGTTTAACAAAAGTTATTATACACAAATTAATAATCAGTCCTAAAAAATGAGTTAATTTGGTGTGTTCTGTAAGGTGATAGAAGCATAGTATGGACACGACATCTCATTTAAAAAAATCATTTTCTTTCAGATTTGCATTAAATTTCTTCCATAATTTTTAGGAACTAATTAAGAAATACTTCCTGAATTTCGATTTCTTTTTAAGCCCCCTGAAATAAGACATTTTATGAATCAGAACAATGTAATGGTTTATATTAATAACGGGACATAAAAGTAGTGCAAACTGGAATTACTTTAGGGAATTACTTTTACCGTTATATGACCTGAATTATTCATATATATATATATATATATATATATATATATATATATATATATATATATATATATATATATATATATATAAGTATTAAAAAAGTGATGTGAAAAGATAGAAATGTTCATACAGAAATTGACAACATGTTAGAGGCACGCAAATAAGTGAAATATTTTTGAAAATAAACACATGGTACAATTTAAATGAAAAACTCATTTACTGAATTTGTTTGCAAGCTTTCGTTGTAAAACAACTTTGTCAGGCGAGACTGTCTTATAGTTCTTTTTTCTTTTCTTTTTCTTCTCTTCATTCGGATGTTGTAAAATGTTCACATACATATATATATATATATATATATATATATATATATATATATATATATATTTAATTTGTTGACGTATAGGAATACAACATGCCTCTTTAAATTGTATGCAGAAAACAGAGGTATGTAATTAGAAGTGTGTTTGCGGTGTGTGATGGTAGCAGGAAAAATAGTACAGCCAATCAGATGACGAAATGTTTACATGCGACTAGTAACTGTTCATCTATATATCTCTGAACCCCATTAGAAATCAGCAACTTAATTGATTTCTTGAGGATTTTCTGAAACTTAAATATACAGAGAACCATAAAATGTTAAAATGCCCTCGTGCTGGCGGTGGCAAAATGGAGGAGACAGACGACAAAATAATGGAAATTGATTTTTAATATTACATATTTTTAGAGCCAGCATGTGCGGAATCAGGGTATGATTTTTCCTAATATATAAATATATATATATATATATATATATATATATGTATATATATATATATATATATATATATATATATATATTTATATATATATATATATATATATATATATATATATATATATATATATATACCTTTTTTACAAACATTCATTTATGATTTAATTAAAAAAATTCAATATACACAAAAGTAATTCAAAAGTCCATATATACCAAGATTCCTGACACGTCCGATTAAGGGCGAATTAAATATGCGGTACCCTGCATATTCTTAAAATAAACAAACCGCTTAGGATAAAGACAAATAACAAAAACGCACCGGTAAACAACAATCGACTATAACCAGAAAAAGGCAATAAAAAAATCCCAACGTATATATATATATATATAGTCTCTGAAGTTTCTAAACCATTAAAACGATATTTAAAAAAAAACAAAAAAAACAAACTTATAGTCCCAAGTCTTCCAGTGGAAAATCACTCATGTAAGTCAATTTATTTTTTACAGTTATTATATTAGTTTATTTCTAACACTATTTTAAGGAATCATCAGTTGTTTACCATGAAAAACTGTTTCGGGAATTTAATAAATATATATATATATATATATATATAGATAGATAGATAGATAGATAGATAGATAGATAGATAGATAGATAGATAGATAGATAGATAGATAGATGGATAAATAGATAGATAGATATTTGATTGAACAATAGTGGCAATTTGTGTTTGTTCATTTTATATCCTTCTTTTCGAATTGTCGAACCAGCGATCTAATGTTCTGCTGGAGTGTGAATTATAACTCGTTATGTCTGCGAAAGCTTTCGACTCTCATGATGAGTTACAAATCGAATTTACCAATTTTAATTTCGTAACTTCTCATGGGCCTGAGAAAGACTCATAAGAATATAACACCTTTGCAGATATGGGTAGGTTCTGCCCACCTCGAAAGGATACATAAATATAGAGACAAACAGGAATTGTGACTGTTGTTTAATTAAGCGTGCATCAAAGAGAAAATGGTGCGCAAATATATGTATATGTATATATATATATATATATATATATATATATATATATATATATATATATATATATATGTGTGTGTGTGTGTGTATATATATATGTATGTATGTTCACATATATGGTATCTATAATAGACGGATGATATCAATATAAATTAAAATACATTAAGTGATTCCTGAAGAAATCGAGTGTGAATCAAAAACCAAGCTCAATACTTAGCATTAAATAGCCCTTATAGATTTATATTTATTTCAGAAATTATTATTATATAAGTTTACAATAATTAATACAGAATCAGCTGGTTTACAATGTATTAAACAAATCTTCATAGTTAAAATAAATTCAGAAAGTTTAGTATTATCTTCAGAACCGAGATGGAAACACAGAAATTTCGTCAGATGAGTAAATACGTAGAATCAAAAGTTAATTTGGCCATAACATAAAAACTGGATGTGACTATGGTCATGAAAAATCTGAAGACTAAAACAAGCAAAGTGCAAATAAATACCAATTTTTATGAAACAAGTACAAGATGCGAAAACTCTTGTCCTTTTGGCCAAGATCAAAGTGTAATATCTGTTCCGATGGATACTGCACCCCATAGACTGGTATTGTCGTGGCCTTCGGGGTTTGATTTATGCCTGTCTATGGGTCTGTCCTGCGCAGTTCTAGGAGGTCCACTCTCCCAGGCTTCGCCTCCCTTCTTTGAGGAGGAGTGAGTTTATAGCTTACTGCCTGAGGCGCCCCTACCGGGGAATGCCGACAGAGCTGCCCAGGCAATTTTTAATGGCCAGAGTGCTCACCTTCTCGGGCGCTGGCTTTTCAAGTCCCACTTTCCCGACCAGACCTTGGGTCACATCTTACCTTGTGGGTGTAAGATAAAACTGGCCTTGTGCCTAACCTCCTGAAGAGGAGGTAAATAATATATATATATATATATATATATATATATATATATATATATATATATATATATATACAGGGTGTTTCAAAAGTCTTGGGAACATAACGATTTTTAATAACTCAAAAACTATTAGAAGTTGAAAAAGGAAATTGGTACCGTTGGAAAGGTTATAGTTTCAAGTTTTGTGGGGATTTCTTCAAAGTTGCTCAATATAGGCACCATTCGTCACACGGCAGACATCTAGTCGATAGTCCATTTTCTGCCAAACGCGTTCCAGCATCTTGACGTCAATGGTTCCTACAACTGCCGTTACTCGAGCCTTTAGTTCGTCAATATCTCTTGGAAGGGGCGGCACATAGACTTGTTGCTTGACAAAGCCCCAAAGGAAAAAGTCACACGGGGTAAGATCTGGAGACCTAGGAGGCCAGGGCATGAGAACGTCATCACCTCGCCCAGATCTCCCAATCCATCTACCAGGCAGCCTTGTGTTAAGAAACTGCCTTACTCTAAGACTCCAGTGTGGTGGTGCACCATCTTGTTGAAAAATGAAGTCATCAGATTCTGCTTGTTCCAACTGAGCCATTAACTAGTCTTCCTTTGAGATAGGATTCACCAATGATAGTTGCCTCTTTAAAGAAGAACGGTCCATAGACACCTTTCTTGGAAATTGTACAAAACACGTTCACTTTTGGTGAATCTCGCTCGTGCTCAAGAAGTTCATGAGGATTCTCAGTACCCCATATGCGAGTGTTATGCTTGTTAACTTTGCCATTCAGATGGAAGGTCGCCTCATCGCTAAAAACAAGCCGGTCATCAAAGCCGTTATCTTCCAACTTCTCTTGCATTGCAATGCAAAAGTCACGGCGAAGTGGCTTATCAGTGTTCTTCAACTTTTGGACCAACTTGAGCTTGTAAGGTACCATTTGCAGTCGTTTCCTTAAGACACGCCAGACAGTTGCTGGAGCAAGCTGAAGTTCCCTGCTGGCTCTTCACACTGATTTACGGGGGCTCCGCTGAAAGGCTGTCCGAACTTGCTCAACTGCATCTTCTGAAGTTGAAGGGCGACCTGTTCGCTTACTTGGGCACAGACACCCATCTTTCACAAATTTAGCATGCCACCTGACAATGGTTTTCTTTTCAGGGGCTTCTTTTTTAAATTTCCTGCGAAATGCACGCTGAACACATGTCCACGATTCAGTCTTTGCAAATTGGAGGACGCAAAATGCCTTGTCTTGTTTAGAGAACGCCATTACTGCACCTGGACAGATAACACGAAAATCATTAGTATGACCAAAAACTTGATTAAGCAAGCTTTAAAATGGCACCAGTTTCATTTTTCTACCTGGAATAGTTCATGAGATATACGCATTTGTAATGTTCCCAAGCCTTTTGAAACACCCTGTATATATATATATATATATATATATATATATATATATATATATATATATAGAGAGAGAGAGAGAGAGAGAGAGAGAGAGAGAGAGAGAGAGAGAGAGAAAGCGAAATATAGATATACAGAGAGAGCGCGCGAGAGAAAGAAGAAAGATGATGATACTGAATATTTATGATGATGATACTGAATATTTCCTTATTTACTAAAAAAAATACATAAATATGGTCAATGTTTAATATGAAGAAAATCCAGCTCTCCAAAAATAGACGCTAAATGGCAACAAAAATACCTGTATGATTCCATGATCTTACGAATGAAGTAGACTTAGGTGACAGTAAATAAACACACCGCCTGCTTACAAAGGTGGGGTGATGTAAATATTGTTATACCATTATTATTATTTTCAGAAAGGAACTAGAATATAAATACATTAACAAACGACTCTAAAAAAAATGTTTGTTTCTCTCAAAATACAAAGTGTGTTTAAAAAGTATCGAAGCTGATGATGTATAAAAAAGGTAAATTAGTCGATTAGATTTGCGGGAGAACCGAACGCTCTATTTTCATTAGCTTCTCTACCGCCACTCACTCCCTAGGATTAACCCACTTACTATCCACTTCTACTACTGAGTATTTTGCAACGTGGTATTAAGTACCCGTTTTAAGACTTTGCTATGACTCGCCCGTGTAATAGACCCTTGTTATCAAATAGACCGGCTAATTGATCATGCATTTAACTGTCATTTCTTATTTTAAATACAAAGTTTGATAAATAATTATCGAGACAGTAAATGCATTGATCAGTATAACAGAATGAAACGTTCCTTTTTTTCAAAAATGGGGAATGTGTTAAAAGGCACTCGAAGCTGAATGTTATTAAAAAGAAAAATGATTTTAATATCTTATTCTTTACGAGGATATGTGTTAAAAGATTGCTGTTTTAAAGAAAGACAAATGTTTTAAATCTTCATTTTAATGGGATGTGTTCAATATATACCGTGACGGAGCGTGTATTTTATTTAGTTATGTAATTAAACGGTTTTTTTCGAAATACGGTGTATGTTTACAGAGAAACGAAACAAAGGAACCATTCTCACATAACAATTACCAGTTTTGCTGCTGAGTCATTTTTTGATATCTTTTAAAATAATACATTTGTATTTTTTGTACTTTCGTCTTATATGTGTGTACACATTGTAATTATTGTTTTGTTATCAATTCTAATACACAGCCATACACACACAAATATGTATATATATATATATATGTATATATATATATATATATATATATATATATATATATATACATATATAAAGATAGATCTATATCTATATATATATATCACTAAAGCTTTCATATATATAGTTATTGATGTATCTGATTAAAGAAGAACACATATTTTCATATCCCAAGATGTGTTTCTTTTATATTTAGAATCATGGTTGTACT
>OY744521.1:170408914-170433914 GCA_963556195.1 Sepiola atlantica | reverse complement strand
AATAGATAAACGTCGTTGACAGAGTTCTTGGATTTACTTTAATTTTTTCTTTTTTCATTTCACTTTTCTTTACCTAATTTTTTTTCTGGTGACAATTTTAATTTCTGAGTTTTCACTTTCTGTCTTCATGCAAGACTTCAAAATATGTAACCTCATTGTAACGCGGGTTAATTGGCGTTGACTGTATCGGCATTTCTTTGAATATATATATATATATATATATATATATATATATATATATATATATATATATATATATATATATATATAAGGAAGGAAATATGAAGATAAAAAATTGCAATAATTACATAAAATTACATAAAATTGATACACATTTTATTACATCGAAAGTTCAAATGCAAGGTGTAAGGATTAGTGTTACTTCTTTGAACTTTCGATGTAATAAAATGTGTATCAATTTTATGTAATTTTACATAATTTTATGCAATTGTTTATCTTCATCTGTCCTTCTTTAAATTGATTGCTCTACTCAACGTATTGAGCTTTACTTTATCACGATAGACCACTTTAACGATACTTCACATATCGGTAATTCTATTATTATTATAACTATATATATATTATTTTTTCAAAAATATCTACATTACCGTATCTGTTGGATGGAGCCGGGTTTCAAGGATCAAGTTATACAAGATCTGAAGTAAAATCTGGCTGGTAGGAACCAATTTGATTCATAGGGTAGTTAACATTTTTTGTCCTCTACGTAATTATGTTCACCATTATTACTACAATGTATTACCTTTCTTTATGCATGTCTTATAATGGGGTTAAACAACCTAACTATTACCTCCAATCATCTTTTTTAATTATTCCGGTTTTCTTTAGGTTAAAACTTTATCTACATCTACAATTTATGAATTTGCTTACACCTTCAATCGAAAAGTAATCTACTTTTTATCAAGACACAATCTACCTGGGCGATTCAAAAATTAAGACGGCCAATCGCATTTTAAGATATTCCAAATAACTGCTGTATCAATTTTAATATTTTTTATATTGATAAAATAATTTGACCCTGATATATTATGGATTTTCCTTGGTTAAAGGTGCACAATGTCGATACATGTTGAATATACTTCATATTTTGAAAAAAAAACAGTAAGAGGTATATTCAAAAAGTAGCTAGACATAGAGTGCATATTCATTGTACTTGATTCATGCACTCTATGTCTAGCTACTTTTTTATTCATATCTTATTTAGAAAAAAAATAATCTAAGTTAGATTCGTTTTCCGTGGTTTATACTTCTTCAGTCTCTTTATATTTTTTTAAACTTCGTATTTTAATAAGGCACGTTAAAGCTATTCCCTAGTTGATAAATACTCCGTCCAGAGTCTTATTGTAAATAACAGCGTATTTTTAAAATAATACCTTTTAATTTGAATGGTATGTCTAGTTACTCATTAAACATACTATTAATATCATTCACACATCGATTCAACAAACGTATGAACGTGTAAATGACAACATGAACCGACAGAGAATGTAATTCTAGAATCAATAACTGATGAATGCACTGTCATTTTATTTTGGGAGCATGATAACAAAGGGGACATTTCCTCCTATTTCCAGGGCTGTCTTTGTTTATATATCCCTCTCTTTGAATTGTATTAATACCCTGAGTAGTGTACCTAATTGAGCCTACTCCTCTTTTATTCAACTGTATTTATTTTTCATCTAGGTTGTTTCTTGAACCACATGCCAATAATTTATCATAGAGAACAACATACTTCTAGAATCATAGAACGTAATGCTAAAAATCTGTGAAAGCGCATGTCGGACAAATGTGGTATTACAAAGGTAGAAATAAAATGCTGTGATATCATCGAACCCACATTAAGTTATTGTTTTGCATTTAACACCTAATCTATATGCGCTATGCAGAAAAGGTTCAATCACTTTTACACATCATGTCTGAGAATATTATTGTGTAAGTAAATGAAAGTCAGGATCATAGATGAAACGTCCATCACCAAGGAAAATATAACAATAGTTTACTCCACACTTATGAAGTTCCAGCTCATCCGTGCATGTCATAGAGTTTGCATGCACGAACCTGGCAAACGCTCACACGAAAATGGAATAAAGCGATGTAAGGAAATTAACTGTCTCATTCAAGTCTTTATTATCTGCCCGACGACATGGAAAGCGACATGCCAGGAAATGACAACAGTAAGATACACTTATCACAGTGGCATATGACGTGAAGCAGAACTACGTCGCACGGTTAGAAAAAGCAAAGCGATTAAACAAGAAGAGACTCCATTTTCTTTAGACGACGTCAAAAGATTCTAAAGCGTACAGCTGAATTGTCAACCATTTGGGAAAACAGCAAAGAGATAAGCTCAAATGTACAAAGGATTGAGTGATGATCTGAAAGGCTTCAAACGTTAAATCTTATCATCACAGCGTAAATATCCCTACTATTCTCGTGTATTACTTTGACAGAAACAAACGTTAGGCCGAGGTTGTTTTTAATGCTAAAATGTATAGCGATATAACTAATATCTTATTTAATATGTTACATTCCTGTTGGGTATTTGTCACTAGTAGGTATTTAAGTGACGTTATTATTTATCACATTGTGTCGGTATGGCTATTTAATCATTGTTACTGATATTCCATAGGTCTGAAATGATCATGATGTATATAAAAATATGAATTTGTTAGATCCATTTTACAATCAATCACCGGCCGTTTAATTGCATTGATATAACTATGGTATTTATATTATCATTCACCTTTTCATTTAGTATCTGGAAAGACAGTCACATATCCTCATAAATGCATGGTTTCATCTCTACCTATTTTTTTTATTTAAGCGTCTATCCTCAAACTACTCACATTATGTGAAATACAAACTACAGCTTAATATTCCTAAGGGTCCATATTTGAGACAAAATAAAAATTGCCTCCATCTAGAAGAATTTCTACACAATAGACCGAGAACAGAACGATTAAGTGTATTATCAGAACACATATTACCCTTTGCTCTTACGCAAACGTATAATTATATCTAAACACGATTTCTACATTTATAATGTAACTTAAGTCTGTAAGCATTAATTAGTAATCAAACATGATATTTTAAAATAATAATTATTACTTGTAAACCATTTTAATTAAATCAGATTAATAATTATCCATGAATTTTCTCTCGCGTTAAGAAAGCATTACCGTGTTATTACATTTTATAAATGTCAACGTTGGAACTATTTTCATTTGTTTTCATTGTGCTTATTGGATTGTAGTTATGGCCACTAATAACGTTCTTTATTTTTCTAGTGCTCGAGTAGCTACGTTTAAGTGGTTTCCTATTAAGTATGTTGTGCAATGGATTGTGTGTGGTACAATAGCTATCTATTTGTTTTAAATAGAATTATTTAAAATTGGTTACTAATTATAGCAGTATTACCCTTGCTAGTTTGTAGTTATTCCATTATTGGAGTAGTATATATCATGATACTATATGATATTTTTTTTATTTTAATCAAACGTTATACTTTATTATTATGGTATGGCGACTATTTTTTATTGTAGTATTATTAACAAAGTTTGTAATTTTATTTTTTTATTTACCTAATTTTGATTTATCTTAATTATCATAGGTTTTATTATCATCAGTAGCAGTAGTAATACAATTACTATAGCTATCTGTATCAGCATTTACTGTAATATATTAAACAATTTTGAAGAATCAATAACTGATTGATCGTAAGGGAGAATATTTCAAAATGAGTTGTATCTGTTATATAAGAATTGAGTCATTTCCAAATATAACTCCATGAAGACATAGAAGAACGAAATGACACCCATCAAGCAAATCAATTTACTCACTATTTTTATGTATTTATTATTCATTTTTAGTTGAACAATATTAACCCGTGTAAATCTACGATATTCTATTCAAAACGGTTACCCTAGATACAAGCATAACAATCACCAAGTCGGAAGTAATTACTGTTTTTTCTCTCACTCGTTTTCTCCAACTTAAACAATTTCCCCCCTCATATCTCATTCGATTTTCTTAGATTTGTATTTATCATTCTGACGTTTCCTTATAGAGGGTCAGACAATAAGTCCTTGAGGAAAATTTTAGCAATTTTTTTTTATCCCACCCGCCCGTTTCATTGATAAAAAAATGTTTTCTTTGAATTTTATCCCACGATTTTGTTGTACGCGAAATTTACTTACTTACTTACACACACACACACACACACACACACACATATATATATATATATATATATATATATATATATATATATATATATATATATATATATATGGGGGGTGCGTGTGTGTGTGTCTAGGATATTTCTACATGAAATATACTGTGTGAAATTTTAATTTGTGCCGTGTTCTATCAGACTAAGTTTGCCAATGGAATTATATTCTGACAAGAAACGTAATCTGAATAAGTATTCACAATTTAATGAACAGTCATGTAAATAGACATGTGCCTCACACAATGTGTTTTTAGCAAATACGATTATTGCGTGACCGAAAACTTTCTAAGAAAACTTTGATTGGCTTTCATTTGGAAACTCACGCTCAACTGTTAATAATGTTAATTCTACATGGAAACACTCCAACATAATTTGTGAAGTTAACACTAATATGTGTGTAAATTGACCACTTACAATATTTCTGTCATAGGTAACGCTTTATCGTATTAAAATATTGGCACCTTTTTGTAGTATGATTGAAAGTGACCACTGTCCACACCTGTTTGCTTTGCTCGGAACTTCTCGCTTGTTCTTGTTGCTTCGCGTGAAGAACTTGATCTTTCGTGATTCTAATTTCTGAGAAGCTTGTCACTTGGCAAAAGAGAATGAAGTGAAACGTCTTTATTTGGCTCCCCTTTACTATCGAATTAGCAAAGCGTGTTGTTAACGATACTGTGGCTATGGGTGAATTATTCAGTTGAATAGTATGTTGTAGGTATCTTTGAATTGTAATGTGTCACAAACAGTTCATCTTTGGGAATAGTAGATGAGAAATTAGAAATATTGTTTTAGTTTCAACCTTAGACTTCTAACTAGATGTGTCTACCAAACATCTTAAAATAAAATTATTTTATTAAATTATATTATATTATAAAGTAGTAAAATATCATGTTAATTTAATATCATATTATTTCCAGCAGGACTATATTTAATAGATTGCGATTACTCTACCAATCGATGGTTATCAATGGCAGGTTACACATATTTAATCAATTTAATGAACTTCGAATTGCTGATATTTATCTCTTTTCTGTGTAAACAGCTTGCTATGATAACTTTGTAAATAAAAAAGATTGAAATCGGGTAAAAATATGTATCTTTATGACGATTATCGCCACATTCTCTATAAAATATAATTTATCAATACAACTCACGACAGTCACTACAATAAACTCTCTGATTTCTCTCTGTATGATTGATTAGTTTAAATGTCTAACTTTCCCCCTGTCTTGCTGTTCGAATGACGGTCTCAACTTCAATTTGTGTACCTATTTGTTACTCGACAGTGTGGTTATACCTTATCTTGACATCTATTTCTGTACATTTGCGCCTTTTCTTCAACACAAATTAAAATGTGATTAATTAATTATTTCGACTGATCTTTCTATGGTTTCGTTAAATATATGACAGCAGACATACATTTTAGTCAATATATCATAAGATTAGCTTAAAAAAACAATTGAAAATCTGACTTTTTATGCAAATTATTTCAAGTGTATTACAAAGTGTACTCTTAATTACTCGAAGCTCATTATTTATGTAATTGCTTGATATTTATGAATCAGAAAATATTAATAGTATATCTAAATTTAAATACACATAATTAATAAATTGAATATAAATAACTATACTTATCAAAGAAAAATATATTTTTATGTAATCTTTATATGTGCAGATATCTAACATAATACAACTGTAATTACTTAAATTCATTGATAAAAGTGAGATTGCTCATGTTTCATTTTAATGCGTATTTTGTGGTTGAAAAAATTAGAGATTATTTGCATGGTTTAGTATTCAATGTATCAAGTGAAGTAGAACAGACATTTTCGGGCAAGAAATTACTACACGGCTAGACAGAGACGCTAAACACATTCCTGCAGAATAATGAATATAAATTCAGTTTCTTCAGAGATTGTATCAAGTTAGATATATCAGGCTGTAAATACTGTCGTGTATACGCCGTCCAAAGCAAACGTCAGTTTCGTAAAATCAAAGAGAATATACTATATATTCCTCCCAATCAACACATTAATACATTGCTGAAGTTGATGCTCTATTTAGACCGTCAGTGATACACGCACATATTTTGCTCAATTATGCAATTTTTGTACAGGATGACCACACGCCAAGTCAGTTTAGCGCACAACAACACTCTATAGTTTCTGCAAACTACTTTGTAGTGCTCACTTTCTCGGGCGCTGGCTTTTCAAACTCCATTAACTCGACCCAAGCTGTGATCACATCTTACTTGTGGGAGTAAGATAAAACTGGCCTTGTGCCTGACTCCCGCAGAGGAGTTAATAAATATGAGACGCATAACGGTAAAATTGACGGGGAAAACCTAAAATCATGCATGTTTTTGTCAAGGGTTTATATTTACCCATACATCAATTTATAGAAAGTTGGGTATGTGTATATATTTATATATTTGTATGTATAAGATTCACTTCATAAATATTTAAGCGATCATTTGAAATTTTGGAACACTGCTGCTAAGCGTAAGGCTTAGTTATGTGGGCTATATTTACATACATCTATGGTGTACAAAAGGGGTTAAGACTTTCATGAAAATTCAGACATATCCGATTAAAAAATGTAAGCACTTGTTATTAGAAAAAAATCATAATTATTACCAGAATTACAGTTTCTTTAGAGAATTTTAAATAGTTTTCGTAAGCATATTATGGACATGATTTCCTGTTTGGATATTCAATAAATATTTAAGACTTGCATTGATTTTAATCTATAGTTGTTGAGCACCAATTAAATAAAGTTCCTTGAATTTAATTTTCTCCAACTTTGACTAACATTTTATACATTTTCTGGAATAAAACTCATATAATCATATGGTCATATAATCATATCAACTATTTTGATGAAACTAATTAATTGATTCTAGGGTTAGTATCATTAGATTTTGATTGTAATTGTCGCAAAACTGATCTTAAAACAAAAAGATAATGAATAATGAATTAAATAAACTTCAATTAATTCCCAATCAATATATTTTTTCATAGATTCTTTCCAGAAATTCAGCATGTTTTATAGATATAACGCCATTTCATATTGTGAGTTTACCTGATTAAAAACGCTGACGATTCCACTGGGCATAGAATTTTCCTTAAATGAAAAAACTCAGCCAATCTAGATCAAACCGCGGTACGTTTCCGAAATATGTAACATATAGTTTTGAAATACATTATATTAGCTCTCACTCCTCTGCAATCGAGCACTTTATTGATTTATTTTCAATATAACCTGACACACACACTATATATATATATATATATATATATATATATATATACTCATTCTACTAGAATACTAAATGGATAGTTTAGAAATTTAAAAACATCTTTATAAAACAAATAACCGTGTTATTTAATTTGCTTTATATATATATATATATATATATATATATATATATATATATATATATATATATATATATATATATATGTGTGTGTGTGTGTGTGTGTGTGTGCTTCATTAGTAAAAAAAATATTAAAATCAAAAAAGAGTAATTCAATGAGTATGAATTGTTAGAGGGGTCGACCTTTGTATAGGTCAGTTCCAGTTAGACTGACACAGACCTTGCGAAATAAATCCATTCCCACGAGTTATTAATCTGATATGTTACCTGTGTGGCCAACAAGCAAAGCATGATGTCAATTGAGGTTTAATTTAAAGGCAGACCAGTTTAGATGACGATTACGTCACTTTTTAATCATTGACAAATACACGAACGTTTCACTAAGTATGTCTATGGAGCTCGAGCGAGGCAGATTGCAAATAATGCTGTAGAGTTTGGAAGAAGTTAAAATAGCCAGGATGTCTGTTTGTCAAGTTACAACTTTGTTCTCTTGTTGCTTGGATTAAAGTTCTCTCTCTGACATGTATTATCTTCAGAAAAGATTAATCGCCTGAAGTTTCACAAAAAAATGAGTTGTAAGTTTTCTTTTCTGCCGCGAGAAAAAGTGTTGTTTTACTAGCATACCTGAACAGGCTACTAGACGGATCATCATCATCACCATCATCATCATCAGCAGCAGCAGCAGCAGAAGCAGCAGAAGCAGCAGAAGCATCATCATAACGACAACGACAACGCGCAGAGAAGAAAGAGACGCGGAAATCAAGGCAGCGACTATAGCGGCAATGAACGAGAAAAAGCGATGAAAGAGAAGATGATTATTACAGAATGAAAAAGGTATATCAGGCCTTAATTGCAAAATAGAGAGATGAAATTGTCGCTTATCGCTTACAAAAGATAGACAGAGTAAAAGTTTCATACAGGCCTACACACATTCCACCTAAGATATGTATATATAGACACTGTTTAAACATGCACTCATGTAAAAGGAACTAATAACATAGAGTCCCGCAAACACTTTAAAAGAGCTCTTTCAAAGCTAGGAAGATTTGTGCGACACCTCTTCAGATGTGACAGCAGTACTCCATCTTGAGACGCATTTGATTTTACCATTGTGTGAGGATTGCATCAGCATTTAAATATTTCCTGCAGCGGATAGCTTGATATAAATCTTTTTTACCAGTTGTTATTGCCACAGACTGGATGTAAGCCTTCTGTAAAAGGTTTAGGATGGAAGTCAGTCTTAGGGCAAAACAAGGATGTAATCGTAAGTGATGGAAGGGTAGAGTTGATTTTAGAAAAGTTGAAAGTCACTAACCACTTTGACGCTCATTGCACCACGTGTTCCCGATCAGAAGAGGAGAATCAGCGAGATGTTGATCACAATTGCTTTTCGATGTGTTGCAATAGACAGTTGTATTGTCTGCGTAGATTCCGACAAGTGATCTCAAGCGTGACTAGGAAGATCGTTAATATTGATTAAGAAGAGGGTTCGGACCGGGATAGAGGTTTACCGATATACAGCAACTTTAATATACCTATCAGATAGAGAGGATTCAATGGTTGCAAATACATTGCCATATATTCTATAGCAAGCAAAATTGTTACGCAATACTTTGCACCAGAGTTTATATATAGATTCTTATATTTCGAGAGGTTTAGCATACGAAACAAAACCCCAGTCAATGGATAAACTGATTCTTCACGATTTTGCAGTTTATACGTGAGCAGTGTCCCTTGCAAACAAGATATGTATTGCTTGTCAATATTACATAATTTTTACTTACTTATTTGATGATTACTTGGTTTATTGCACTGATATCTAACTGAAAAAAGGGAAGTCTTTTTTCTGATGCCTTACCAAAACGAGTTCCCGCTGTGAATGTCCTACAAGGAGGAACCAAAGAATGGAGCCCAGTCGAGAACCTGTTGTGATTAAATGAAACGTTTTACGACCTCATTGTTATATCCCTGTGTGTTGAGATAATAGTATTATTAAGAAGCAATGATCTTTCTGAGATATATTTTTTTAGACTTTTGAAATAATGTATATATACCCTCAAACACATCATGTATTCTTAATTTGATTATTTATTATATAAACCACTTCTAATGAATTTATATTTTGTAAGAAACAGTAGTCATTTTGCATTGTCCTATTTTCTTATATATACACAATATTTTCGGCGATAGTAAAACGGCTCAGGTTGCTGTGATGCTGAGAACAGATATTGAGAACTAATACTACACGTTGATCTTAGCCAAATGTCAAGTAACCATAAAATAATGTTTTACAATGGCTAGGCATTTTTAAATTATTGAAAAAAAAATGATTAAATCTTTTAATCAGGTGAATACTGTAGTATCGGTTCTGTTTTCATAAGACCATCCTCTTACAAATGATATCCTCTTTTTAAGGGGTTAAGTAATCTTCCTAGGTATTACATGCTCCTTTTTAGGGGGGGGGGTAATGCAATAGTTGTTCTTTGTCTCAAGACTATCATCCCAGGGACTGCTTTCTCTTTCTAGGGTGGTGTAATGTAGTATCTATTCTGTTTCCATGATACCATACTCACAGGCATTACCTTCCTCTTTTATGGGAACGATCCTCCAAAGTATTACATTCTTATATTGAAGGGCAGTGTAGTTTACGTTCGTTCGTTTGCATGATTATATTCTATGTTTTGGAGAGGAGAGGATAGTGTAGTATACGTTCTGTTGTAATGATATCCTCCTCTGAGCTTTTAACTACTATTTAGAGGCGGTTTATCATGATACTTTGCTCTCAGTCATTCCCTTCTTCTTTTGAGGGTTAGTGTAGAATATGTTCGTTCAGCATGCTATCAACTTCCCAGGTTAGCAAAAATATACGACCAAAGCGAGCATATGTTCGCTAGTTTGCATATCAATTCTGAAAGCTAAGAACACTGATCGCAAACAGTGAAATTTGTGGAAAGAGTCTTAGCAAAATGTTAGGCTTCATCATTTCTTAATGAAATTACCCCAGGACCGTTAATGCTTGTTTAAAAATAGAAGTCTTACATCTGTTTAGTACCCTGTTAGTTATTTTTCAAAATTCACAATCATATAGCCTGGACCTAGCAGTTTAGACTTGAAGCCCCACTGCATTTATGATCATCTACCACCTTTCACACGCATATATTGATAATCTCATATATAAAACGCAGCAACAGTGTTTTGAAAAATAACTGTTTTTTGTTTTTTTTCCATTTCCTGTAAGACTGTCGGTGTGTCAATTTCTCTTTAGTTGATGTGTTTAAGTAGACCAGTATTGTATGCTGTGTGCTCGTGCTCCCTTTGTGTTGTTGTTGGTTTTCTCGTTTTGGAGGCTTCTGCTATCACTTAAGTCACTCAAATATTTTATTAATTCGGTCACGACTTTTGATAAAGCACAGTCGATCATCTAGCCTTGAAATAGGACAATCAACCGGATCAATCATCTTCGTGCTATCCCAATCGCCCACTCAGTAATAAAGCAATGAGCATAACATATATAAAGTTAACGAGTAAAAACATTGTTGCACGCATCCATATCAAGTAATTTAGTAGATTAATAAAGCAACAAGCAGTTCAGCCAGCACCCGCTGTGACTATTTTCGATAATGAGAATTTTTCTTTTTCTTTTCTTGTTTCTATCCCTATTTATAGTTTTGTTTCCCTTCCTTCTTTATTATTGTTAACTTTTCAGTTTTAGACGTTTTCGTTTTTTCTTTTTGTTTACTTCACCGATTCCAAAGTTATTTTCTTCGAATACTAGCAGGACCCGTGTTCAGCGTTTCCTGGGTAAGATATACATTTATTTAAAACATGTTAGTATTATGGTAAATGCTTATAGGATGCACCCATGTTTTGAATCAAACACAATAGTTTTCCCTATGTTTTGGGTGACTGCACTTCCCCCTCCTACGCTTTTAGTAGGGGGTTATTGGCAAAAATACCCCCAACTACATGTGATTCAAAAATAGTCGTGCACCTTAACTCGGTCAGTGACTGAATCACTTTTTATCTTAATTCGGAGTGCCCCTGTTTGGGGGAGATTTATTTAAGTATATTACTATAACAGATACAAAACTATTAGCAAAAATATAAACTACGCTACACTCCCCCAAAGAAAAAAGTAAATGTGATCCAAAAATATTCGCGAAGCTTTCCGCGATTATAGCAAGAGAAGTCCTTGTAGACTGAGTAAATTCTTTTCCTAATCCGGAGTAGCTGTATTTCGGAAATTTGCAATTGATATAAGTCATTTTTTTGTTTACGACTTTTAAGCTGTTAATTATTCTGCACTTGTACAAATTAATATGTTTTTCATATGTATTCGTCTCCCCACTTGTGGAAAACCCATCTCCTCTATAATGAGCAGTCTTAATTAGTGAATTAAACATTGCTGCAGTCAAGAAGGACTTCCCTGAGGAGAGAATAGAATAAGTATAATATCATAACAGATACTACACACTTGTCAAAAATTAAAATGACTGCTCCTCTCTCCGATGGTAAATGAAACATTGCCGCAATCTAGAAATCTTTATCAATGATTGACTGCGGAGATAAAAGAATACGTATGTTATAACAACAGATACTAGACTTTAACGGTAAATTTATATTGAAAAGTAAGAAATAAAAATAAACCTAAAAGAAAATATACTAATATTTAATTAAGGAAAAGTAACCCAAAATATAAAAATGTCACCTTCACTGAGCGAGGATAGAAACTATTCTATAACAGATACTAATGCTACGTAAAAATAAACTTTTATTTTTATAATACACGTAGCAGTCGAATCGTATTTTACTAGTGTTCCGTGTATTTTTATTTTTATTTTAAAATCGAAAAATCAAAAGAAATAAAAAAGTTTTTAAAAAGCTGGTTGGAAATGTGGGTGACAATAAAGAGGAACACTCACAGTCAGGAAAATGAATGAGGTGCTTCGCATGTCGTGTCTGCAGATTAAAAAAGGGTTTCTGTTCATAGGTGTAGGATTTTATGGTGGTCTCCGATTTGCATATGTGGATATTAACAGATATAAATGAAGAGGGCAGCTGGGAAGGAAGGGGAAGCGATTCGGATTGGAGAGAGAAAGGCAGAGAGAAAGTTGGTTGCACAAAATTCGGTTGTAAATTGAATTACAGTCAAAACTTTTTTTTATTCCTTTATTTTTCCGGCACAGTTAGTTAACATTATAATATATCAATGTTAGTTTAGAGCCGATTCTAATATATGTAGTATTTTAATGTGAATATAAATTTTTGTAATAAGTTGTGAATAGAAATCTGCCGAAGTAAACACGCTCTATAAATGATGTGAAGTTAATATAAACGGAGGTTTTCTTTTGTGTTGTAATAATAAAACGTAAAAATAACCTATAACGATCGAATTTCGATAGGCGTACAGCGAATGCGACATTGTTATAGGGTGTGTTCGTTAATCTATTCCGCTAATTGAAAATGTATAGGAAATATTAAGGAAAAATATCCGAATATCGAAATGGCTGAAAAGCTATTCTGAATCGACCGATAAATCAACAGAAATCGCTTATATTAATTTCGGACATCGTGATTTGCATTGAAGGGAAAGGAGTAAAATAAAAGAGAGTTAAAATGAGGATCCCGTTCCTTTGGAAGTGTAATTCTAGAGAGTCGAAAAAAGTCAAGCTAATTATGATATGTATTGTTTGTTGAATAACTTAATACAAAGTTTCGGCAAACACGCTTCAGTAAGTAAGGTTAATGCAGTGGTTGTTGCTGAAGCATATGACGCATGTGGCTTTAGTTCTAGTGTAGGCAATGTTGCAGGAGAAAAACAACTCTATTTTATATATGAGATGAATATTAGTGCGAATGCTGGCGACTAAATATTTTTCCGTAATTTTGACAGTGAGTCTACCCTCGTATAAAATAATTAGTCATCAGAGAATCTGTTTGGTGTTCAACTCGCATTTGTTACTTCTAAAACAGTCGACATTGGACCAAGTCTAGACTGGCTTATTCTATATCCTACTGCATTGTGTTATATTCTTACTCTCCGCAGCATATCATTGCAATATTTCCATCCACTACACATGTGTTCATACATGACCTGAATACTAAAATAAGACGAAATGTATAAAACAATAACAAATGGTGCAATGGCGCTTAAGACTAGCGAAATGAAATGAATATATTTAACCCGTACGTAAATTGTCGTCTTAGTTTTACTTCTTAATGTATACGTTCGTTGCGTGAAAGCCTCAATAAAAACATTGAACGATTTATTAAGTGGGTAATGCGTGCCCGGTTTGTCTAAGATAGACGGAAATGATACTTCCCAAGTTTCCAACTGAATAAACCCATTCTTACATTCATCAATCCAAATTTACCGAAACTTAATCCTATACAGAGAAAGCAAATGGAAAATAATAAAACGTATGTCTTTTTGAAACGTCATTATTCACTTCAACAGATAAACGTGACTAGTCTGCCACTCTGTTATTATATATTTTACTCTAAGCATAAGACTACGTTGATTGTTAATTTGTTTATTTGGAAGCTTTGTTTATTTACTAGGAAGTCACTACTCATCAGGGCCAAAATACATTCGCGTATTAGGGTCAATTAGATGCCTTGATTGTCAATTGGACAATGAAGACTATGATGAAAAGAGTTAACGTAACAGAAGGAATTAACCAATTTCGATTCCGTATAAGAACGGTTAATGACAAATATTGATTGCCATTGGATTTGAAGATGCAGTGAAGTTCCGTTGTTAATCACTATTTAGTGGATGTGTTTAGGATATTCCAGAAAGGGGAATATCTAGAAAGAAACTCTGTTCAGGGAATGTGCGTTTGATGTTATGCACACTGAGGAAGAACTTAACTGTCTTTGCAGTTATGATAAAAAGACGGGTTCTAGCTATGGATATCTAACAAAGAGAAATCGTAGATAGAATCTCGTTCGAGCACATTCCATATAAATAAGGATAAAGAAGAGAAAGACAAACAACGTCTCTTCTGTTAGATGGGGCTTTGCAGAGAACAGAAGAAATCATCCCTCCCTAGATGTTGAAGTCGATTTTGTACTTTCCCAAGGCCAAAAACAGTGTTTCCGGCAGCACATCCCTAGATGAGGCAGAATTACTCAATCATTATGACATTCCCAAAACTTGCTGACTAATTCCGTTGAGGATATATTTACTGAAATGTACAAATTACTTACAAATGATTTTATTTGATTTTCGTTAATCAACCTTTTCATTACTCAATGTTAGGTCTGAACGAAAGAGCATTCCAAACGAATACTTACTGTAACTGCCAGTTACACAGTTCTGTTAGTATAACCAGTATGGTTTAAAATTGCTGTTTCGTTTTTACGAAAAAACTGTAGTCATTTTGAGATACAATAACGAACCAATAGAATTAGAAGTAAATCAAATTCTATGCTTATTATGTTCTGTCATTTAACTTCACACTAAAACACAATAATTAGTCTGTAGTGGTGAGACATAAACGTGTCTGCGGAGATTAGTAGCTATGAGTATATTTTAATACTACAACTAAGCTTTACTGACGTATTGGACATTCTTGCAGTAAATACTAAAAACATTTTCGTAATGTATTATATATATATATATATATATATATATATATATATATATATATATATATATAGATATATCATTGTAGACTTCTGTTGTAGGGGTAAATGTTGGTACAGAGCAAAACTAAAGTTATAATTGAAATAGCCAAACAACCCATGTAAGTCAGATGTGATAATTTATTTTGGCAAAGAAAAAGCCTGTCAGGCATTAGGACTGACTGGCAACACCATCTCATCCGTATAGGATAGAATGGTCTGCTAACTAGTAAGATATTGGGTGGCTTTATTCATAATATATAAAGTTAATAGTAAACATAAAGAATTAGGATAAGGAGGACTTTTTTTATTTTAAATCCCAATGATTACGGTTGCTAGAAACATGTATAACTTATATGTTTAAGATTTGAAAGATTTTTATTTTATCGGTTGTTATTAATGAAATATAAACACGCGAGAAATAGGGTTAACACATCGCATGGGTATACTACAACATTAATATTAATTATGTAAAAATACATTTTGGTGAGTATTTCATCTGAAAAATAGTTTGAGGAAAAAGATAATACATAAAAAGATAAATGAATATAAGATGAATTTAATTTTATTGAGCCTGACGGATGGACTTTTGTGCACTGAGGAAGTCTTCTTATGAACACTCGGTGATATATTGGGAATTATGAAAAAGGTGTAACCTTGATATGAGTAGATTAATTGTTTGCAAATAAAAGTGGTTGATGAATAAATTGAATGTTATTCTCTTAAAAACAAAGGTGTTACACCATGTTAAATTACAAGCTCTAGTCGTTCACTTTGGAGCTAAAACATAACTCTTTGTGTTACTATTTAAGAAATTAATATATAAACGATATATATATATATATACACATATATATATATATATATATATATATATATATATATATATATATATATTAGTACTTCATGTATCCACATAAAATATTATAAGGAGATATAATTTTTATGTATCAGTTTTCAGTATTTACTTCAACAGTGCTCGATACGTAAGTAGAGCTAGGTAGTAAGCAATGAAAATATATATGGCAATCAAGCTACACAGAGGCTCCAGTGTTTCATCCCCGGGGGAATCGTCAGGCTAAATGCATTTAGCCTGACGATTTCCCCCGGGGATGAAACACGGGAGCCTCTGTGTAGCTTGATTGCCATATATATTTTAATTGCTTACTATATATATATATATATATATATATATATATATATATATATATATATATATTATAATATAAAATGAAGTAATAAAATAAGGTGTCAATCAAATTTTATTAGAATTCAAAGTTCATGCAAAGCATCCTTAAGTCCTTAGCTCATGAGTTTTCAAAGATAATTCTTCTCTTCAGAGGACCATTACCGCAGTTATACTACTACAGGCAATAAAATTTTATTGCCTGTAGTAGTATAACTGCGGTAATGGTCCTCTGAAGAGAAGAATTATCTTTGAAAACTCATGAGCTAAGGACTTAAGGATGCTTTGCATGAACTTTGAATTCTAATAAAATTTGATTGACACCTTATTTTATTACTTCATTTTATATTATAATATTAATGCTCTATCCAGTATATTGAGCTTCAGTTTTTTATCCGGATGTTTCACTAATTATAAGATATTAGTTGACGCTTATATCTTTTGTTGGATTGCTTCATATATATATATATATATATATATATATATATATTATTCATTTTCTGACTGTTTGATCATTTTAACTTTACTTATAGTGAATTCACGCTGGACTTTTATGAAGTGTCATTCATTGAATGCATAGCACACACATTTTTTAATTTTGGATTTTGAATTAATGTTCACTATCTAAACTGTTTCTTTAGAAACTTTTTTATTAAAAAAAAACTTTCTTTAAAAACTTTTCGACTTGGATACATTGTAAAGATTTAATATCAAATAAGCCCGTACTTTGATGGAGAATGTTAACACAACAGTGTTTTTTTGCCGTAATACTTAATGTTTCATATATTTTTATATATGTTCAAAGTGACATTTTTTACTCGCAGTGATGCTATTTTGGGAATAGTCTTTGAGGAAAATATTGTCTTTGAAAATTTATGGATTAAAGACTTTACAGTTATTTTTCCTTGAACTTTACTATGTAATAAAATTTGATTAATTTGTCATTTTATTCTTTCATTTAATCGATTATACATATATATATATATATATATATATATATATATATATATATATATATATATATATATATATACATGGATCTGAAGCTTGCTGGATAGTGAGGGACCTATTAAAGTATAGCCTTTTATTGTACCTGGGCTAAGAAATAGACTGGTGGATGGTGCATCAGCCGAAATATACAACAGTACTCGATGCATTGGTAACTCTGACAACATATACGATACTGTCAGGTATGAGAAGTTTTCTAGCACAGTAGAGAGAGCCCACAATATTTGCAGCATCCTTGCAAATGTATTCTATGCATTTGTACCAATTAATGTTACCGTGCCGTGGAGTTTTACGTTGAACTCTCAGATAGGGTGTTATTTGCCATGGCAATCAGTGGGTGAAGAGGTTTCTTGTCGTTGTTGAAGGATAGGAGTTTTTTCCTAGCAACAATAAATGTTACCATCCATTTTATGACCCTACAGACTGGAGGTCATTTTCTAAGGATTCAGTCATTGCCTCGGATATGTGCGCATTAGTTTTACCCACATGACGAGAGTAGAGCATTGTGTAGTCAGCATATATACACATCTCAGACACAATGTTATCAGGGAGGTCGTCTATGAAAATCAGGAACTATAAAGGTCCGAGGATCGATCCCTAGAGTACACTTGAATTCATGTCATGTTGTTTGGATGTACAACGGATTAATACGGTTGAATTAGATGATATAATATGAGGATTAAATTATACAGAATTCGTAACATAAAAGCTAATTAAAAAGAACAAATGTAGAATATGTGTGTAATATCTACATTCGGGTTAACCTATGTTCGGTAATGACTAGAATAGTATTGTCAATCTGTTCGTATTTAATTGAAATACAACGGTGAAACTAAACATTTGCAAGCCGTAGGTTTTAATGCCTTGGTAGGGGCTGGCCGGCGACGCTCATATCTGCACCCTCTACGCACATGCACGAATTCATGAGTCGTATCATGGAGTTTTTTTTTCTTATTGCTAGTGGTAATTTTATATTGTGGAGGGCTACTTTCGGCAATCTTTTTATTTGGGGTTTCCCCAGATTTTCTATCAAGTGGGAGTTATTTACTATGACTGAGTGGTATGGGCCATTTTAAGTCGCTCCTCGGCTTTAAAGTCAGTGTCACTGAGGCATCATACATGTCTCTTGGCATTTTCAGGGAAACTTAATTTTGTTTAACTTTATTATGCCTTACTCTCGTCTTTTGTTCAGGTCTTTGCAGTCTTATATTACTTTTTCTCACCAGAAAAGCCTCGCCTCAATTATCAGATTCTCTGTCTTAGATATGAGCACAATAGCCAAGGCCATTATTCGTCTTCGGCTTGTTGTTAGAAGCTGATCTAACAATGTATGAAGTTGCGGTGCATGACAAACACCCAACTTGGTCCCTTGAGGATTTGTCAATTTTACCATTGGTATTACTATCTAGTGATATATTCAGAACTCTTACATTTATTGGTTCGGGGTAAAGGTGATTTTCGTCCGTTTTTTTTTAGAATAAAAAAAGAAAAAAAGTCTTACTTGAAAATTATACATTTATAGAAAGTCTTAACTAAAGAAATACATACACATAATTTTATTCATTTTATATTGCATCATGTTTTGGTTTTACAATTTATATATATATATATATATATATATATATATATATATATATATACATATACACATATATATATGCATACATACACATATATATACATATATATACATATATACATATTTATATATATACATATATATATATATACATATATATATACATATATACACATTTATATATATACATATATATACATATATACATATTTATAAATATACATATATATACATATATATACATATATACATATTTATATATACATATATATATACATATTGTTGTGGTGGCAACCACTCATTTGCATATACGAATAACGTTACACTATAAATGGCAAGCCTAGGTTGGCCTTAGTGTGTGTTACCTAAATGCCACCGGAAGTGACGCCGAAGAGCGTACATGTCCTCCCACCAAGACTCTCTGACTCGACACCTTCATTTGTACATACTGTAACTATACCTTTTCTTTAATACACTAATTATTGCATTCTCCTTGTTGTTTGCGTCTTCATTGTATTCCTCACTAATTATTGTTCAACCTTGCAACCACAACAGTTGGCGACGATATATGAAGCGTCAAATATAACAGTTTGACGAAGAACTATTAAAAAAAAAAGTACAATGCAAAGTGTTGACGAGCAAACGGATTTTACGCTAAAGAAAAGTTTTAACTTAAGTGAAAAAAAAAACAAAAAAAACTCGAACGTGGCAAAAGCGACAATTTACGCCGTTTTCTGGGAATCCGACTTGCAAACGAATGTAAAAGTGAATTTTTGTTTTGTCGCTAAACGACAAATCTGTTTTGTTTTACTAAAAGACAAACTTGCAAACGAAAAGCGGATTTTGTTCTGTCGCAAAACGACAGGTCAGACTCGTATTACGAAAAGCAAGGAAGTAACCTACGAAAAAAAAAAGTTCACCAGTGGATTCTAATTACTTCTCCCCGTTACCAAAACAACAACTAAAGGAATCTTTTAATTAATAATTTGTTTGGCGGCGGTACTAAAAGGAAATACCATAGCTAGAAATTAAAGCTCAAGGAAAGGATTTTTTTTTTTTAAAGTTGTCACTGGATAACAGATAATACAGTAAAACGTCACGAAAGAAAAAAAAAAAAAAAAAAAATTGGAAGACTTATCAAAAATGTTCATGCAATTTTTACAGGAACAAGCTGACCGCGAGGAAAGACAAAATCAGGCACAAGCTAACCGCGAGGAAAGACAAAATGAACGTTTTGCTAAAACACTGGAACTACTAAAGAGTAATCGAGAAAATGTCGACAGTGTTAATTTCTCCCATACAACTATCTTTAATAGTATGGACACATTTAATTATGTGCCGGAGGAAGGAAAGACTTTTGAAGCATACTATACAAGATACGAGGATGTCCTTCAACTGGACTGCAAAAATTGGCTAAATAGCCAGAAAGTGAGCCTCTTACTCAGGAAATTGGGTACATCAGAACACAGCAAATTCATAGATTACATATTACCTAAAAAAACTGCGGAATTAGAGTTCATGGAAGCTGTGAAATTACTAAAAGAATTATTTAATCCAAATATATCTCTTTTTCATAAAAGATGGCTGTACATGAATCTAAGACAGATGGACAACCAAGATTATTTGACATACGCATCAGTTGTCAATAAAAACTGCGATAATTTTAAGCTTGCGGAACTAACGGTAGAAGATTTTAAATGTCTAATCTTCGCACAAGGGTTAGTTTCCACGAAAAATGCAGAAATACGCAGACGAGTGTTGTCTAAGCTGGAATCTGAGCAAGATTTAACCCTCCAGAAACTAGCAGAGGACTGTGAAAGGGCCATTACACTAAAAAAGGATTAAAAAAATATAGAAGAATCCGGAGTGGCATATGTAAGAAAAGTAAGAAAACCATACACACCAACCAAGAACTTTACAAAGAAAAGCAATCGAAATGAAACGGGATATTACAATCCTAATAACCATAAATATAGGACAGAATATAACAAGCCTATTCCTAGATATAACTGTAAGAGATGTGCAGAAAAGCCTTGGGAATCAGATTGTCCTTATAAAAAGAAAAAATGCTACATTTGTAAGAAGGTGGGACACAAAAGCGATTGCTGCAGATATAAAGATTACACCAGAAAGAGAACAGCAAACAAAATCAAATACAAAATTAGACAAAGATCGGCGAAAATACGTAAAAGTGGAAATATTTAAAACACCAATAAAGTTACAACTCGACTCCGGCTCCGATATTTCTATTATAAACCTGAATACAAGGAAAAAGTTGGGTAAAAAACCAACCATGATGAAAACGAGTAAATCAGCCCGGACGGTAACTGGTGGTGGTATAAAATTTGAAGGAGAAGTTGTCCTTCCGATAAAATTAAAAGGGATTACGAAGAAATTAAAAATATTCGTACTGAAAAATAGTGAAAATCTGTTTGGAATAGATTTAATTAAGAAATTTGGACTATAGGATAAGCCAATCAATACATTCTGTAAAAAAATAGAATGTTCTTCTCCAACAACAGTAAATATAAAAGACGATTTAAAAGAATTATTTCCTGAAGCATTCACGACTAACTTAGGTTGCTGTAATAAATTCAAGGCCTCGTTTGAACTTAAAGAAAACGCCAGCCCAGTTTTTAGAAAAAAGCGAAACGTTCCGTTCGCTGGGTTGGAAAAGATTAATAAAGAATTAGATAGATTGGAACAGACAGGAATTCTATAAAAAATAGAACTCAGCGAGTGGGCAGCCCCCACCGTATACGTAAAGAAAAAGAATGACGAAGTTAGAGTGTGCGCAGATTTTTCGACCGGGGTCAACTCCCTATTTAAAGATCACCATTACCCTCTTCCAAGCCCAGAGGAAATATTCACGAAGTTAAATGGTGGTAATATCTTCTCTAAGATAGAGTTGAGCGATGCATATTTGCAAATACCGGTCGAGGAAAATTGCTCAAAAATACTATGCATCAATACGCATAAGAGATTATACAAATACAACCGATTGCCCTTTGGCATAAAAGTAGCGCCTGCCATTTTTTCAGCAGGCGATGGACACCATGCTAAGTGGTATTGAGTGCGCATGTGCATACCTGGACGACATTGTTGACAGGGGCAAATCCCCACCTATAGTACACAAACCTTGGCCGAAAACCGACCAAACATGGTCGAGAATCCACATGGACTTCGCGGGTCTAGTAGGAGAAAACTATTATTTAATTGTAGTGGATAGTTACACAAAATGGCCGGAGGTAATGCGTTGCAGGAATCCAACAACGAACAACTCAATAGGGTTCCTACACGAGTTGTTTGCAAGATTCGGTGTACCAGACACGCTGGTCACTGACAACGGAATGCAGTTCACATCCGCAGAGTTTAAGGAATTTTGCGACACGTTCCGAGTGAAGCACATCACGACTCCGCCGTATCATCCAAGGTCGAACGGCCTTGCGGAAAGGTTCGTGGACACGCTAAAACGAGCGTTAAAGAAATCCATTGGAACACCAACAGAAAAAGCTTTGCAACAATTCCTGCAAGTTTATAGGATCACACCACATCCTAGTACACCATCAAACATATCACCAGCTGATCTAATGTTTGCCAGGAAGGTAAAATCAGCGTTTGATAAACTGTTGCCAAGACAGGCAATTATCCGAAACACTACACACACGAGAAGAAAGAAATATAACTCGGGAGATCGAGTATATTTTAAGTGCTACAAGAATAACACATCTTACTGGGAATGTGGAGTAGTGGATAAACGCATTGGTGATTGTACATATATGATTAAAGGTCCACAGAGTATACATAAAAGGCACCTAAATCAGATAAAAAAAACGTCATATCCAAGATGATGATTATACGACAACAGTCGAAGAGGAGGAAACCATAGATGTCATATACGAATCCTTTAATTTGGAACCGCCTCAATATACACCTGAACCCCGAAGATCAGGTAGGAAAAGAAAATTTAATGAACCATTGATGGTAAAGCCAAAAAGAAAAAGATATTGAACTCTGTGTGACTTCAAATCTTGGGAGGGGGGTGTTGTGGTGGCAACCACTCATTTGCATATACGAATAACGTTACACTTTAAATGGCAACCCTAGGTTGGCCTTAGTGTGTGTTACCTAAATGTCACCGGAAGTGACGCTGAAGAGCGTACATGTCCTCCCACCAAGACTCTCTGACTCGACACCTTCATTTGTACATACTGTAAATATACCTTTTCTTTAATACACTAATTATTGCATTCTCCTTGTTGTTTGCGTCTTCATTGTATTCCTCACCAATTATTGTTCAACCTTGCAACCACAACACATATATATATACACATATATATGCATACATATATATACACATATATATACATATAGATGCATATATATATATATATATATATATATATATATATATATATATATATATATGTGTGTGTGTGTTTGTGTGTGTGTATTTGTGTGTGCACAAATATACATATATATTATTATAGCATCTTTTAGTTGTTTGGATTCAGGACAATACATTTCCGTATTTTATAGGACAAATTGTATATGCATAAAAATATAAATAACTTCGTCACATATATTTCTGTTTGATAATTATGCGTACCTTAATTGCTCAGAGAAGACATGGGGCTGCAGTCGTGTTTTCAGCTGCAGGCCATCACGCTCTTCAGTTCAATGTTTCTTGGAATAGTTAAGCCAATATATTTCAAAGAATTCTTAAGCGCATTACAAAATTTCAGTCAAGAGCGATCAGAGAGCCCTTTCATCTCCAACAAATTTTGAATAAAATGGAAGGCTAGGAGTGAATATTCCGTACGCATTTAGACACAAAAGCAGCTTAACGAAGCCCTCAATGTAAGAAATAAAATGTGGAAAAAGAAAGAATATATGATAGAATCAAATTATCTGGCAAAAGAAGAAAATCTGAGAACACCCTTATTTAAGATTTATCCTTTCGGACATACTTTATTGTCGGCTCATTTTTACCCGAAAAGAATTTTCATCCATACGCCGGATGTCTATTCGGAAAGGTGCTCATCGTCAGCTGAGCTCTATTCCTTTCATCGATTAAACGCTTCGGTTATATATTTATTTTACCACTTTCTACTCGTAACTCATGTCGATTTCATATGTATTCTCTTTTCCCATTTGCAGCGAAATGAATTATAGGCAGTCACTATATCTCAATCGGCATTCAAATATTGTGTGTATCCTGATAATATAAAATTATTCATTTGTTTTGGATATCCTTGTCACGTGCTTGTCTGAGTGGCTTTCATTTAACTATCAACATGGTGACCGGATATGAGTCGCCATTTTTGCTTCTAGTCGTAATTACTCAAGAGTGAATAAGACGAACATAAACTATTCATAATATTAACGTATAATATCATGCAAACAATCATCAACGACCGGGTTGGTTGGCTGTGTGATCAATTGCCATGTCGTTTACTCATAATCTTATATAGGGGGCCATGTATACACTTCAGCTATACATAAACCAATAAGTTCACTGTTGATTGTTTCAAAATCTTCCTATCTCCTGCTACGTAATCTTTTATTTGTAAATTAGATCCTATGGTATCTCTAATCCTTTTTCCTTATATATCAATGTGTTATTGTGAACAAGCAGAGTCGTGCACGGGGGTTGCCCGGTAAAATTAAAGAACTCAAGACACTCCTGATCTCACCTCTGAACCCATAATAAAGAGTTATACTCGATGTCTTACTATGTATACGTGTTATTTATAGTTTTCTATAACTATTGAAGTAATAAATAATAATGAACATTTAAACGTTCGTATTATTTCATAATTATGAAAGACTGTTATCGCAGACATGTACTCAAGTAGATATGTTTTCTTATAATTTTTTAATTTTTTCTTTGTGTATTGTGTCGATTTTGAAATCATAGTGTCTCTATAAAAACACATGATTAGAGAGAATTCTTTCATAGAAATGCAAGTT
>OY744521.1:170378914-170403914 GCA_963556195.1 Sepiola atlantica | reverse complement strand
TAAAGGATGTGACGGAAATTCTGAACCAAAAATGCCGTCGCTTTTATTACTTAAAAAAAACAATTAAGGAAAATCCTTGGATTCATGTTATTTTCAATTCATTGTCAATTAAAACAATCAAATATATATATATATATATATATATATATATATATATATATATATATATATATATATATATATATATATATATATATATTACAGTTAAGTGTTCAGGCAAAGTACTTTAAAGTCCTTAACTCATGAGTTTTCAAAGAAAATCTTCTCCTCAGAGGACTATTACCGCAATGATATTACTGCAGGTAATCGACACCGAAAATATATATATTTTAAATGAGAAAACCAAATATAATGGATCACGTAATAATTTTGTATAATATTTTGTAATTTAAAGCTTATCTAAATCATTCAAAAATAAGGGATGCGAGTTTATGTATATTAGCACCACATGAATATCAAACATATTAAATTGTTAGATGCTGAAGCAGCAAAACATAGTATAAACTCTCATGCATTGTTTTCCTGTATTTCTTAAAGTGTTTAATCCACTGAAGAACATATTAAAAATAGTTCAATTACGATGAACAGAAATTATCAGAATCAAAGATAGCGTTTTCCGAAATTTTAAAATTGTCTTCTCTTAAACCTTTTACGTAGATAGAGTAGAGGGCTGCGCAATAAAAATGATAATGTTTCAGAGAAGACATAATTTATTTCTAGTGTTATTATTTGCATATAAAATTACTTTCAAGATAAAATTGAAGATAAAATGGCAAACAAAGAATTTCGAATATATTGGTACTTCTTTACAATTGTCTTATAACATTATCTTTTAGGATTTAGTCAGGAGCACCATACAAAAATAGGCCAACCTACAATCATTATAAATCTCTGAAGAAGTGTAAAATGATATGTACACAAGTAAAGTACAATATTTAAATACGCAATGACGGTGTTTAAGTGGTAAACAACACGGACTAGCGACCTGGTTGTCGGTAATTCGATCCAGTTTGTTTCATGACAGCACTTTCATTTGGGATGTCGGCACCCTCTATGTGACACCTCCCGTAAGACACAGAATCCTGTCTAAAAAGAGTCTGAGAAATCAATCCAACAACAGTATAATCCTGATTTGTAAGAATTAACATTTACATTACAATAGTTACAAAATCAAATGTAATCCTTTTAACAAAAATAATTTGTAGTTGAAATATATTTTGCCGTTTTCCAGAGTGTCTATTAGTTATACAGTTACGGTATTACCTGTATTATTACGTATGTGATAGCAAGCTGAGCAAATAGTCCCTGTTGATTTATTGTAAATGAAGTTCTTATGTTCAGTCCAAATTCCCATCTATAATTTATTTATGATTCATATGTTCACAAGTGCTTTCTTGAAAATGTCTACAAACCGCATTTTACTTGAATCCATACTTCTTGCAAGTACATCTGATTGTTGTGTATCCAGATAAAAAAAAATTACATGAATCCTGTTTAACACCGTTTGTCAGTTTACACTACGATATGTCATGCAAGGATCAAATCCTATCCGAGCTAGTGTGATCATTTGCATACTATTAAACTCAATAAATGTAAAAACTCACTTTTTTTACCTCTGTTTAGGTAACATAGAAACGCGTCTCTCATTAATCGTATGCAATAAATTGTTTATAATAAATATTTTTACCAGATAAAAATTTATATGTAATCTTTAGAAATCTTGAAATGCCACAATCATATCATGTGCGAACTTACCAGATAGCGATGAGTATGTAACATTGGCCGGATGCATTGCAAGTTTCGAACATATCCTGTCAGTTGACATACAATATCAAACGATATTTTATAATTTAAAGACAAGAAGATCATTAAAATATTAATAGATACAGTCTATCAAAGCCAAATGAAATTAATGTATTAATGTGTGACTGAAACAAAGAATCTGATATGATTAAAACGGCAAAACAAATTCCAAAGTGTGTGACGATACCCTTTACAAAAACCGTACGTATCAATTATAAATTCCCCACACAGTATAACTTTGCACAACTTTCATATCCCCGTATCAAGATACTAAAACTTGTCTAAAATTGTTACCCTTATTGTTATCAAAATCCATTACATGATTTTGATACTATGAAAATATGTAAAGTGTAAGTTTGTTTACTGCCACTTAATATCATATCATACCCACACACACACACACACACACACACACATATATATATATATATATATATATATATATACAAAGACAGTAAATAGACTCCCCATGAAAATAATTCATACATGTATAATGTTTCTGCTTTCTCCGCCGACGACCAGCACTCAGAGTTGGACAAAGCGGCAATAAAAGTTTGAAATATCGATATTTTATACTAATTGACATTTGTTGTATATATACATATATATATGTATATATACATATATATATATATATGTATATATATATATGTATATATATATGTATATATACATATATATATGTATATATATAAACATACATATATATATATATATATATATATATATATATATATATATGTATATATACATATATATATATATATATATATATATATATATATATATGAATATATACATATATGTATATATATGTATATATATAAATATATATATATATATATATATATATATATATATATATATGTGTGTGTGTGTGTGTATCCTAGCTAATATATTCACTCTCTGGTCGAATATTGTTGCTAATTGTTTTAACTTACATATTACATACATTAAATTGTAAACTAAGTAAGAGGGTACCGTAGGGAAAGTGTTTAAAAAATAAAATCTTTAAATTCTCTTTGGTAAATCGAAGAAAGTTGTTAACTGGAAGTTATTTTATTGTTCCAGAAGACGACGTAACAAAAGGTATATTTGCCAGACTTGGAGGGTGGGACTTCTATAGAAGTCCCACCCTCCAGTCTAAAATCTCGAATTTAATTGGACAACAATAAATTTTAATATATAATTAGATATACAATTTAATCACTTATATATTTTTTTTATTTTCGATAAAAAAATAAGATCCATAATGTCACTATTTATTCAGCTGAAATTTAAGTAATGTAAGTTCACACTTAAGGATAATTCTGCGGTCTTATTATTTACATTAGTTAGTATTTTAAACTAAGCGAATTCGTGTATTAAACTTTTATATGAATCTGCGGAGAAGATTGACGATGCGTTTCTCTGATACTAGCGCCATAGCCCAATACTTAACTAACGATCATTCCTGCTCCCGATCGGAATTTAGAAAACTCTTAGAAAATACCAGTATCTTAGAATATAGTACTAACAAACAAAAACTCCATATATTAAAAAAAAAAGATATTAATATAATTAACTTTAATATAAGTAATAATATACTAACATGTCTATAGTTCTAACTATAGTTTCGTACTTATTAGATCATCCCAGCCAAAACCTTCTATAATACTAACACATGCGTTGTACTTGATTAACCTCATCCCCCTGAAGATCGACCCGGATGGGTCTGAAAGTACTTGGAATACAACTCTAAACTATGGCAAATGCATTAGCCACTTCCCCTCCGAAACTAAGATCGTGATTTGGACTATTGAAAGGAACTACCAAAGGATATCAAGACATGGGTATCTCTTATATTCAACAATATATATGCAAACATATATATATAAAAGAACACACATATATAGGCATTTATTAAGGTGTGGTTGTACTTGTAACATATATTTTAATATTCTAAAATATTTCGTTACAATAACATACATATGTGCTAGTATACTAATTGCTCATATACTACACTAAAATATAGAACTTAAAGTGGAATGTAATTGCTTTATATAGTATAAACTTTAGAATTCATTTTAAATAAATCTTGATGAATTACTTTCTCTACTCTGGTGACACGTATAGCGAAAAGTAAATATATACATTCTATACTTGTTTCGTTCTCATCATTCTTATAGCTATTTTCTTTACTAATTATGATGTTTGCTAAATATCTATTACACTTTTACGTAGTGTTCAAAATGTCGACTTGGCTCATACGTTAGGTTGTACATTCGGAAACATCATTGCCTTACTCAATTCTGTTCAGTATATGACCCAGCACAAAAATATTTTCAGGAAATTAGAGATCGATTAAATAAATATCAATTCTGCGACAAATGTGTTACATCTCATCTGGAATTTGAGCACAATGTTAACATTTAAGAACTTTAATTCAATAATAACATTCTGATCTTATAACAGATCCTGAAATCATATCAGTAATTGCAGCATCGTATAAAAATGTATATTTCCACTGCTACAAACCTAATTCATGAAATCGTGAATTCCTTCACAATATTTGTATTTCACAACCACAGCATTTCAATTTAATAAATGAAATGTGATTTTAAGAACTTTCTTCAAGTTAAATAATATATAATATCTGGACCGCCAATTCTGTATACATTATAGCTAAAATATATTTTATCTTAAATTAGATTACCTTGCTGAAATATAAAAATTCTTCAATTTAATTTGAACTTTTTTGTTACATCGATTATAGAATTAAATAATACACATTGCTACAAGGCCAATCTGAAAGAAATGCATTATCATAAAAAAACTGCACCAAACATCACCTTACGTTATATCCAAATGTCAAAAATATTTTATAAAATAATTAAATATAATACAAAATGCCCTCCATTGAACTGCCATCTTCATAAAGATGGCATTTCAATGTAGGGCATTTTGTACTTGTTATAAAATCCTATTATTGTAAAATATTCAAACTAAATAATTCATGAATCAAAATGTAAACGCGACAAATATTCCGACCACGAACTGGCAGAAAAGCAATATTCGTCAGAAAATTATTTGGAAAAGCTACCGTGAACGCGCACGTGAAGTCAGTTAGATGCCAAAAAAAAACATCATAAGTTCAGGAGAGACGTTAACAATTTCAAATCTGAAACACTTTATTTTGCGTCACAGTATAACATCTTATAATGTTAAGCAGGTAGTTGCTGGATTTCAATACATATAGCTTTGAGTATATTCACAATTAGTTTGAGAATGTATTATTCTAGTGTTATTTACTAAAATCTATCTTAAATCAGAGAGGTGCAGTTATGTTTGTATTGCTGCTTGTAAATTGATCTAGAATAAACAAGTATCATCATGAAAGGGTGGGATAAGGTAGTGGTTGTAAAACCAATGACGCTATTCGTATTATTATTTCATGGGAGTAACATTCAACCTAAGAGCATGTCAACTTATAACAAACATTGTTTTTTTCTAATATTTTTATGGGTTGAGGTTAGTTGTTTTACTACATGATTTTAGATCTTAAATTTGTTATCGTAAATGATATATCGATTTACAATATTTGTTGTGGTTTTTTCTTCTCATCTAAAGTTTGGTTGCATTTGATAGCAATAATATAGGTTAATATAGTTTGAGTTGTGATGTTTGATATTCTGTTTATTTGTAGTAGTATTTTTTAAGTTTCGAATTATTATTTTTTCATCATCAACGATATAATTAAGGGACTAGGTATTTATAAGAACATGTTTTTTTTTTTTTTAATTTAATAAATAGTTTTGTGGTGGAAGAGAATGTGTTTTGACCTGTCAAGCAGGTTTTCAATGATGACTATTTTGTGTTCTCTCTTGTTATTTAAGAGACTACACTTCTAGCTTGTAATTTTCTTATGAGTAAAAGTGTCAAACGTATTATTTGAGGTGTAAATAAGAACATCAACAAATGGGATTTTATTATTTACGTTTAGTTCTACGACGAATTTAAGAACAGCGATTTGTTAGTAAATGGCCTACCTCAAGTTTGTGATTTGGTCATTATTATCTGCAAAAATACGAATATCATCGACATAGTGTATGTAACAAGAGCGTTTCATAATGTTATAAAATATTTTGTATTATAGGTTTGTTATATAGAATTCGCTAAAAGTCAGTCCGAGAACCAAACCTATTGAGACTCTTTAAATGTAAGTGTAAATGTGTCCTTTTATGTCAGCGGTGAAAATTGATACATACTGTTTTAATATGTGTTATTCAGTTTAAGTGGAGTGAGAGAGGAGTTATTGTATATATTATTGATTATTATCTTAATTGTTTTTTGCAGGTACTTTAGTAAACCTTTCCACATAAAAAACGGTAGTTTTATTGTTTGGTTGTTTGGTTGGTATGATTTGTAATTGTGGACTATATTTCTACGTAGATACGGGCTGATGAGTTTATTTAACGTTTTTGTTAATTGATATATGAGAGTAGTAATTTGTGGTATGATAGTTCGGAGAAGAGAATTAGGTTACTGTTCCGTATAAATAAGCAGGTTTGTAATCACCGATTATTTTGGAATTCATGTTCAATTTGTGCGTTGTTTGTATTGATAAGTTAATTAGTGCATTTAATGTAAGTGTAGTTAAAGTGTGTTTACCATGAACGTAGGATTGTTCTTAATTCTTTGAATTTTGTGTGGTCATCAATAATTATTGGTAGCTTTGTGTAATAGTCACATCTATTAAGTACTACATTCATGTTTGGTTTGCAGCCTGTTTTCTACTGATATTTGGATGGTCAGTATTGACAAGAGTTTTATAAGCGTATTTCATTGATTAAAATCAACATTGTGTGATTAGTTTGTTTTTATAACCCTTTCCTAAATTAAAATGAACATCCATGAAGCCGAAGTCAAATTGAAAGAAAAAAACATTCCCAAATGTTGAGATGACATGGGCTTTTCTCACTTTAATACTATAGTATATCGAATTTACACACGTCATTCAAATATCGGAATGTTAAACAAAGAAGTTCAATTTAAACAAACCCGAAGCGTTTTTTTTTTCTAAAAGTAACTGCAACTGATAAAAATGTGAAAAAATAAGAACACGATTTTGGTCAAAGTATTTGTTGTATTGAACAGTACACTAGGGAATACGAGTTGTTGTAATGTGAAACGTTTACAATTTCAGCGGAACATTTTGACTTTATGTTTACGATTTTTTTTTTGGATGACAGTTGAGAATTGTTCTTATTTGTATTTGAACTACTGTTCTCATCTCTGATGTTATTCGGATTGAAGTATACATCTTAAATATCTATCTATTTATCTCTCTATCTCTCTCTCTCTCTCTCTCTCTCTCTCTCTCTCTCTATATATATATATATATATATATATATATATATATATATATATATTTGTGTGTGTGTGTTTAATGAAAATGTGTGGTAACATGTATGTGTTAATATAGATATATTTTAATATATATATATATTAATATATATATATATATATGTTTTAATATATATATATATATATATATATCTTAATATATATATATATACGTTTTAATATATATATATATATATACATATATATATATATATGTTTTAATACATATATATATGTGTGTGTGAGTGTGTGTGTTTAATATATATATACTTTAATATATATATATATACATGTTTTAATATATATATATATGTATATGTTTTAATATATATATATATATATATTTATATATATATACATATTTATATATATATATATATATATTTTAATATATATATATATATATATTTATATATATATACATATTTATATATATATATATATATATATTTTAATATATATATATATATATTTATATATATATACATATTTATATATATATATATATATATTTTAATATATATATATATATATATATATTTATATATATATACATATTTATATATATATATATATATATTTTAATATATATATATATATATTTATATATATATACATATTTATATATATATATATATATATATATATATATATATATATATATATATATATATATATATATATATATATATATATATATATGCATCATTTTTAATATATGTATATTCTAATATAAACTTCCCAGAAACGTTAATGTTTAATTCCTTGGGGAAATTAATTTTCGGATGATTTTTAACAAAAATGAAACAGAAACGTTTCTACGTAGCTTACTTTCCATAAACATATCCATACACTACTATATATATGTACTAGCAGGGTTACCCGGCGTTTCCCCGGTTAGATTGTGGGATACGATTAATTGCAACATCATATTATGAGGGTTTCTTTTAAACAGCAACCGTGATGTTGTAAGATCTCTCCCACTGAGCTATTCAACTATATGTTAATACTTATAAATAGATTAATGACATTGCCTAGAAAGTGCCGATAGCTATTTAAAGGTAAACTAGATACGCAGGAATAGTTATGTTATGTAAGATGTAAATTGCACATGTGAATAAACATATATTTAAGGTAACATCTCTTTAGGAACAGACATGAAACCAGACAGAGAGGCGTTTTTATTTATAATATATATATATATATATATATATAATAAAAGTTTTTAAAAAGGTTGAAGGCAATGCGGAGATCCGGATAGCTGTAAGCTGTGGAGAACAAAAACAAAACAAAACCGAAATAAGTCGGATATAGATCGAAAGGTTTGTTTATTTTTCTAGACAGCAATGGTGTTAGTTGGTAATATCCGGATTATCAAGAATCAATTTGATATATTTCGAGAGATTTTTTTTTCTTTCTTTTTTCTTATTCCTCTCCTTGTCAAAAATAAATTTTAAAAAAATCCCGGAGACCGAGAAAATGCCAGAAGCGCTGGGGGGTTAAACCGCTGGGGGGTTAAACAATGCTTACAGCAAACTACCAATTTCTATTATATATATATATATATATATATATATATATATATATATACATATCGAAGTATAGCTTTAGATATATATAAAGCGATGAAGATGAGGCAGCAAGAGACAGATGTATTCCTTACTAAATATACAAGTAATCCTCACTAACACTTTATCTTATTAAAACAAGAGGATTATATTTGTTTGAATTTGAAAGGAAATAAGATATATTTGAAGTTTTAATTCAGATTCGCCCCATAGCTCTCTGAGGTTAGGAAGGCACTTACTGAGTTGGGGCCACTTATAGTGTTTTCGCCAGCAAAAAATATACATATGATTTAAATGTGATAAACATAAGGTATATTTAGATGTATAACGTGTTATACCCACATAGTCCCATTACGTGTGCTCTTAGTTATTCGGGAACACTCCTGTTGTGTTTAATGTAAATTCTACATCATTGTACACTTTTAGATTTTATGTAGATTCTCTATCTTTTCTTTCTATAAAGAAAACACTGATATTCCACACATATACACACATACATTGAGTTCTATCTATATATAGAGTATTGATTAACTCCTCTCCAGGAGTTAGGCACAAGACCAGTTTTTATCTTACTCCCACAAGTAAGATGTGACCCAAGGTCGGGTCGGGAAAGTGGGGTTTAAAAATTGCCTGGGCAGCCCCGTCGGCATTCCCCGGTAGAGGCGCCTCAGACAGTAAGCAATAAAGTTACTCCTCCCCAAATAGGGGCAGCAAAGCCTGGGAAGGTGGACCTCCCACAACTGCACAGTACAGACCCATTGACCGGCGTAAATCAAGACCGAAGGCCAAGACAACACCAGTATGGGGTGCAGTATCCATCGGAACGGATACTACACTTTGATCTTAGCCAAAAGGCCAAGAACACATATTGACTATATACATGTACTTTGCCGATAGTATTTTGCCGGGGTAATACCGGTTAAAATAGTACCTAATTTGTGGGTATTTGTTGCGTATTCTTTAAGTTTTAGTGAGAATTACATACACAGAGATGTTTGCCTTATATATATTGAGATAAATAGATAGAGACGATATAAATTATATAGAATATATACACATATCTGAAGATATAGAGAGCGGTAAAGACACATAGACAGATAGAGATAGGGGTGGACACACAGATAGACAGAAAGAGAGAGAGAGAGAGAGAGAGAGAGAGAGCGACGCAGAGGTGTTATATATAATATATAAACAAAATTATTCTTTTATATTCTACTAACAAAACTTACCCGCCTTCCGGGCAGATATATATTGAGAGGGGGCGTTAATTTAACAAATGTTTTTACTCCAAGAATTCTATAATTTTTACAATAAACTTTGGTAAATTTGTGGATTAATATCCTCAGCTAAATTACCCCTATCATTAAAAATTAGATTCTTCTTTTTAACGTTATTCTAGATTGTTAGAGCACTTCATATGTTTTAAACACTAACCCTCAGTTCGTCTGACAAGGTCGTAAAACAACACGAGATCTCATCAAAAAGCCCCCCCCCCCCACAAAAATACGCACTTAATTCATCTCCAATGGGAAGAAAAAAATTGTACAGTTTCATAAAACCCTTGAAGGGCACAAACATAAAGTATTATTTTACGTTAAATCTATATGCTAAACTGATCCCCCACTCTAAATTCTAAATATTTTTGTTGTTTCTCTTCACATGTAATCGGCTGAAAAAGTAGAATTTCATTTAATCGAGTGGGAGTTGAGCGGATAATATACAATAATATCCAAACTTTTTATATTTTAATATGTACCATGACAAAAAGATATTTAATTAGTTAGATCATGTGAAAGTTATTTATTTATTTTTCACCGGAAAGATAAACACAGCTAAAATCACTTGATTCAAATTAAAATAAAAAAGTAACATAGAGTAAAAAAAATATAAGATTTAAAAAAAATATGAGAAAATTTGTAGATTAACACCCTCCATTAATATCTTACCACCATGAAAAAATTACATTCTGCTTTTTTAGGCGATTACGTGTTAACACTGTAGAAAAAGGAAAGAAAGAAAAACAATTTTTAGAATTTAGAGTGAGGGAACAGTTGTGTATATATATATATATATATATATATATATATATATATATATATATATATATATATATAACGTAAAATTGTTCGGACATTTCCGGGCCATTGTATATGTTTTAGAGAACTACACAACATTTATTTTCCGCTAACTCTAAGTTCGAGACGCAGGGTCATGAGACCACGCATAACCTCAGAAAAAAATAGAAGCCCCCGCCCCAAAAATATTTGCGTATTTAACTCGTATAACAAAAAATAATTTAGTTTACTTCGCTAAAATTGTCTCGAAAAATTGAAGTTATTAACGAAAGTTTTCCCCCACTTCAAATTCTAAAAAAATGTTTTTTTCTTGTGTGTTGATATTCTCTTTTGTTTTAAATGGGAAAACACTTTCTGTTTTTTTTTAAATTTATTTAATACGTTCAACTTTAAATGACCAGAAAGAAAGAGTATGGCGGGAGCGAGAGTGATACATACCATATGTAGTGAGAGACCTTGAGAATGAAAAAAATTCACAATGAGACAGCATGAGAGTGAGAGAAATACACTATCGACATATTCTATAAACATGTACTCACATCCAATGAGTGCTGAGACGAGAAAAAACATAATTAGAAATAAAATAAAACTTTCAAGTAATCCTCACGTGAACTCGAAGCTAAACTCAATGATGTATTGTGTCTTATATTTCACATTTGGGTTTACAGTGTAATTTGAGAAAATAATTTATAATAAAGATTTATTCTGAGTTTCGTAGTCAGAATATTTACTAAAAAACGTTTTAATTATATGTTGAAGTCACGATTTATTAGTTTCAAAGGAAAATGGCGATAGTTATAATTAGATATAAAAGTGCGCATATTGTGGAACACACACACATATGTGTATGTATATATATATATATATATATATATATATACATATATATATATATATACATATATATATATATATATATATATATATATATATATATATATATACATCCATAAGAAAAGAGGACAGAAAGTGGACTTTGAGCTATCTTTCGGCAACCTCGTAACTTTCGCTTCCTTTTATTTTGCCATTTTGTGCTCACATTCTACAAGTGATCTTTCTGACAAAAGGGTAAGAATTGCTATTTTAATAGTAAATATCTATCCATAAAACTTATCGTGGCCTAGTTTTTGACCTAGAAATAGTGTTTTTTTTAGCTCCTTATATCAAGTGTCTTCATAACTGGTCTAGGGCGATTATTATGATATATATATATATATATATATATATATATATATATATATATATATATATGTTTGAAAAAAGACAAGCGGAAACAGGTTAGAATGCAGGAGATAAACAAAAAACAAGAGATTTGACCGGTTTTGTTCGTATTATCGAACGTCTTCAGAAAAAGTGAAGATTTGGATGTAATTGTATTGGGACTGCATGTTGGATACCCAGACAGCTGCAGTTGGCTGCCAAGGGTAATGATGAGCAAGCATATGTTAAGGGTTCCTTTTATTGCCCCCTCCCTAGCATGGGGAAAGCAGTGCTATCCCTAAACAGGGTTGCTTTGTCACCGATAGAGGACATGGACTGTAAAATTGCTCAAATGTTTGGGCAGAACGGCCATCACCCACCGGTCGCCAAAGTGTGGAGATCTAGCTCAGAACTTCCAGTAATATCCTTTACATGTTCCCGTCGCCTTACCCTATCGAATGTGGACTTTTTTGTGTGCAGGACTTCGGTATAAACTTCAGTTGTCAAGAAACCCACACAAAAGATTTGTTTATAGTGGTGAAAGCCTGTGTAAATACTATCCACACTTTTTGGACATTTTCATGAACCCAAGTCGGTGCAGAAAAATCGCCACAGATTAAGCAAGAAAAAACTCAGGTTTAACATCAGTGTTGTCCATCTCCTAGATACCTGTCTTAACAAAGACTAAGTGAGGTATCTTACCCAGTGGTATTAACGCACCCCAGACACTATCCTGGGAATTTTCATAACCCGGCACCATATATATATATATATATATATATATATATATATATATATATATATATATATATATATATATGTCTATACATATATAGATACAGACCACTACACAGTGGCAGGGGGTTAGATTGGTGAGCGCCGGGACATATCTGCATGCAAGAAGGCCCTGCACACTGCACCTCTGGGGTTCTAACCTACTCCGAGATCTCTAAACTATTAGCCTGGGGCCGCAAGGGGCTCAGTTACCATAGTGTACCACGGGGAGCTCAGACTAAAGGCTAGTCTGGGGATAGGCTATATACCAGCAGGGGAGACTTACTCACTCGGCTCCCTTTTTCGCTAAGCTAGTGGGCTATCTGGCGGCTAAGCAAAGAGTAAGAGTAGGAAGCACATGCAACTACAAGTACGATCCACTGTAGCACTAGACGCATCACGCAGACTTGTGGATAACACCACCACACCATATATATATATATATATATATATATATATATATATATATACGTTTCGTCCTTTTTTTTAATGTGGACTCATCAGCATAGAGATATGACTATTCACTACCGGTCATGCGATTCGAAACCCTATTGTTAATACACACACTGATATATACATATATATATATATATATATATATATATATATATATATATATATATAAACAAATATTAATTATTTATTGGCTATAGACATCGATGTGTTATGCTTACGCAATATTAAGTGAAGAGAGTTCATTCTCCACGGTCGGCGGGCGCGAACTCCGACCAAAAATCGCCACTGATTCGCAATCAAGAGTCCTAACTGTCGATTAGCTTAGAAGTTTTGAGGAATTTTACTTTGTTAATGCAAAGTCGGCGGTTATTTACAACAAGCAGTGAATAGTGATCACCAACAACAACGTGTTCGATTTCCCAATGAAGCTAATGGTAATGCGTGTTATTAACCTATCTCAGAGTTCCCGGCTTTAGTAAAGGGGGCTATATAATAATATTAATAAATAAATATTAAGTATTTATTATCGACATACATAGATGTTTCATGCTTACGCAATCTTCAGTGTAGGGAGTTAATTATATATATATATATACATATATATATATATATATACATATCGTTTGTGCATTGGTATTTAATTCTAATAACTACACTTGACATTTTTAAAATAACGAGACTCAATCCATTGAGATTTGTGATTCATTTGATATTTCACTCTTAACGTGGAATTGTATTTAGCATATGTCTACTATGTCAACATAATGTTGCTATGTTTGCAAATTTATATTTTTATATACTGATAAAGATGATTAATCATATAATTTTATCTATGAATGTTTTTACAAACGTCTCTTAATTTATTTAAATGTTCGCCACTTATAAAGGCGTAAATGTAAATTAGGGATAAATGCTAATGAGTGGAAGGTCAACCTTCCTTGGAGTTACTCCAAGGTTCTGTTCCTTAAGTATTTAGCAGATTACGTAGGCCCAGATAAAACGCCTACATACATCACCCTTTTAGTGATATGACAACAGGAAATACAATTAGAAAGATAATTACTCAAGTCAGCTACTGCTTACAAAAAACTACCGACTGAGTAGACAGCGTCTTCTACCTCGTTTGTCAGACGTATTGCTCATGGTAAATGAGGACTGAGAGGCAACGTAAGAGAAGCGAAATTTACGGTGCTGCCAGGAATTCATCCACAATGCCTGTTCTACTCTCTATTAGTTTGATTTTACACAGACATAATTGAGAGAAACATACTGCACTTAATATGAGTTTGTATTGATATTTTTAGAGAAATTGGAGATAATTTCCTGTCCAATAATAGGTTACATAGAGAATACGATGCAGCAGTGGGGACTCTTTTGAAGCAATGGGGTAAATAAGATATACATTCAACTTACTATGTGCTTAACAAAAATTTTATTTATTTAAATAAGATAGTATTTTAAAATAAGGGTGAACTTACCTAGTATTACTTTGTTAAGTCTGTTTTCCTTCAATAGAAAGCGACACGGTTGAGTATTTATTCCAGGAGCCTGTTTCAAATATTTACAATTATAATCAATATTATTTTTACTTTTGAAATATACATTAGAAATATATAAATGCTCTAGTTAATACTATTGATTGTTAAACTGAATCGTTTAACTATCCTGGAGACTTCGTGTTATTAAATATTTGATATGAAACGTTTAGTCATAAATTTCAACCTGAAAAATTCTGAGTGGAACGCAAGGGGCGTTGTTCCAAAACTGGTCTCCTGCACAAACGTCAGAGTTGTTGTATTGGTGGTGATTTATTTTTTATATTATAAGGCTTTTTCTTTTTGATCGAACGTTTCGAGCAACTTTGACTGGTGTCTATTCCTTTGCTTTTTCTATCGATGCTAGTGTTCGTCAGAGCTAAAATACTAGGCCCACCAGTGTTTCTTCTCTATATAAATGATCTTCCAGAGAATATTATTAAGAAAATTAACATATATGTTGATGATATCCCTCTCTATTCTGGTGTGGCTTCTAGCCCACCCCCTCGGATATGTCGAAATATGTAACTGATCTACAAGTTACATGCGTTCATTTGTTGATTAGAGTACCATATGTCTGTTTTCGTTTGCTCCTGTAAAGTATCAGCTCGTGTCTTTAAATCGTAGCCGTGTCCTTTTTGTCTTGAAATTCTCATGAATGGTTCTGCTCGTAAGGAGAAATCGACTGAAACCTCATGGTCTATCTCTCTCATCAAATCTTTTTTTGGAGTTCATGCATTATAGCCATTGCTATTTCTGCTTCTTGCAATGTCGGGTCTCTCTATCGCTCTAAACACTTTCTCACACCTAAGGCTATTTTTATCTTTACAAATCTACAATAAAAAAATATATTGAGTACTGTTTTCATATTCGGGCTGGTGAATCTCGGCCCTATGTGAGGGTTCTTGATAAGTTGCAGAAACGTATTTGTAAGTCAATTGGGCACAGCTTTTTTCTTCTCTGCACCCCCTCTCTCTCTCACACAGACGTGATGTTGCTAGTTTCAGTCTTTTCTATGAGTACTATGATGGCATTGTTATTCAGAATTAGGGGATCTATTTTCTACTTTTTCTGTTCGAGCTCGTTTGACTCGTTCGTCTAGTGGTCTCTATCAATTTTTCTTTTTTAATATCTCATTGTAATACAGCACCCTATTCTAGTAGCTTCTTTCTAAGAACAGCAAGCCTGTAGAACTCGCCTCGTCTTGATTGTTTTCCTTCTACCCTTGACAAATGCTCATAGGCGTCTCTTGTATTTGCGATAATACTATTTCGTTCTTGTTAGCTCGTTACATGAAGTGGCTTTTTGACTTGTCTGGAGCGATTTCCAAAAAAAAATCTTTAAATGTATCCATTATAGAGCTATGGGGTAGAACTCTTAATAAAACTTGTTATATCTCCCATTGCACTAAAAGTGCATTCAGATCTTTTAGCGCTATCGGCATTGAAACTCCATTAAAAGTTAAAATATATATTTTATGATATAAAACGTATGCCTAAAGCTCTCTGGTTAAGACATGGAAGACGTACCGTATCTGTACCTGTTCTTAAATGTGTCTCAGCATAAGAGTGTTGTATAGTAAGAACTCTTTTAATCTGAAAGTGCGTATACTCAACCACAGAATAATGAAATTTAAACTATATGTATGAAACAGGAATAAGTCATGTAAATTTGTAGAGAGGGGAAATGTTTAAAATGTACACGAAGTACAATGATTTTTTTTATAAAATATTTATAATAACAAGTTTAAACAATATAACAGCTTTTTTTGTTCGTATTCATAGGCTTTGGTCCATTAACATTTCGGAATATTAAATAAATAATCTATATTAATTCTAATCAACACAAATTTGAGATGAACATACACAATGTTGCATTGCACGTAAGCAAAAAAAGATGTATAATACAAAAATAGCTATTTGAATTTTAATTGTTAAATTTAATTTTAAATTTTTAAACAATGAAAATATAATATAATATTTATACTTTATATATATATATATATATATATATATATATATATATATATATATGCACTCGCCATTCCTATTCAGTTTTTTCTTGGCATCTTATAACTTTCGTTGTTGTTTCGTTTATTGTATTTACCGCCTTTTCTTTTTTGTCCTTTTTCTTTTCCTTTAAAGGAAATATTTACCGTTTCGTAGAGATTATTAAATGAAAGATTATGTGATTTAAAACATCGATTTTACAATAAAATCGACAAAACATATGATAAATTGTTTGTAGTTCAACCACAAATGTGATGTAGAATTTCTTCTTTCTTATGAAATTTATTGCACTATTTTTGGAAGTCAACAACACAATATTTATATAGTAGCCGTCGTACTAGTGGGTCTATGTGTCTTTATTGATTCAATATGTTATGTAATCTGAATATAAGGTGATGATGAACGTGTAACTTGCAAATAAAAATATCAAGATTTCGAATAGAAAAGAAAAGAACATGCCCATATTTTGAAGGAAATAAATAATAAGAAATAATGTAATTTCGAATAATAAATTAATAAGAAACATCATGACTCAATATAAAAAGGAAACGTACAACTTCATTGTATTATCCCACCCTCTCGAACGGAGTCGTTAAATCGCTTTAAAAAGGAAGAACAAAGGAGAGTATAAGTCAACGGATATATACAATAAGTGTTTACTACAGAAGAATCCCGGAAACATCGCTTATTAAATGTGTGCCTTGTTTCCGTGAGTGACAGTGAATGTAGACCTGAAAGTGTAAATGAAAACTCTTCAACCTTCCTATATTTATGACTAATAAACAATTCAATTTCTATCCAGATTACATATAGAATCATTAAAACTAATCGGAAATACAATTTTTAAAGAATACAGTCGTATATTTGGCATACGTGACTGATGAAACAGATTTAAGTATGTACCTTGTTTTAAAATAGCTATTAATGATAAAAACCTGTTCAGATCTCTGGTGAGGGAATACCGGTTTCACTTAGTGTATGCATATACTCGTACATAAAAAATGTTTTACATAAAAAATACAGTTTTTCTTAGTTTACCAGAAGCGTGGGGAATATTTTTAACAATAAAACATAGATAAGCGCTATACTTTGCTCTAATATCACTACGGACTTGGTTAACGCATGTCCTTTGTAAAAGAAATGTCTTTCCATTGAGTTTCATTTTTCTGTTGAAGTAACAGTGGTTATGTGCTAGTTGTCGCCTAATGAGACTTCGAAATAGCCGAAATGAACTGCTATTTTCAGAGGATTAATAGAGAGTCTCTAATGCTTGTTCATGTTGATTATTGTGATTAAGATCACACTATTGAAAACAACTAGAAAGTATGCGTGTGTGGATCACGTTCAATTCTCTGTTAAATACTTTAGTGGTATTATCATTTTGATAATATTACTAAGAAAAAATAAGCAGCAATAGAAAACATGAAACATTAAGAAAAATTATCCAACAGATGTTTTTAATAAGTTACATTTAAAAAAATATATTTCTGCAGTATCAACTTTATTTTTTGCTTGTATTGAAATTATTTGTGTGAATTTCATTTGTACTACTTTTGAATTTGTTGTCCTGTTTTTTATTTAAAGGAACGTATTTATCTTTTTTATAATTTGAATCTTATTTGTTCATCAGTTGTTTTCATTTTCAATGGTTATATTTAAAAGGTTATCTCTCCAAATAGCGTCAAAATTCTATCGACAAGATTTGTCTGATTTGCCAGACGACGACAGGGAAAATTAATCCATCCTTTATAGTGTTTTATTTTGAGAATTTATTTTCGTATTTAATTTTTATTTGGAAAATATTAATTAGCAAATAATAAAATCTAACTCTTTATTACAAATGTTGCAACTAAGATTGAGGGTTATTAGGAAAGGTTAAAGGAAGGTATGTTTTTCATAAGAAAAAATAATAAAATAAAACAATATTTATTAAAAATAAAATTAAAGTATATCTCTAAATTAAACAGTAAAATAATGACATATATTATATACAATATTGCCGAGGGGATTGTATTTAAAATACAATGTAATCGGCAAAAAACAAAACAAATTAATATAATCAAAATAAAACTTTTTTTTTCTTTTTCCTTTGTTTAAACAATTTTTAATGTTTTCTAAACTTGTTTAAAGATATCATGTATTATTAATTGCATGACCTCTCTCGCCAGCACAAAAGTGTTTGCTGTCATGTTCGATCGAACAGAGCTTCTAAAAAAATCGTGGTGATGGGGTAACTAGCTTGATACCGTTAATCACAAGTGAAAGTGATCTAACGTCTCCGTTTAAAATATTGAAGGAAAAAGATTTAGTATCTTTGGCCACATTGAAGAGATGTGATACGACGAGACATCGGTCTGCCTATGACTATATGTATGTTTGGGGGTGTTTGTGCGTGTGCATGTTTGAGTTGCGCAATTGACACTTCAGACAGTCGTTTTCCGTTCTCAGACATTCTGTTAAGAAATCAATGATTCATGTATATTACTTCTCGTTAAGGTACATGCTCTTTTTAAACACCCTACTTACTTTGTCTAATATTTTTTCAGAGAAAACTCGATGTAACTTAACTGGCTAAGTTATGGCCGCTATAAACATCATATCACATAGTGTATTTTCTTGCACCTGTGGAAACTCCTATATTGATTTTCCATTCCCCATTTTTCAGTCGACAATGGTAGCACTATTAAATAAACTATACTCAATACGAAGTCGACACAATAGCTTTTAGTCGATTATTTTTGCCTTCATTATATGTGACATTTGAACGTGTTTCACACTTAGTGCGAATAATCAAATATGGTTGAAATGACTTTAAGTTTGTGGCACGACTTTTTATTTCGATCAGAAATTTAAACAGTGGATTTTACATTTTTAACGGTTTGCTTGTTTCTTTATTGGAAAATGGAAATGGATAAAATTATTGAAATTTACCCAAATGCATATTAAGATGTAGTTACATAATGTTTGGCTTATTCAATTCGAAGAACAATCTATATTCTAAACGATTCATTGAATATAAGTAACTGTACACAAGTTTCTATTTGACACAATTATGTTTAAATGACTACAAAATATGCGATTGGTATCAAATTTAAATAGGTAAAATTATATAGAAAACAGTTCTCTGCTAGAAATTGAAAAATCTATTTTAATAAAGATAGGTATATTTATATATTTATATATGTGTATGTTTGATTGTCAAACTAATTTAAAGATCATTATGAACTTTGTAACACAGATGCTAAGCGTAAGGTAACTAAATGTGGGTTATATTTAGTTTCATTTAGTTTCCTTTAAAAGAAGTTAAAAGGGAGTGGATTCGGTTCGTAAAATTTACGATAGTCTGTTTTTTTGTGTCTTTTTAACCATATGTATTATGAATAAATATTCCCAAAATGCCATGGTGCGTAAAATATGCATAACTTCCCATTTGAAAATTCAGATATTTCAGATTCGTTTTAAATTTGAATTACAGTCATTTACAGTAACTAATTAAGTAATATCCACCGAATTAAAATTTTTATTTAGCTTTTAAACTTTAAATTTTTGACATTTTCTAGAATCAAAAGCATATAATTTATTTTGATCACAATTGGATAAAGTATTCTTTACATAAGTGTTAGTATGATTATGTTTTCGTTTTAGTCTTCTTGGGGACATAAAAGTGGTGCACCCCTGTTGTGCTTGGGGAATAAATTTTCCCGTCCTTTGACTGATATTTTTTTGTTTATTAAAAGAAAGGAAATATCCTTCAAATCTGGTAATGAATAATAACCCAGTTTTATTTGCAAAATATTGAATACCTACAATCGTGTCATTTACTATTGCTATAATTCACATAAGCAAATGATTATTGTAGATAAACTCCAAAGATATATTTTTAGGGTGAAGTAATTTTTGTGTAAAAATACTATAACCGACAAATATTTTCAATGATATTTGTGAGTTAGTGTTGATGATACTTTTAAAGCTTACACTAATTTCTGACTATGAATATAATTAGATGGATAGTTAGAAATATTATTTAAAAGATTAAAACATTGTTGTACATACATATTTCCTCACGTCTTACACTTATGCTTTTGCCCTCGTGTTTAAACGTAGTACTTGAAATTTAATATAGAGAGTGGAAACCATGTATATCATATGTATATCACGTTATGATTTTCAATTCATCAACTAAAATCATCTGAATATTTTATGAGCTGACTCGGTTTTTTCTGTGGTTATTCTTATAATGACCACAGAAAAAACCGAGTCAGCTCATTAAATATTCATATTAGTAATTACAACATATAGATTTTGGATTCATTATAAGTTTCAGTTTTCTAGCTGCCATAATTGCTTGTCAATCGACTTATAATATAATGAAGTGCTTCTTTGTCACGATTCCCGCCTGGCCAAGTTCGCGAATTTTTGTAAACATAAGAAATAAAATATGGCACATCTTAACCACTAAATAATGAATAAATCAACAATAAATTACTTTCGAACTCGCAACCTTAACGTCTCGAGTCATTTTTGTTCGTATATCGCTCTCCCAACTGAGGTTAACTCCCAAAGTTAAGGAAAACCGAATTCAGTACTTAGCGAGTAGTGACAATTATTTATCTTAAAAGAAGGCTGTGTACTAAGAAAAAAAAATTCACTTTTCGTTTTAAACGTTGCTATTAATATGGAAATTTAAAAACAAATTCCAATTCGAAATAAATAATATTTAAAAAAACAAATTATCCTTTTATTTTTGCAAATTCTGTTATTGTGAGACTTCGTTGTGCCGTTACGAAGTTTAGAGAATGTACACGTCTATTCTTGATTTCTTCATTTGTAAGTAACGAACTATTTGATGTTATTTTATTCTTTTAAATGTTATATATTTAGTTCAATGTACAACAGAGAGAAGTCTAACGATGTGTATTAGTTTATAGCTTAGTACAGAATGACGAATTAATTAACACAGAACTGGAATCTTATAAAAAAACATTTGTCTTTATAAATATTTACTACGAAACAACAACACTTTTTTTATCACGTTCTTGTTTAGTTTTTAAGAAAATACTAATAGGAACATGTGTTTTAATGTTTTTGTGTCTTAATTTGTTCTTTTAAAAGTAAAACCTAGACGCTCGCTTAATAAGTAGAGGTGTTTTTAATTCGTATTCTATTGTGTTTTATCATTCTTTTAAATCTATGTATATATATGATGGGCTCTCCCGTCGATTTCGACGTATGAGTGCCCCATCTGGGGCTGCCCGCGCGTGTTGCGAAATCCTCAACAACCGCTCTCCTGAGTCGGCATTGCTTGATTCCAATGGCAAGTAATAATACAAGACGACTGGAAACAATGCCGGGATAGGCAGAGAGCACATACAGCAGCTAGTATTCCCAAATGGTCACCCATTTAGTACTGGCCAGGCTCGATGCCGTTTAACTTCGGTGATCTAACGGGAACCGGTGTGTCAACGTGATTGTGCCGTACACACACGCATATATATATATATATATATATATATATATATATATATATATATATATATATATGTTATGTATTGTATATCTCATCTTTCGCAGAAAGAAAAAAGCAACAATTATTTTCGAATTGACGAGGCAGTTTTGCATATGATTTGAAAACTCGTGACTGCTAAACTATCTTTAAAATTGCTACTTTTGCTGAATTTAGTTTTAATGCCACCGGTAAATATGACGGAAGTTGCTAAATAACAAAAAAGCTGGTACAAGAGAAAAATATAGATGAAAATCTCACAATGAGTTTATCATAATTTTAGATACAATACGTAAAGGGAAAACATACAAGTAACCCCTCACCAAAACCATGAGATTCTACAATTTTACCGACCAGCGAAGTCGTAAAACTACACGTAATCGCTTTAAAAAGAAGAAAACAATGCATAGAATCTATATCCCATCGCAAAAGAAAATTTGCTAAGTGCACTAAAATATTAAAATATCCTGAAAATAGTGGATTATTTCGTGTTAAAATTATTTGTAAAACCTATGCTTCAATCTGCATTCCCCAAAAATTTGTTTTTTTCCCGAAAAATGAGTAGAGTACAATACATATTTTTTTAAATGTATTTTTATTTTTACCACCCGGACTTAGGGTATGTAGTAAAAGGGTGCGTATTTTTTTATGATGCAATCTTTAAAAGAATGCATTATTTTAAAAAATACCGGAAAATTGTTTAAAAACGACGCCCAACACATTTTTAAAGAACAAAAACTAACAGTTATTGATAATTGTAATAACAATTATATATAAGCAGTTCTTTTTTCATTTTTAATAATTTATTATATTTTTACGTTTGTGGTCGTTTTTCCATGTTTTCATTATTTTGGTGGGCTTATGGCGTCTGGTGGGCTTTTGTCTTACTATTGAACAATAAGCCGCCTTGTTTGTTGTCAGTAAGCAGGGCCCAACAAAACTCCCTCTTGTACCAAGCCGTTGCCAACGTATATTAGGTTGGTCCCGACCCAGCCCTAAGTAAAAATTGTCTTCCGAGGCAAAGAATCAGAGATGTCCTGTTCAGTTTCAGAAAGTTATCTTCCCAGGCATTACCTCCTCTTTCGGGAAATGACGCACAATGAGCCGTTTGCTAATTTATGTTGTTTATGCAAGTAAACCCATATACATTGTATTGGACTAATTTCCTAACTGTATTCCTTCAAAATAATTTAAGGTAAATTTGAAATTTGTCCAAAAATATTTGTTTGGGTTTACTTATTCATTTGTGAATTCGGAAATTAGCAGACGGTTCATTGCCCGAGATTTTGGCTTCGAAACGACTAAATCTAGCACCCTTACACTGGAATGTCGACGGGTCCGATCCAGGCTATTTTCAGAACGTTCCAGAGTGCCGTATTGGGGGAGGGGGGAACTACTGAAATACCCACGCTATAGAATACACCTTGTGCCATATTCCGGTTTTTCAGTTCGGAAGAAAGATAAATAGTTAATATCTTGTTTCCCAATCAAAATAGCGAACAATGAATCGTTGGCCATTTTTCCAACAAATTTTTCCAACAAATGACTAAGTAAATCTAAATAAATTGTTTTTGACTAATTTAAAATTTACCATAATTTGGAAAATTAGCCCAAAACAATTCATTAAAACGTTTATATACTCATTTGTGAGCTTTTAAACATATCAGACAAATTAGCCGATTGATTGTCCGCTATTATGGCTGAGAAACGACGAATTAACAAGATACATACTGTCACGTTTAGAGCACAATCATCGAAGCTTTTGATAAATTTATATTCTTGAGCCCTTCCCCCCCCCCCCCTCGCGGAACAAAATGAGATAGTTTTTCATTCACTGCATATCAAAATCGAGGAAAATATCTACGAAAAAGTTATATATATATATATATATATATATATATATATATATATATATATATATATATATATATATATATATATATATATATATATATATATATATATATATATATATATATATATATATATATATAGGGGTTAGCATCGCCGACTGTCAGCTCGACGGTTGCGTTTCGATCCCGGCTTGAGACACTAACTGGTCTAGCCGCACTGATGAGCTGTGAAACAGCGAAACAGGCTGTATGTGGATGACTATAAATATATATATATATATATATATATATATGATACTCTAAAGGATTAAGTATTTTTTTTTAATGACAACGGTTTCACGTACTTTTACGATCGTCAGATGCTGTAATGCACGGATTTGAGATCAAATTAAAACTTATAATTCGATAAATAAAAGAGTAGACAGTAGGGCGATTGTGCAGTATAGTTTACAATAAAAACAAGTGGTGAAAAAAGAACAAATAACATAACTTTTACCAAACGTAAGAAAATCGGGCGTTTTTTACAAGATCTAGCAAAACGAAAAAAGGGTTAAAAAACAACAAAAATATGTAACATATGTTACGAAAGGCATGATAAGTTACTGAATAAGTTTATTTGGGGTTTAACTCATTTTAAAAAGGGTTATTTTCTAAACAAACCTGGTGTTAATTCTGTTTAGATAAAACGAAAATCAAAATGACTAGCAATGAGTCCTGCACGATGAGCGTTGATAATCGCTCAAAAATCAAAAAGTAAACAAAATACTGTTAGAAACACATCCAATAAATGTAACCAATCGTGGGAAAATGTAATGGTCTACCAGACTATCAGAATAGAT
>OY744521.1:170353914-170376414 GCA_963556195.1 Sepiola atlantica | reverse complement strand
GGGAATAGCACTTGTGAGAGAGCACATGTTTGATAACTCGTGGTATAACTCATGAGGAGTAAATTACTAATAATAATTATTATTTTAATAATATTTTATATATTTATTATAATAATGTTTATATAAATAAAGAAAATGTGGGACGCTTCAATGTATTCCATACGACGAACCGTTGATTTACAGTTGTATATGTTACCTAGTCACGCATTTTTCCTGCAGTATGTCTGTTGTATTAATGTGGCTCGTGTTTCGTTAATACCTTTACCGTATTTTAACAATAACCAGAGTCCTATGTAGAATATAGTGTGCTATTTAATTATTGTAAAATCAGTAAATAATAATTATATTTTCTTCCTCTGTGCAACTAAAACTAAACATAACTACCATGAGCAAAGTTTCTTTCCACGAAATGCTTATCTCTGGGACAAAATACCACGCGGCTGCTTCCCAGCTAGCTACAACATCGTTATTTTCAAGTCCAATGTAAACCCATTCTTGTTGGACCGTCGTATTATTCAAACCCAGCGAATGTCACTAGACCATTATCAACAAGAACATGACGGCAAATTTTTGGTTCGATAACAATAGTGGAATGTACTGGTGATGGAAATAAGAATTGAATACTAGAATTCTGGGGAGGCCTGTTGTCATTTGAACCCTGTGGAAACACCTTTTTTCTCCAGGGAGCGATCACTGGTTACGACAACTGTGAGCATTTCGATTGAGTAAATAATAATAATAATAATAAAGATAAAACGCTAAGGTAATTTCATGTTCGCATGTACGTTATCACCCTCTCCACCTTTTTACCGATCGTTGAAAATACGATGCAAAATTCTATTTCTTAAATGTTATCTCATGTCGTTGTTGTGTCGAAATTGAAACTCGAACTAAACAACATTTTCTTAGCTTTTGGGCTATGATAAAAGTGTAGTATCTGTTCGCTTCACAATAGTGAAATGATATCGTGGGATATGTGTTCGCACCAGACATCCATAGAATGGAAATATGTGACACACTCCTACATAGTTTTTGGCCATAGACCTCATAAGAAGTTATATTTGAAAACTACATTAACCAGAGTAGTTTAATAAGTATATTTCGATCTGAACAGAGCTGGTACAATAATATCCTAATGTATGCGTTGGCGCCGGACGTACATAAAATGAAACTATATCATAGACTTATTTAAAGCACAGCAGATGAAGGCTACAACTGTGGAATTTTGACAGATCCCGCTAGTAAAATAATGACAATCTTAGCGCAATCAGACGAATGGAACGTATTGAATAATACTGGGTGATTTTTACTTTGCGTAAAATAGAAAGTTTCCTCTCATAAAGAAATATACATGATAGAGCAAATTAAGAAAAAAAAAAACTTGGCAGGATTCTATAGTCTCCCGCATGCGCACTACGTCAAATACGATTCGAACCAGCTTATAAAGATCGATAATGTAAAAGAAAAACACGTCGTTCATTTTGAATGATCGAATTGAACATAAATTCAATTTATAAGTTATTTATTTTGATTTTTTTTTTTAATGTTACGTTTTTTGCTCACAGGGAGTTTTCGTGTGAAACCTTCTCATTCATTATCATTATTATTTTGTTTTAGTAATTATTTCTTGATCAACTTATTACTTCTTTTTTGCCTTCCTTTTCATCGCCTCACTCCAATTTGCTGCTACTTCCTGGAACGCGCAACCCCTTACTCGTGTCTTCAAGCGTTTTTCATGTGGACAAATAGAAGGTGCTAGATGTTTATCGGAGGAACTAATTCAATTGATAACTTTGATTTTTCGAAGAGCAACTTATTTGGCATATCACAGCACTAGAATTCACACCAGGCGTTTTTAACTGCGTTTTTTCTTCTTGGCACATTTTTGTCATTCATTTATTGTTTTTGTTCTTGTTGCCTTTCCAGCAATTCAGCAAATAGATTTCCTCAACGGTAAATTCAATTACTGTTTATTATCACGTTCTTTTACTGATCGCGAATTCTGATTGGCTGTAAGTCGTGTTTAAGAAAATCTTCATTCGATGATGATTAGAGAATTCATTAGCAATCAATTAGACTTTACCACTCTGTCATGTGTTTATATTTATATGTTTTCTTTTCTTCTATTCTACATCGTGATATAACAACCATAGAGACACACACCTATAATTTAAACACTTTTACACATATACACACACGCATATATATATATATATATATATATATATATATATATATATATATATATATATATATATATATATATATATATATATATATTGTGTATGTATGTACAAAAGTTAATTATGTAAGTAGACATATGTTGTCTCACTTCATACGAAATATACTATTTAGACTCGTAGGTTTTTTTCTACAGAAGTTTGAATTATTAATAAAGATTACTTTTTTTTTTTAAATGAAAGAATTGTCATCAAATGTGACCGGTAAAATCTCTCATTTCTGTGATGATATTTTTCTGTATTTAAAATGTGCTTTGTTCGTTTGTCTTTTCACACACACACACCCAAACATCACACACACACACACACATACACACACACATACACACACACACACACACACACATATATATATATTAAAAACACATTTTCGTAACTTTTTGTACTTTATAAGATATAATTAATTTAGTTCTGAACAATATCGAAAACTGTTTACATTGTTGAAAAGGACGCATACTCCGCTACATCTTGACAACAATCTCGAAATTTTATTTCCTAAGAAAAACTTTACATTAAAATATGTGAGTGTTTGGTTTTGTAAAAATATGTTTGTAAAAAATAAGGTCAAGCACGGAAACAGTAAAACCAAATTGTGTCTTTAAAAAAACATTGTTACAATTTTCTTGGAAAATATATGTTGTTATAGTCTTGCTACTTTTATTTCTTTTGAGTTTTTAATAAATTAATCTTTTTATTTATACTCCTAGCTTGATTTATATTATTTGTAATTATTCTCTTTTTCATTAGCTGATAAGTGAATAAAAAATAATAAACAACGGATTAAAAGCATAACTAGTTGTCGCGAAACTAGTTATGCTATCACCTATTAAGTGGTTGGGTTAATGAAAGGCATCCATTGTACCGATTCCGCATATAGTTTTAATTAGAATTTTACAAAGTTCTTTCATTAACCTAAAACACTAACTCAAATTTCTAGGTTGTAATACGCTAACCTGAACTTACAGTTAGTTGTTGGGTTTATAACCAGCACCTATAATACCGATTCTACATCCGGTTCTGCGGCAGCCTTTTTACCAGTTCGTTGTCTACATTGGCCATGTTGATATTTTCGTTTTTGAAAATATGGAGTTTTGGACTGTTTATTATATTTGTTAGTACCGGTGGTAAAAAAGTGAGTTTGATGCCTTTAAATTGCCAAATAAATAGTATTTTTGTCTACGTGTACTCCAATATCAAACGAAAAGTTATAAATACTTATCTCAGTCCCGTAAATTATATAGAGTGACATTGATTTCGACATTACTCATGAACAACAGATTTTATCGTAATCATGTTTTAGTAGACACAAACATCAATTAATAAAAACATAAAAACACTACGACGTTTCATCTTACACGTAAAAAGCCGTAATGAAAAATCGACGGTAAAATATAGTCGGCATCTTTATAAAGCACTAGGATAGCTAAGTAACAATGCTAACTCAAGTTAAAGTAGAAATAATTCGTTTGGGTGTAATGACCAAACGATGCCGAAATCAATTTAACTTGATATAATTTACGTGATTAAAATAGGAATTATGAAGAAATCAGCATTTCTCGGAGAGAGACAGTATTCTAGAAAAGAACTGAATTTTTAGTTTTGCATTATTTAATTTAACGCTTGATTGTAGATTTAAAAAAAGCGATTTTGACGCAAGTCGCTATTCAAGTTTTATGTAGGGGTATCCAGCTCCCCCAAACAGGGGCACGCTGAATAGGACAAACAAAAATTGCGTTAGTCAACAAGGGAGTCTCGTCCACCGACAAAGTGTAATGTAACATTTTTCTTAGCTTATGTGCAACTTTGATTCGAGTACATAAATACAAAACTATTGGTTTATGCAAGTCATTACAAATATATATTATTTAAGTGTTAAGATTACCACTGTTTATCTGCTTATTCAGCGGTAGCCGCGTGATTATAGATGTCGGGATTTGATTTATAAAATACTCGAAGCCCGGAGTTCCGAAACGCGCGACCAGTAGTGAATAGTAATATCTCTATGCGACGAGTGCTGATTAAAAGGACGAACAGTATACGCACATAGATAATGATAAAACAAATATATATATATATATATATATATATATATATATATATGAGAGAGAGACAGAGATAGAAAAATGTTTCATTCAGACAATACAAGTCTTACTTATTGTCCCATTTTATAACCTTTTTCTATTTAGTTTAGTGCGTTTATAATTATCGGGGTTATTTGCGAAAAAAAAACATTGTTTACGCACCTAGTGATGTCAATTTGCCATAATTATCTACAGGCTATTATCTTAAAATCAATAAAATGTCGCGACCGGAAAACCCGCAAGAGTCGGAACACGCAAACTGTCACGTCTACAAGTTGTTACAGATTTCAGTCTAATAAATATATATATATATATATATATATATATATATATATATATATATATATATATATATATATATATATATTAAGTAATATACATATATTTATGGCAATTAAGCTGCACAGAGGCTCCTGCGTTTCATCCCCGTAGGGAATCGTCAGACTAAAATAAAGCATTTTAGCCTGACGATTCCCTACAGGGATGAATCGCGAAAGCTTCTGTGTAGCTTAATTGCCAATAAATATATTTTTATAACTTACTATGTAGCTCTACTTACGTATTTAGAACTGTTCAAGTATATACTGAAAATTGATACATAAAAGATGATATCCCCTTTATAACGTTTTATGTAGATACATGCAAGAAATATATATATATATATATATATATATATATATATATATATATATATATATATTTTACGGGAGTATTATGTCCGAATTTCTGAGGATTGCTCATGTTACCTTTAAATTGGTAGATTTTATGCCCCCAATTTTTGACCTAATAATAAGAATGATTAAACAAGGTGGCGATCAGAATAAAATATTTAGACAATTAAATAAAGCAATTACTCGCAATCCTGATGCTTTTATGGCTTATCAAATTAATCAAAGTAAATTGATAGAGCAACTTCAAATCTATCTAAATATAAATAAAAATAATGTAGAACATGTATAATCGTATATATAACACGCATACTAATTATATAAAAAATAGTTAGGTTTAATAGACAGTAGAAAGGGATGAAGAAGGAAAGAAATGTTTAAATAGTTATAAAGAATAAGAAAGAGAAAAAATCGACAGTTAGCTTATAACGCCGATTGGAAACGCTGTGAGTTTAAAAAAAAGAAGAAAGAGAGAAAGGATGGACAGTTGGCTTATGCACGCCGGTTGGAGGCGCTGTGAGTTAAAAAAAAAGACAGTTGACAAGGAGGATTAATATTTTATTGTAAATTTATGTCAAGAATTGAACAACAAAGGAGGAGGAGGAGGAGGGGGAGAAACAGGACTAAAAGTATATATATATATATATATATATATATTTATATATATATATATATATATATATATAATTACTAAACATTTTTTAATGGAGTTGTCTACACACTTTAAAATGCAGCAACATTTTTGTAAGTAACGGATACATTTTATTAGACAGACGAACAACACAGGTAAGGAGGACTTTTTTTCTTTTTTTGATAACTAATATAAGTTAGCAAAACATTTATACGGAATAAAACTTTGGTTTAGTATACGGAACGTTTATGTGTTTGTCTTTTAAGGGAAGTGGGGTCTGATCAACTCTGCTGGGAAGCCATGACATTAAATACTGTCTTGTTTTGAAATTCCCGAAGCAGTTTTTCATGCTAAACAACTGATGATCCCTTAAATAATGTTAGAAGCAAACTAATATAATAACTGAAAAAGTTAAATTGACTTACATGAGTGATTTTCCACTGAACGACTTGGGACTTTTACGTTTTTTTTGTTTTATTTTAATATCATTTTAATGGTTGAGAAACTTCCAAGACTATATATATATATATATATATATATATATATATATATATATATATATATATATATATATATATATATATATATATATATTGGTACAGAAAACTTAGTACATCATTAGTACGGTCGGATTCAAGCATAGAATGATATTTATTTCAATTTTAATTTAATTTATTTTTTATGTTTCTAAATCTTTTGAATTTTTAAATCCTAACTATTACTCCCCCCCACCTTTTTCAAACTTTATTTAAACTTCCTTACACTAAATTCAAACAAATAACACTCTAAGCAAATAACCCGTCCAAACGAGAGTGAGACGTGGATTCACATTTCCGAAACAGACACCAGTTCCGAAGAGAGCCGGAGGGTGTAGTCCTTCTGTACTTGAAACCGACGGTACTAATTTTGTTCTAATTTTTCTGTACCCCCCTAAAAAACTATATATATATATATATATATATATATATATATATATATATATATATATATATTAATAAATATTAAATTAGTATTACTTACGGACACCAGCGTTTCAATCATATTGCTCTTATTCGTGTAGAAAGTTACAATTTGAGACAGCTAGTGGTTTTCGTTTGTGGTTTTCGAGAGTACCCTGGTCTTTCCTTTTTCTGTGGCGAAGTTATTTACTTCTCCTTCAGGTGACAATGGGCAGTCTCGTTCTAGCCTCTTTGTGGTCTCTTATATTTCGCCAAAATGTAGGGACAAGATTTACCCTATACAGATTTGGTAGCTGTGCTAGAGTGGTAGTAACCATGGGTTTACTCCGACTACTCCCCGCTGTAGGATTTAGTTTTGGCAACACTGTATCTATTAGAGCCCCCTAGGTCCCTGCTGCCAGTAGAAGCCTTTTAATGCGGTATTATTTAAGATAGATTGTTCCTTTTTTTGGCCACTTCGGCAGCAAACAAAGCCTCAGATAATGTTGCCGGGTTAGATAGGGCCACATCCTCTTTCATGAAGAGGCTAATCAAAGCATCTATAAAAAATTCAGCTAAGTGCACTTGCACAGCTGAACTTTCACTCATATCTGCTTCTCTGTGGACTAACTTAGCAAGTCGGTGTATCCTATTTGCTAAGTCCGCGATTCCCTCACCTCGATTTTCCGTTCTTTTAATTAAATCCCTCTAGGTATTTATATCCATGCCATACTGTGCCGCTAACTGATCGAGCAGATCATTACTAGTGTTATTCGGATAGTCGTCGATATATTCTTCAATCTATTCCGAAGCTTGATCGTCTGGAAACTGATACACCAGGTTTAATAGCTCTGAGACTATTAAGTTGAAGACTCGCTCTTTCTTTTTCAGAGCAGCTAGCTATTACTTTCTCAAACGGTTTTCTAGTAAATATGGAGATCTTCGATCCACCTATGAGAACCTTATTTAGGAGGGGGGTATGTTAGCCATTTTGTCTATTTCTTTGTTTATTAGAAACAAATAGCTCTATGCAAAAATATATTTTGTAAATTATTTACCTACACATTCACAGAGTAATTCAGAGCAGGAGAAAATGGTCACCTACCTTAGCTTGTGAGGTTTTAGAGTGTGTTCTATGTTTTCTTCTGTTGATGCTTGTTAGGCCTTTTCGGGTCGAAGTGACTGTTCTTTGGATAAGTGTTTCTCTTCTGTAGATAGTTTCTTGTACCAAATGTAGCTGTGATCGTCTGGATTTTGTGTTGGTATATTTTTTTAGCTTGTGTTTGTGATAACTCTGGGTCGATCTTCGTCGCGGCACCAATGTGCTCTGACCGTTTACCGGGGAGTGTAGTCTCTGTGAGCCTTAGAGCCCTCTTTAAAACGTGTGTTACGTATTGGGCACGGCACAACACCACCTAAAATATCTTGGCTGTCCTTTAACATAAAGGGTTATTTATACCCGTTTGTAGGGTACTTGGACGGACACTTCGTCGTGCTGTCTCAGACCATGGACGTAATTAATTCTCTCCTGATAATTGATTATTAGGCTTGGCGGCTGGGCTTGATATTAACCTTATGTGATGATGTTACAACAATATTACTGTATATATATATATATATATATATATATATATATATATATATATAAATATAATTGATTAATGCTGAAGAACATATTTAAAACTGGAAGATTTGGCTGAGTTTGGCGAGCGTCTCAAGCACGCGTCTTCCTCGTTCAGATTTCAAAAGCCGACCCGTAGGCAAGCAAACCTCAGACTCATATCATTATTTTCACCGTAAACCAAGCGAGATGGAAATGGGGAGGAATGAAGAGAGTTAGAGAGAATATACACCACACAAATAAATACACAGAGAGATGAGGTATTCTAAGCCTACAAGTGTGTGTTATGATTTAAACAATTACACCGGCGTTTCTCCTTTCAGTTGTCATTGTTCCTAGTTTCAACCTATCTCGGTGACAGTCAATCTGATCTCTGAACCCATCATATGCATCTGTTATTGAATTAATTGTAAACCGAAGCTCAGTTTTCTAAAACATGGCCTACACGGGACATGTTTGAAGTGCAGGGGAATTTCGATGTGCTCGTCTCCTGCGGGCCGCCTAGCTTGGGTACAAGAGCCCCAATCGTGGGGGAATGCAGACCATACAGAATGGGTCACGCGTTGTGTCACATTAATAGATATGTTGTAACTTAGTAATGCCATCGAATTATCAGAGAGAATGTTCCTTCGTAATTAATTTGATTTAAGTATATTTGTTTAAGCGAGACCGAAATATAATGGACTGATTGGTCGAATAAGATAACATGTTAGAATAAAGAGATATGATTGTGATATAGTAATCTGTTAAAATAACTCAGTCGTCGGGAAATACACATCATATAAGGGTCAGATATACAACAGGTGAAACAATGTGTATTGAAATCATTGTTATCATTGTGTTAAGTTCAAGCACACTGTTCTATAGTTGGTACAGTTACTTTCCTTGCTTTTACTTGATAGCAGATTACTGTCCAATATAATGATACTTATACATATACAGGGTGGGCCAAAATAAGGGTCTTATCTTTAAATTTGAATAACTTGAATTTGAATAACTTCCACAAAATAAAAGTTAAACTCACCAAACTTTATGTGTGTGTAGACTGACCCTTCCGAGATTTTTTGAAATAAACAAAACAAATTTTAGCCGAAAAACACTTCTTAAAACTTACAAAAACTAAAGTATTGTTTTTTACACTGTTTTGAGTTTTTTAAGCAAAAATAATGTTTTCTAAATGAGGGTACGTTCCTTAGGGCTAATACAGCTCATGCTTGCTTCGGAAGGGGTCCTTTACTTATTCTAAAAAAAAAAAAAATCAATAAATAAAAAAGTTATGAATTTTTAAAAATAGGACCCTTATTTTTGCCCACCCTATATATATATATATATATATATATATATATATATATATATATATATATATATATATATATATTGTTTAGCGAATAGTATGATACATTCAGATATATTGTATGTAAAAATATATTTAATTCTTTTCATATTTTATTAACAGCTGATTTATGAAAACTAGAGTTCTACTCTCTATATTCTGAAATTGTGAACTAGCTCACTTGTTTTTGTTTATATAAATAAAATATGCTTTAACATCTTATGTCAATACATCTATTGTTAGACTAACCTCACATTGTTATAAATGTTATATCCTATTTAAGCATTTGTTATTTAATATATCTAGTCTAATATACATTTAAATCAGCTTCCTACTAATTTATATTCAGTATATTCTTCTATGTAGCAATATAATATGTTTAGTGTAAATAAATGCAAATAATCGTTTTTATATTTGAGATTATAGATAAAAATATTTATGGGAGAACACGCACAAATCAGTCACCAAATTTAATTTTTATCAATTATAATAACCAATCATTATAGTTGTTTTTCAAATTTTCGGATGTAAATTGTAATTTTACTCAATTGTTTGTAGTCTCTACTTCTTCTTTTCTATGAATATATTCAGAGATCGGTATACAATGATATATACAATACTGTGAGCGCTAATTATTTTGAAATCTAAAAATGCAGTGTTTTTTAATCAATTCAAGTAAGAAGGTGTTCAAGTATAGTGTTCAGAATTAGTAAGTCCCTAAATGGTGTATTATGTTTCTTATTTTCTCGTATTAATTGTAAAATATGTAATGCATCTTTTGCTTCTATCCTTTCTCTAATCACATGCGTTTAACTTATAGACATTGCTTTATATTTGTTAGCAATGGATTTTCATTATTCTACTGTGTTTTTCAATGAGATATTGTACCAGTATAGATTAGACGCAGTTTGAATATTAAAAACGTGCGCTATTATGAATTCTGAGCCACGTTGTCAGTACAGATCGGTGCCACCGAGGATGAGATAGAAAGCGATATAGACTGATCCGCAGATATGACGTCATTGAAAATAGAGAAACAAAGAGAAGCTTACTTCTTTTTTTATCCAGACTATTGAGACTTTGTGTGTATGAAATAAATAAAATAAATAAAAAGACTATACCTATTTATTTAAATTGATAATATCGTCACATATTTTAATCAAACAACGCACGCAGCCTAGAGGTTAGACGAGACACAATACAGGGCGAAGTTCTCAAGGTTCGAAAAATTAAATACAAATAATAGGAAAACAAACGTCGAATTATCTTTTCGATCCCATATATGCTGCCTGACTATTTAATGTAACAACCTGCTTTATTCTGAATACACTCCTCAATGTTAGACATTATTTAGTAGTTTATATTTGATTTTGTTCACGATATAACATTTCAACAGAGGAATGAGAGGAAAATTTGAAAGTGTATCATAGTTTCAAGTAGAGTTTAACATTGCTAGTATGTTATGTAATATGTTTTTTTATGCCAACCATCGTTTGAGTTGGGTGATGTGTCTTTAATGCTATGCCGTTATTGTTCTGCTAGAATTGCCACCTGTAAATAATCTTAGTTCATTAAGTGCATTCGAGTTTCAAGTAGAGTTTAACATTGCTAGTATGTTATGTAATATGTTTTTTTTATGCCAACCATCGCTTGAGTTGGGTGATGTGTCTTTAATGCTATGCCGTTATTGTTCTGCTACAATTGCCAACTGTAAATAATCTTAGTTCATTAAGTGCATTCGAGTTTCAAGTAGAGTTTAACATTGCTAGTATGTTATGTAATATGTTTTTTATGCCAACCATCGCTTGAGTTGGGTGATGTGTCTTTAATGCTATGCCGTTATTGTTCTGCTACAATTGCCAACTGTAAATAATCTTAGTTCATTAAGTGCATTCGTGTCTTTTCGTTTCGTAGTCATTCGTTCGAACTGCTATGATGTTTCTTCAAGGTTTAAAATGAAATAAGGAAAACGAAACAAATAAATGTATTCCATGAAGATTTCATTGTCGAACGCACTTTTACTTCCGACAGCAGTCATTACGACAATGACATATTTTTTGTGTTGCATTTTGAAGACGATTCTTACTAGGGCTGCTTCTTCTCTACTTTCTCTTGCTAACCCACTCCTACTTCAGTTCCTCTGTTTTCTTCTACTTCTTCTTCTTCTTTTTTTCTTCTTCTTCATTTCTGTCTTCTAATTTATTTCTTCTTCTTCATCTTCGTATGTTTGATATATTCTTCTTCCTCTTCCTCTTGTTGTTGTGTTCTTCTTCTTCTTCTTCTTCTTCTTATTATTATTATTATTATTATTATTATTATTATTATTCTCCTTCTTCTTCATAAAAGTCTTGTAAATTTCTTTCGAATTATCTGTCTTACTTTCGCTTGTTTCTTCCTTTTTTAACAGTATGTACCCTCAAAAAGCCTCCATCGTTTATTTAATCCTTTACTGTAGCAAACATCTAAACCTTTGTTACTTGGGTTTACATTTTTAATTTTAATGTTTCTCTTTCTGAAACGCAAAATATTTTCATAATAAAGCCTTGTCGAATTATTGGCCATGACGTACAGTTGCTTCCTATTTTATTAGCATTCTGAAAACATCCAGCTGCTGTACGTGTACCCACAATAACACACAACCACAATCATGTATATATATATACATATATATATATATATATATATATATATATATATATGTATATATATATATATACATATATACATATACATATATAATATATGCATATATATATAAAATATTTATATATATAATATATATATCTATATATAATATGTATAATATATATATTATATATTATGTATTATTATATATTATGTATTATATATATATTATATACATATATTATATATTATATACATATTATATATATATTATATAACATAAGATATATTATCTATATTATATAATATATATATAATATATATAAGATATATGATCTATATTATATAATATATATATATATAATATATTTCATATAATATATATATTATATATATATATCTTATATAATATATATATATATATAATATATATATATAATATATATATATCAAATATAATATATATATGATATATATATCTTATATAATATATATATAATATATATATATTATATATTATATATAATATATATACATATTATATGTACATATAATATATATATATATTATGTATATATATATTATGTATATACATATATATAATGTATATGCATATATCTATATCTATCTATATATAAGTATCTATCTCTCTCTCTCTCTCTATATATATATATATATAGTAGAATAATACATGTACCATAACTTATGACATACATTCTGTAACGAAACTTTATTGCACCAATTTTATATATGTTCACTAAGATTAAAATCAATATAGTATAATGATACAAAAACCTTTATCTAAAATCATGATTCTAATTTTGATAAAAGTCCATTACATGATTTACGTCATATACAATGTCTAAAACAAATAACTTAATTTTTAAGTGTTTTAAGATTAAATTGAAATTCAGGTAATCCCCCGTAATTGGTCGCTAATAATTATACATTGACTTTAATGAAAATCTGAAATGTCTGATATTTTAAATGGAAAGATGTGCCGATATTAAATTAAAAGGAACTAAAGCGTAGGAATTGGTGTATAATACTTTTTGTTACAATTCAACAAAAATCTGAGTCATCTGATGTTTTATAAAAGAAGGGTTCAAGTCAATTTTTCCTTACATTATATAAAAGTACTTAAACTAAATATCGCTCACATTTGGACGTTTACGTCTAGCATCTGTGTTCCAGTATGAATCATGTTCGTTTAATTACGTAATTTAAAGACAAGAAAAAATAAAAATACATCGTTATTAATAAAGAAGCCTGCCACTAGAATCTCCTTATACATTAATTAATTTTCTTTCTTCCGTTTATTAAACGAGCACTAAGCTTACATTGGAAAGTCGACTCCAGAAGTTTGCGGTAATATGATAGTGAATAATAGATCTTCAGATTTACATTTAATATTGCTTTTCTGAAACTGAAAATTCGAATCATTGGTGTACCTTTGCTATACTTAAATGCGGATATATAATAGCTATATTGGAATCTGAAACACAAAAAAACTTCAATTAGTGTAAACTACCAATGTTTCAAATGTTAAATGCTGCTTTGAATTAAATGTCACAAAAATAAGGCAGACCTGTTTAGCCTTAATGCTTTCTTTGTGAACAGTCAGCAGTAAGAGGCGTGCAAAGCGGCAGTTAAAATGACTTGGATTGGTATCTCTGCACTGATGTTTCAGCAAGGATACTAACGCATATGTATTTAGATAATAATTAAATATTTATCATTACGATAATTATATATATATATATATATATATATATATATATATATATATACATTCATGATGTTTTTATTTAATTCTATAGGATATCAAGGTTATGAATGACAGACTCAGGTCATTCAGCATACACTTTTCTCGGCGTCCACCAACAATTTTTTAAAAAGTTTCCTGTGGATTTTTTTATTGGTGTTGTTATCTTCATTGCAAATTGTATAAAATGTTTTTAACAGTAAAAAGCATAAGATACGTAATATTACCACTAGGATATAATAAGATCATATGTGGAAAAATATATATATACTGTTTTTAATGAGTACTAAGTGGAATTATGACTCTGCTTGCCTTATTTTTCATTGTTTTTCCTTTTTTGCTTTGTTTTATATGATTTGTACCAAAGATAACCCCATCAAGAAATAAATGCACAGGAACGTTTTGCAAATATATTGACGGAAGCCGAAACAATTGTATGCTGAATAAAAAACAAGTTTTATGAAATGACGTGAAGCTGTCCTTCATAACATTTCATAAAAATATTGGATATAACATAGCCCTTGCCTTATACTATTGAGCTATTATAATTACTTTATCTTATGAAATTTATATTTGAATATATATAAAAAATCTAAATATAATTAAAATAAACACACTTATATATATATATATATATATATATATATATATATATATATATATATGTGTGTGTGTGTGTGTGTTACGTATCAACCTTGTGTCATACATGCAGAAAACTACATCTGTATTACGAACACAGATGAAAGTTTACAAATTATATTTATACCTTTGTAGTGGCATGTTTATGTATGGCGCTTTCAGCTCTTTATATACACTTTCAAAAGTATTAAGTCGATCCAAAATTGATGGAATACCGAACATGTGTATTCAATTTGATCTTCTTTCCAAATCAGTGACCAGTAGTGTGGGGAGTGAGAGAATCACTGTTTAATCATATTTTATGATCTCAAGTGGTATGTTCACGCGTTGCGTAATCACAGCGAACCGACGTTTTAGCTATCTCTCTTTATCTTGTATATCATATCAGTATATGACCCGGGGCATGGTACTTGTGCCCTACATGACCCGGGGGCATGCTACTTGTAGAGTATATTTTTTTTTCTTCAAAAATGTTTCTACATATATATACATATATATATATATATATATATACATATATATATATATATATACATATATATATATATATATATATATATATACATATATATATATACATTTATATACATATATATGTATATATATATGTATATAAATGTATATATATATATGTATATATATATATATGCATATATATATATATATATGTATATATATGTAGAAACATATCTACATATATATTCACATATATATACATATATATATACACATATATATATACATATATATATATATATATATATATATATATATATATATATCATGGACCCTCCCGTCGATTTCGACGTATGAGGTCTTGACAACTCAAAATTTGTTTAGTCTACGATGGATGTAGCATGCTTACATTTACTCAATCGTAAATGGCATTTGAGTCCTGCGAGAGATTTGCAAACCAGCCTACAATGGATGCAAGAAGGGAGATCTTGAGAAAAATCGGCTGGGATACTTGTAGATGTATTTGTCCTTGCGCGTCTTTCGCGCTGTTGATCAATGGCAGTTACAGAGAACCGCCTGATGCCCCTCTGGGAGTCAGATCGCCATTACTTCCGTCGAGAAGCAAGCTGTTCAAAATCACGATAAGCAATATTGATAGATGTCAAATTCATCTTCAACTTGTCCTTAAAGCGAAGCAGTGGTCGACCCACATTTCGCCTTCCACTGTTGAGCTCGCCGTACATCAGTTGCTTTGGTATTCTATCATCTTCCATACGTAAGACAAGTCCTGCCCAACGCAGTTGTGATTGCATCAAAAAGCTTTCAATCCCGCCAATACCGTAGCATGTAAATAGGTCCGCATTAGACATCCGCTTTCTTAGGGTGACACCACAAATCGTTCTAAGGCAATTTTTGTGAAAGACATCAAGCTTCTGAATGTGGCTGCGATAGACTGTCCATGATTCCGATCCATAAAGCAGTGATGTTAGCACAACTGCTCTCTGCACAAGTACTTTTGTTCTCAAACTTATCCCCCTGTCCTTCCATAACCGATGACGCAGTTTTCCAAAGGCAGTGGTTGCTTTCGCAATTCGGTTAAAGATTTCGTCATCAAGGGAGGCACTCCAATTTATCTTACTCTCAAGATAAGTGAAGTTTTTCACATATTTCAGATCTTTACCGTCCACTTGGATTGGAATATCTGGAAAACAGTGTACTGGTGATCGTTGCTTTACTGGTAGCCGTTGCTTCACACCCTGATCTTGTTTAGTTATGAGGCGAGGTTGGTGAATCACTTCTGTTTTCTTGATGCTGATTGTCAGACCAAAAGCCTTGCAAGCAGCCGAAAACCTGTCCACAAGCAGTTGCGCTTCCTCCCGAGATCTGCAAACAAAATATCCCTGATAACAGTTTGTCGAAGAAGGGTCTTAGCTTTGAAACGTTGCTGGTTGAAGAGACCACCACTTGTTCTAAAGTTAAACTTCACCCCAGTATCTATATCAGCGAAAGCATATCTCAGCACAACTGAAAAGAACAAAGCAAATAGCACAGGTGCCATTACGCAACCCTGTTTGGTACCATTTGTCACATTGAAAGGTTCTGAAGACTCTCCATTTGAAACAACCGATGCCTTCATTCCATCATGGAAAGAAATAATTACATTCAGCATGTTGTCAGGTATTCCCAGCTTGTCCAACACTTTCCAGAGGGCTTATTGAATATACCTTTCACTGTTATCTACTGCATCGATAGCAAACAAATTTCCCTCCTGGATAATTTTCTTTCGTTTTTGGACCACCATTCCCCACTTGGATTATTTCTTAATCAACCACTTTGATATCTTTCCTGGAGCTATTTTAAACTTTTTGACCTGGATGAACTGTATAGGTTTACAAAAAAGTATATTTTGGGCCGACATATTTGATGTTTGATATACCTCCTTGTATTTTATATATATTTTTGTATATATTTTCAAAGTTTAATTTTATTACCTTCAGTAATGTCATTGCAGTAATGCTCCTCTGAGAAGATTTTCTTTGAAAACACATGAGTTAAGGACTTTAAACTACTTTGCCTAAACATTGAACTGTAATAAAATTTGATTCGCACCTTATTTTATTTTTTTCACAATCTATTGCTATATATCTATACACATATACATATATATATACATATATATATATATATATATATATATATATATATATATATATATATATATGTATATATATATGCGCTGTAGTGTACTTGTGTGCATAAATATACATATATATATATATATACCCTTATTCATATATATATATATATATGTATATATATATATATATATATATATATATATATATATATATATATATATTAGTATGTATATATAGAACCTTACACTGAACTTTGAAACGATTAAGTATCTACAATATTCTATAACCTCGCTTCTGCATTATTATAGTCGTCTGTGAACGTTTTTTTTCCACGTAGATCTGTATACTTATACATTTCTTTTTTATGTTGGTATAATCGATAATATCATTAGAGCCCCACTTTGATGTGTGTCGTACATGGACTCATATTGGTGCTTTTCGTCTGAGGCCAATTATATTTCCTTCCATGTAAGCGCAACAGAAAACCCGGAAGAAGATAATACGCTTCGCCAAGATTCGCGTTTACCGACCGCCGAGCAGACAAAAAGAAGCAATCTCGTTCCTTAGCCAAAGTCCAAGAAAAAAGAAACACTTTCAATTCTCTCACGCAGAACTCTGTACTTTTTTTCTCTGTGGAATTGTCTCTTTTACATCGAAAGAGATTACGCTGAGTCGTTTGAATCGGTGTAAGAAAATCAATTTCGTGCAGAAAATCATAAACTGATCCTGGAAATACGAGTAAATCACAGGCGATGGAATAGAACGCGTCCGATGTAAAAATGACCTTGCGTTGAGACCAAAGTTTATTAAGTAAGATAGTGCAGTGCTTATCTTGGATGCCTTTCTACCCCGCCATGTTATTATCGTCTTGCGCGTCGCCTTCGTCGTTTTCAAAGTCTTCTACTTTTAATCTTCTTTATCCTCTTAGTAAATCCGTTTGTTGTACCTCTTCTTTTTCTTCCTTTTTCTTTTTTCTTTTTCTTCTTCTTCTCATTATTATTATTTCTATTTATTTATTTTATTTTTCTCACACGTTTTACTACTAGTGATAGCTCACTTGTAACAACAGGCGATGATCGCTCGAGTCTGAGCGACAAGATTCGTCAGATTTCTATTACTCTCCACTTTTCTTTTCCGTTGCCAATATTTTCTGGTCAAGCAACAACCGTTTATCATTGATTTCCCGATGAAAACGACCGTGTTATTTCTCTGTAATTTACGTGCCAATGAGCTTCCCAAATATCCCAGTATTCTTCTTGCCATTTTAGTGATAGTCTGGAGGGTACTCTCCCTCATTTGAGTCATTCCATCTCCCATGTAGTTGTCACCGTCTGTTTATGCGTTCTTTATTCGGTAGTGGTTGTGGTCAAATTTTTGGATTATTAGTATTATTATTATCATTATTATTAGTGGTAGTGGTAGTAATAGTAGTAGTAGTAGTACTAGTAGTAGTGTTTTATCTTCATCATCATCATCATCATCTAGTATTAGTGGTGTCACGGATCCTCCTGACTCTCTCGCCATTTCGCTATATCCTCAATCACACCTGGTAGGTTTTCATAGGTGCATTGTAAGTCTTCTGATTGTTGTTAAATGTAGGTTATGCGGTATTCCCATTGAGACGCATCCCTGTTTTGACATCCACAGAAGAACATCGCTGATAATGTCATCCTTAATTCTGGTCCTTCTCTCTTTGATCCGGGATATAATCTAAGGGAGGTGTTCATATTGCTGCTCTCTTGTGGGGTGCTGTCTCCAGGAGATGTTAAGAGCACTTTTTCATCTTTCTGGTGTATACACCCTAAATCTTCCACTCCGATATTGTGGTAAAAGTACTACTTCTATATACAAGTACCGATGCAACAATGGCCTCAAAGAAGTCACGTTTAATCTTGGTAGGAAGACTTTACTTCCAGATTCCGTTTATCTTGTCCACTCCTGAACAGGCCTTGCTCATTCACACCTTCAGTTTACACTCTGTGGAATTTTTCCAGGCAACTTTACTCCCAAGATAGGTACCCTCGTCGATATTTTTTAGACACGACGTTCTTAGGAGCGAAGCTTCTCCATGTTGGTTCAAAAGAATGTGCTCTGTTTAAGTTGTGTTGACAAACAGCCCAATGCAATTTACCGTTTCTTTAAGACAGTGTAGTAGGATGTCTGCCTGTCTAGTTGTGTCATCAAAAATTAGCAATTTCATCAGCATAGCCAGCGTCTGTTATTTTCTCTGCTAGATATCTTCTCCTTTTTGAATGTACCAATGTCAAGCCGTTTTCTTTTAACTTGTTAACTGACATACGAAGGATGTGGTCATGGCAAATTATAAATATATAAGGGGGCTATACTATCACCCTGAAAATCACTCGCAGTGTTTTCAAACAAATCAGTAGATCGCACTATAGAGTGGAGGTTGCTGTACAAGATCATCATTGCATCAACAGTCTCAGATAGAATACCATATGCCAAAATAATTTCCTTCATCTCTCTGTGTATCAAATCGAAAGCCTTCGAGAAATCTAGGAACAACAAGATTGCCTTCAGATTTTTTTCTTGTACGCCCTTCATAATCCTTCGAACCGTCAAGATTTACGTATGTTGATCTATTTCACATAAAACAATTTTGGTTTCGTTTAAGGACTTTCTCAATTTCAGGCCAAATTCAGTTCAACAACATGGCATTGTATATGTAATGTAGGCATCGCCGTTAGAGTTATTCCTCGGTAGTTTTAGGCAATATAGCAGGTCTCGTTTTGGAGGAGATGGGAGCATGCACCACTTTGTCCATTCATCTATGCACTGTTCATGATATACAACGTTACAGAATGACAAGCAGGATGCCATTGAATCCCCGTTTCTAGACTTCGGAATCAATTTCGTCCAATCCATGTGCTTTACCATTTTGTTAATGTTCGTAGAACTGTTTCAAGCTCATCTATTATAAAGTTCCCAGTGTTAATATTGAGTTGTCCATTGATGACTTTTAACAGGTACAGGTTATACAGCTTGTCTGGCTGCTATTTCCGACTGACAGGACAGGAGCCCAAACTCTTTGCTAACGCTAGGAACGGCTGCTCTATCATCAGTTGCATAATACCGTGGGTAGTTGTGTGTGCCATGTCGCGCATGGAAAGGGACCCTGCAATTATCTCCGGTGGGCTTTCCCGAGGCCACAACCCCTATGCACCAGGTCGCAACTAATGGACTGGTTGTGTGAGCTTATTGGCACCAAACAAGGACCCACCTTGACCAACCCACTCTATAATCAAAACAAACATGTCGTTACAAAAACTAAAAGCAAACCTAAACCAGACACCCAACAAAAAACACTCTCGCCTTCGCCCTTGAGGCTCACATTCACAAATATCCGGGGACTTAGAACCAATATCAACGACGTAGAAACCTTTCTCCTGGCATTCTCCCCGGATATCATAGCTCTAAGTGAAACTAACCTTAAATCCTCAATCTCCTCTCACTATTTTGACATGACTAACTACCTCCCACTCTACCGTAAAGACTCTGACAAACATATGCACGGGCTAGGAGTTTATGTTCGGAACACCCTCCCCTTGTACTAGAGAACATAGGTTAGAATTAGATGACCAAGACTACACGTGCTTTAGATTGACTTTGCATCACAGCGTCAGTTACTTATATTTCTTATACCGTTCCCCGTCGATCCAGGACTGTACTCTGCTAAACTCTGTCTCGGAAAGCATAGATACAACACTCTTAATTGACTCGAATACCCAGATACATGTATTTGGGGATTTTAATGCCCACCACCGCGACTGGTTGGGATTCTCCAGCCTTACTGACGCAGCCGGCAACTCTACGTATAATTTCTCCTTAGCTCCCCCCTCTCTCAGACTGTCGATTTTCCGACCCGCATCACTGATCGAGTAGACCAACAAGCCTAACTTCTAGACCTTTTCTTGACCTCAATGCCCGAGACTTGTGTGACGAAAGCTCATAGCCCACTCGGGAATGCTGATCACATTGTGCTAATGATACATATCACCCTAAAATGTCGTCCAAAAGCTGATGAACCGTTTCCCAAAACAGCAACATCTTACGAGCAGGCTGATTTTAAGTCAATTAAAGGTCACATCAAAGACGGCCCATGGAGGGAAACCTTCTCACTCCCTGCTGACCAGTGTGCAAATTAATAAACTGAAAGGGTCAAAATAAAATAAAGTTATCGAAAGATCTATTGTGAATATTTATCTTACTGTCCTCTTATTATTCCCCTCATTCGTCGTTCTCCATTTCTTCATGTTATTCCACTTTCGTCGTTTCTTCTTCTTCTTTTCCTTTATTTATATTTTCTTCTTTTTTTCTTTTTAGTCTTTTTTTCCCTTGCAATGTTCATTTTCTCCCCGATCTATTGTTTAAATTACGAACCAACACGATTAAGAAAGTAATGAAACAACAAGTTACTCCCAGTAATGTGTTAATACTGAATTAGCGTTAAGTTAATCGTATACACTTAATATTTAACTATAGTATAGATTCTTACTTAACAAACCCTGCGTGTTCTATTTGCCTTCAATCACATACAAATCAAATGAAACAAGCTTTATATTTGTACTTTCATGTTAGTTATTATACTTTTTACTCTTTTATTTCCATATTTTACTATAATTTATTTTCTTTCTTCTTTTTCCTCTTCTTGCTTTTAATAGTATCTCCTCTTTATTTTCTTTAATCTCTTCCTTTCTATTTTTATTGTTTCATTATCGTTTTGTCATTGTACTCATGTTATTTCCTTTTTCTTTTTTCTTCTTTGTGTCATGTCCTCTATTCCTTGTTCGTTTTCTGTCTTCTCTGTTATCAATTGCTTTCTTTTTCTTCTTTGTGTCTAAAGTCTTTTATGTGTCTTCTCCTTCGACTACTTCTTCGACGTCTTTACGTAGTTTATACGTTACTTCTAGAATGACAAATCTCAGAATACACATTTGTATTCAATATATTCCGATACGATAACATCTTTTAATGATAGTACTTTATTTCGAGACCGATTCTGAAAATCTTATCTTTTATTACATTTAATTTTTAAACTGTATTTTAATTGACAATGACACTGAACTCCGCTTTATATGTATGCACCTACAGTATTTCATGCTATCCGTATCAAGATAGACACATTGATCAAACCTCACTAGTAAATACAATTACCATAATTCCCCCACATCTACACATTTGGAATAGTAAATATATTCAATAGACATGACAAATTGACAGTTTGCTGGGGGTATTTCTGATAAAATATTCTCAACGGATATTAAGGAATGTGATATATACTCACCATCTAGTTAAATACCTGTCTATCGCGATACACCGAACATGTATGATTTTCCTTTATATA
>OY744521.1:170308914-170343914 GCA_963556195.1 Sepiola atlantica | reverse complement strand
AAAATGAAGAATTTAACAAGAACACGTTTACAGTGACCCGTTGAGTCATAACCACTCTATATATGTATAAAAAAAGAAAAAAGAATAATTCAACAAGTACACGTTTACAGTGCCCCGTTGAGTCATACCCACTCTATATATGTATAAAAAAAAGAAAAAAGAAGAATTTAACAAGAACACGTTTACAGTGACCCGTTGAGTCATAACCACTCTATATATGTATAAAAAAGAAAAAAGAAGAATTTAACAAGTACACGTTTACAATGACCCGTTGAGTCATAACCACTCTATATATGTATAAAAAAAGAAAAAATGAAGAATTTAACAAGTACACGTTTACAATGACCCGTTGAGTCATAACCACTCTATATATGTATAAAAAAGAAAAAAGAAGAATTTAACAAGTACACGTTTACAATGACCCGTTGAGTCATAACCACTCTATATATGTATAAAAAAAAGAAAAAAGGAGAATTTAACAAGTACACGTTTACAATGACCCGTTGAGTCATAACCACTCTATATATGTATAAAAAAGAAAAAATGAAGAATTTAACAAGTACACGTTTACAATGACCCGTTGAGTCATAACCACTCTATATATGTATAAAAAAAGAAAAAAAGAAAGATTTAACAAGTACACGTTTACACTGACCCGTTGAGTCATAACCACTCTATATATGTATAGAAAAAAGAAAAAATGAAGAATTTAACAAGAACACGTTTACAATGACCCGTTGAGTCATAACCACTCTATATATGTATAAAAACAGAAAAAATAATTTAACAAGTACACTTTTACAGTGACCCGTTGAGTCATAACCACTCTATATATGTATAAAAAGAGAAAAAATGAAGAATTTAACAAGTACACGTTTACAATGACCCGTTGAGTCATAACAACTCTATATATGTATAAAAAAAGAAAAAATGAAGAATTTAACAAGAACACGTTTACAATGACCCGTTGAGTCATAACCACTCTATATATGTATAAAAAAAGAAAAAAGAAGAATTTAACAAGTACACGTTTACAGTGACCCGTTGAGTCATAACAACTCTATATATGTATAAAAAAAGAAAAAAGAAGAATTAAACAAGTACACGTTTACAATGACCCGTTGAGTCATAACCACTCTATATATGTATAAAAAAAGAAAAAAGAAGAATTTAACAAGTACACGTTTACAATGACCCGTTGAGTCATAACCACTCTATATATGTATAAAAAAAAAAAAAAAAGAATTTAACAAGTACACGTTTACAGTGACCCGTTGAGTCATAACCACTCTATATATGTATAAAAACAGAAAAAAGAATTTAACAAGTACACTTTTACAGTGACCCGTTGAGTCATAACCACTCTATATATGTATAAAAAAAGAAAAAATGAAGAATTTAACAAGTACACGTTTACAATGACCCGTTGAGTCATAACCACTCTATATATGTATAAAAAAAAGAAAAAATGAAGAATTTAACAAGAACACGTTTACAATGACCCGTTGAGTCATAACCACTCTATATATGTATAGAAAAAGAAAAAAGAAGAATTTAACAAGTACACGTTTACAGTGACCCGTTGAGTCATAACCACTCTATATATGTATAAAAAAAGAAAAAAGAAGAATTTATCAAGTACACGTTTACAATGACCCGTTGAGTCATAAGCACTCTATATATGTATAAAAAAAGAAAAAAGAATAATTCAACAAGTACACGTTTACAGTGCCCCGTTGAGTCATAACCACTCTATATATGTATAAAAAAAGAAAAAAGAAGAATTTAACAAGTACACGTTTACAGTGACCCGTTGAGTCATAACCACTCTATATATGTATATAAAAAGAAAAAAGAAGAATTTAACAAGAACACGTTTACAGTGACCCGTTGAGTCATAACCACTCTATATATGTATAAAAAAAGAAAAAAGAATAATTCAACAAGTACACGTTTACAGTGCCCCGTTGAGTCATAACCACTCTATATATGTATAAAAAAAGGAAAAAAGAAGAATTTAACAAGTACACGTTAACAGTGACCCGTTGAGTCATAACCACTCTATATATGTATAAAAAAAGAAAAAAGAATAATTCAACAAGTACACGTTTACAGTGCCCCGTTGAGTCATAACCACTCTATATATGTATAAAAAAGAAAAAAGAAGAATTTAACAAGTACACATTTACAATGACCCGTTGAGTCATAACCACTCTATATATGTATAAAAAAAGAAAAAATGAAGAATTTAACAAGTACACGTTTACAGTGACCCGTTGAGTCATAACCACTCTATATATGTATAAAAAAGAAAAAAGAAGAATTTAACAAGTACACGTTTACAATGACCCGTTGAGTCATAACCACTCTATATATGTATAAAAAAAGAAAAAAAGAATTTAACAAGAACACGTTTACAGTGACCCGTTGAGTCATAACAACTCTATATATGTATAAAAAAGAAAAAAGAAGAATTTAACAAGTACACGTTTACAATGACCCGTTGAGTCACAACCACTCTATATATGTATAAAAAAAGAAAAAAAGAATTTAACAAGAACACGTTTACAGTGCCCCGTTGAGTCATAACCACTCTATATATGTATAAAAAAAGAAAAAAGAAGAATTTAACAAGTACACGTTTACAGTGACCCGTTGAGTCATAACCACTCTATATATGTATAAAAACAGAAAAAAGAATTTAACAAGTACACTTTTACAGTGACCCGTTGAGTCATAACCACTCTATATATGTATAAAAAAAGAAAAAATGAAGAATTTAACAAGTACACGTTTACAATGACCCGTTGAGTCATAACCACTCTATATATGTATAAAAAAAAGAAAAAATGAAGAATTTAACAAGAACACGTTTACAATGACCCGTTGAGTCATAACCACTCTATATATGTATAGAAAAAGAAAAAAGAAGAATTTAACAAGTACACGTTTACAGTGACCCGTTGAGTCATAACCACTCTATATATGTATAAAAAAGAAAAAAGAAGAATTTATCAAGTACACGTTTACAATGACCCGTTGAGTCATAAGCACTCTATATATGTATAAAAAAAGAAAAAAGAAGAATTTAACAAGTACACGTTTACAATGACCCGTTGAGTCATAACCACTCTATATATGTATAAAAAAAGAAAAAATGAAGAATTTAACAAGTACACGTTTACAGTGACCCGTTGAGTCATAACCACTCTATATATGTATAAAAAAAGAAAAAAGAATAATTCAACAAGTACACGTTTACAGTGCCCCGTTGAGTCATAACCACTCTATATATGTATAAAAAAAGAAAAAAGAAGAATTTAACAAGTACACGTTTACAGTGACCCGTTGAGTCATAACCACTCTATATATGTATAAAAAAAGAAAAAAGAAGAATTTAACAAGAACACGTTTACAGTGACCCGTTGAGTCATAACCACTCTATATATGTATAAAAAAAGAAAAAAGAATAATTCAACAAGTACACGTTTACAGTGCCCCGTTGAGTCATAACCACTCTATATATGTATAAAAAAAGGAAAAAAGAAGAATTTAACAAGTACACGTTAACAGTGACCCGTTGAGTCATAACCACTCTATATATGTATAAAAAAAGAAAAAAGAATAATTCAACAAGTACACGTTTACAGTGCCCCGTTGAGTCATAACCACTCTATATATGTATAAAAAAGAAAAAGAAGAATTTAACAAGTACACGTTTACAATGACCCGTTGAGTCATAACCACTCTATATATGTATAAAAAAAGAAAAAATGAAGAATTTAACAAGTACACGTTTACAGTGACCCGTTGAGTCATAACCACTCTATATATGTATAAAAAAGAAAAAAGAAGAATTTAACAAGTACACGTTTACAATGACCCGTTGAGTCATAACCACTCTATATATGTATAAAAAAAGAAAAAAAGAATTTAACAAGAACACGTTTACAGTGACCCGTTGGGTCATAACCACTCTATATATGTATAAAAAAAGAAAAAAAGAATTTAACAAGTACACGTTTACAGTGACCCGTTGTATCATAACCACTCTATATATGTATAAAAAAAGAAAAAAGAAGAATTTAACAAGTACACGTATACAATGACCCGTTGAGTCATAACAACTCTATATATGTATAAAAAAAGAAAAAATGAAGAATTTAACAAGAACACGTTTACAGTGCCCCGTTGAGTCATAACCACTCTATATATGTATAAAAAAAAAAAAAAAAAGAATTTAACAAGTACACGTTTACAGTGACCCGTTGAGTCATAACCACTCTATGTATGTATATGAAAAAGAAAAAAAAATAATTCAACAAGTACACGTTTACAGTGACCCGTTGAGTCATAACCACTCTATATATGTATAAAAAAAGAAAAAAAAGAATTTAACAAGTACACGTTTACAGTGACCCGTTGGGTCATAACCACTCTATATATGTATAAAAAAAGAAAAAAAGAATAATTTAACAAGTACACGTTTACAGTGACCCGTTGAGTTATAACCACTCTATATATGTATAAAAAAAGAAAAAAAGAAAAATTTAACAAGTACACGTTTACAGTGACCCGTTGGGTCATAATCACTCTATATATGTATAAAAAAAGAATAATTTAACAAGTACACGTTTACACTGACCCGTTGAGTCATAACCACTCTATATATGTATAAAAAAAGAAAAAAAAGAAGAATTTAACAAGTACACGTTTACAGTGACGCGTTGGGTCATAATCACTCTATATATGTATAAAAACAGAAAAAAAGAATTTAACCAGTACATGTTACCAGTGACCCGTTTGGTCATAACCACTCTATATATGTATAAAAAAGGCCCAGAACCGGGGGTGCTTCAACAATATAGGACCCGCAGGCTTCTGCAGAATAGGGACCATGGGTGGTTCTACAGTACAGGACCCAGAACTGGGGGTGCTTCTACCATATAGAACCCAGAGGCTTCTACAGAATAGGGACAAAGGTGCTTCTACAGAATAGGGACCAGAGGTGCTTCTACAGTATAGGACCCAGTATTGGAGGTGATTCTACAATATTAGAACATAGAGGCCTCTGCAGAAAAAGGACCATGGGTTCTTCTTCTGTAAAGGGACCAGGGGTGCTTCTACAGTATATAACCCAGCACAAGGGGTGCTTCTACATTTTAGGACCCGGAAGCTTCTGCAGAATAGGGACAATGGGTGCTTCTCCAGTATAGAGACCAGGGGTGGTGCTTCTAAAGTATCACGGCCCGTCAGGAATGTTGGTGATTCTATAGTATAACGGTCCCTAGAAATATTGGTGCTTCTGAAGTATAACGGTCTCACCCCAGGAATGTTGGTGCTTCTAAATTATAATGGTCCCTACAAATATTGGTGCTTCTAAAGTATAACGGTCCCCCCGGAATATTGTTAAAGGATAGCGCAGGAAGAGCGATAACTCACGTTTTAAAAAAAAAGTTGGGGGGGCTTGGAGTGATTAAGGGGTCAGGCCGAACTTTTTAGGGTCAAGCCCAACCTTTTTAGGGGTCAGGCCAAATTTTTTTGTTTTTTTTTTGTTTTGAACTCAAAATATTTCTCAGGGTGGGGAGAGTGAAAAATTAGTTGGGATGAGGGGCTGGAGAGATTGAGGGATCGTGGAAAATTTTAGGGGTCAGGCCGAACTTTTTAGGGGTCAGGCAATATTTTTTTTTTTTTTTGTTTTGAACTCAAAATAATTCTCAGGCTTGGGGGAGAGTGAAAAATTAGTTGGGATAGGGGGCTGGAGAGATTGAGGGGTCGGGGAAAATTTTAGGGGTCAGGCCGAACTTTTTAGGGGTCAGGCTAAATTTTTTTTGTTTTTGTGAACTCAAAATATTTCTCAGGGTTGGGGGAGAATGAAAACTTATTTGGGATGGGGGGCTGGAGAAATTGAGGGGTCGGGGAAAATTTTACGGGTCAGGCTGAACTTTATAGGGGTCAAGCCAAATTTTTTGGTTATTTTTTTGTTTTGAACTCAAAATATTTCTCAGGGTTGGGGGAGAGTAAAACAAAATTGGGTGGTGCGGCTTTAGATATTAGGGGTCTGGGAAAATTGTAGGGATCGGGAAAAACTTTTTAGGGGGTCGGGCGAAATTTTTTTGTTTTTATGAGCTTAAAATATTTCGTAGGTAAGTATATAGTATGCACACCGGGGCGGCGATAGGTACGAATATAGTATGCGCACTGGGGCGGCGATAGGTATATATATATAGTATGTGCACCGGGGTGGCAATAGGTACGTGTATAGTGGTGCATAGAGATGGCGATAGGTACTATATAGCATGTGCACAGGGATGCAGTAAGTATGTATATAGAATGCGCACCAGGGCGGTGATAGGTATTTATTAAGCATGCGCTCCGGGCCGGCGATCGGTACGTATATAGCACGCACACCAGGGTGGCGATAGGTATGTATTTAGCATTTACACCGGGGCGGCGATAGGTACATATGTAGCATTAGCAACGAGGCGGCGATAGGTACATATGCAGCATTCACACTGGGGTGGCGATACGTACGTATGTAGCATTTGCACCGGGGCAGCGATAGGTACTTATGTAATATGCATACCGGGGCGGCAATAGGTACTCATATAGTATATGTGCACCGGGGTGGTGATAGATATGTATATAGTATGAACGCGGGGCGGAGATAAGTACTTATATAGAAAGCGCATATAGATGTAGTACTTTTTATAGAAATATGTCATACTATTGACCTGGGCAACGTAGGAGAAATGGTAGGGAAGAAGCAGCTTTCACAAAAAACAAAATTAGAAAGTAGCAGTGAAATGGGGCGACTAGGGAAGAGAAAGGTAAAAAGATAAAGAGACGGCTATAGAGGAGGGGGAGAAATAGAAGTTTGAATATAAAGATGTTACACACGCGATTTTTCTTCAATTATATGTTTTTATGACCCCGAGCAACGCCGTGTAGCCCTGCTAGTCTCTTATATAAAGGGCAGTTGTCTGTATGTATGTATGTCTGTTTGTATGTGAAGGTTTTCCTCAAAAACTACGCGGCGACATGTCAAAAAGTTGATATCTTTAGCACCGTACATATCTCGGAATCATAATAACTAAAAATCGCGACAAACGATTCACTCGCTGACAGTCAACCGGACCACTTTCCGACAAAAGGTAGCAGTTTTTTCGTATTTTCCACCACTTTTTTAACGTTAATATGTACTAAATTCGAAATAATCTAATGTATTTATGTACTAATCCGATAAAAATGCAGAGTCATTGTAAACATCCCATAATCCCTTGCCGGATGTACCCGGTCTTGCCCTAAATTGTGTCCGGTTGTATCAGATCATCCAATAACTTCTGTCCGGATGCATCAATAACAACATAGGAATCCTACGTTAAGAGTGTGTAGTGAAACAAGGGTTGCTCAATCACATCCGCACCTGTCCCATAATCCCTTGCCGGATGTACCCGGTCTTGCCCTAAATTGTGTCAGGTTATATCAGGTCATCATGACGTCAGAGAGTGGCAGTTTTCCTTTCTGTCATTTTTCCCTCTCACATTTATTAATTTTCCCTCTCACAATTATTAATAGACGATAATATTCCCCCCCTCCCTCCCTGTGGCCGTTCTGTTATGATGATAGGAATTACCTCCTCCTTTCAGGCCAAATTGGGGGGGGTACGGTATTCGCCGGTGTGAGCATTACCTCCTCCTTTTTTGAGAAGTGTAGGGGTAAGGTCGTATCGGTTCCGTTGTCATGATGCCCTCATCCCATACATTATCTCCTCCTTTTTTGAGAAGTGTTGAGGTAGGGTCGTATCGGTTCCGTTGTCATGATGCCCTCATCCCATGCATTATCTCCTCCTTTTTTGAGAAGTGTTGAGGTAGGGTGTTATCGGTTCCGTTGTCATGATGCCCTCATCCCATGCATTATCTCCTCCTTTTTTGAGAAGTGTTGAGGTAGGGTCGTATCGGTTCCTTTGTCATGATGCACTATTCCCATGCATTACCTCCTCCTTTTTTGAGAAGTGTAGAGGTAGGGTCGTATCGGTTCCGTTGTCATGATGCACTATTCCCATGCATTACCTCCTCCTGTTTTGAGCAGTGTAGAGGTAGGGTATGTGTGGGTACCCTGCGACCTGACGAAGTATGTGTGGGTACCCTGCGACCCCACGAAGTATGTGTGGGTACCCTGCGACCGCACGAAGTATGTGTGGGTACCCTGCGACCGCACGAAGCATATGTAGGTACCCTGCGACCACACGAAGTATGTGTGGGTACCCTGCTGCCTCACGAAGTATGTGTGGGTACCCTGCGACCGCACGAAGTATGTGTGGGTACCCTGCGACCGCACGAAGTATTTGTGGGTACCCTGCGACCGGACGAAGTATGTGTGGGTACCCTGCGACCGGACGAAGTATGTATAGGAACCTTGCTACCGCACGAAGTATGTGTGGGTACCCTGCGACCACACGAAGTATTTGTGGGTACCCTGCGACCGCACGAAGTATGTGTGGGCACCCTGGTACCGGACGAAGTATGTGTGGGTACCCTGCGACCGCACGAAGTACGTGTGAGTACCCTGCGACCGCACAAAGTATGTGTAGGTACCCTGCGACCGCACGAAGTATGTGTGGGTACCCTGCGACCGCACGAAGTATGTGTGGGTACCCTGCGACCGGACGAAGTATGTGTGGGTACCCTGCGACCGGACGAAGTATGTATAGGTACCCTGCGACCGCACGAAGTATGTGTGGGTACCCTGCGACCGCACGAAGTATGTGTGGGTACCCTGCTGCCTGACGAAGTATATGTGGGTACTCTGCGACCGCACGATGTATGTGTGGGTACCCTGCGACCGCACGAAAGTATTTGTGGGTACCCTGCGACCGCACGAAGTACGTGTGAGTACCCTGCGACCGCACAAAGTATGTGTAGGTACCCTGCGACCGCACGAAGTATGTGTGGGTACCCTGCGACCGCACGAAGTATGTGTGGGTACCCTGCGACCGGACGAAGTATGTGTGGGTACCCTGCGACCGGACGAAGTATGTATAGGTACCCTGCGACCGGACGAAGTATGTGTGGGTACCCTGCGACCGGACGAAGTATGTGTGGGTACCCTGCGAGCGCACGAAGTATTTGTGGGTACCCTGCGACCGCACGAAGTATGTGTGGGTACCCTGCTGCCTGACGAAGTATATGTGGGTACTCTGCGACCGCACGATGTATGTGTGGGTACCCTGCGACCGCACGAAAGTATTTGTGGGTACCCTGCGACCGGACGAAGTATGTGTGGGTACCCTGCGACCGGACGAAGTATGTGTGGGTACCCTGCTGCCTGACGAAGTATGTGTGGGTACCCTGCGACCGCACGAAGTATGTGTGGGTACCCTGCGACCGGACGAAGTATGTGTGGGTACCCTGCGACCGCACGAAGTGTGTGTGGGTACCCTGCGACCGCACGAAGTATGTGTGGGTACCCTGCTGCCTGACGAAATATGTGTGGGTACCCTGCGACCGCACGAAGTATGTGTGGGTACCCTGCGACCGCGCGAAATATTTGTGGGTACCCTGCGACCGGACGAAGTATGTGTGGGTACCCTGCGACCGGACGAAGTATGTATAGGTACCCTACTACCGCACGAAGTACGTGTGGGTACCCTGCGACCGGACGAAGCGTGTGTGGGTACCCTGCGACCGGACGAAGTATGTATAGGTACCCTGCGACCGCACGAAGTACGTGTGGGTACCCTGCGACCGGACAAAGTATTGGTGGGTACCCTGCGACCGCACGAAGTATGTGTGGGTACCCTGCTGCCTGACGAAGTATGTGTGGGTACCCTGCGACCGGACGAAGTATGTATAGGTACCCTGCGACCGCACGAAATATGTGTGGGTACCCTGCAACCGCACGAAGTGTGTGTGGGTACCCTGCGACCGGACGAAGTATGTATAGGTACCCTGCGACCGCACGAAGTATGTGTGGGTACCCTGCGACCGGACGAAGTATTTGTGGGTACCCTGCGACTGCACGAAGTATGTGTGGGTACCCTGCTGCCTGACGAAGTATGTGTGGGTACCCTGCGACCGGACGAGGATGTATAGGTACCCTGCGACCGCACGAAGTATGTGTGGGTACCCTGCAACCGCACGAAGTGTGTGTGGGTACCCTGCGACCGCACGAAATATCTATAGGTACCCTGCGACCGCACGAAGTATTTGTGGGTACCCTGCTGCCTGACGAAGTATGTGTGGGTACCCTGCGACCGGACGAAGTATTGGTGGGTACCCTGCGACCGCACGAAGTATGTGTGGGTACCCTGCTGCCTGACGAAGTATGTGTGGGTACCCTGCGACCGGACGAAGTATGTATAGGTACCCTGCGACCGCACGAAGTATGTGTGGGTACCCTGCAACCGCACGAAGTGTGTGTGGGTACCCTGCGACCGGACGAAGTATGTATAGGTACCCTGCGACCGCACGAAGTATGTGTGGGTACCCTGCGACCGGACGAAGTATTTGTGGGTACCCTGCGACTGCACGAAGTATGTGTGGGTACCCTGCTGCCTGACGAAGTATGTGTGGGTACCCTGCGACCGGACGAGGATGTATAGGTACCCTGCGACCGCACGAAGTATGTGTGGGTACCCTGCAACCGCACGAAGTGTGTGTGGGTACCCTGCGACCGCACGAAGTATGTGTGGGTACCCTGCGACCGCACGAAGTATGTGTGGGTACCCTGCGACCGGACGAAGTATGTATAGGTACCCTGCGACCGCACGAAGTATTTGTGGGTACCCTGCTGCCTGACGAAGTATGTGTGGGTACCCTGCGACCGCACGAAGTATGTGTGGGTACCCTGCGACCGGACGAAATATGTGTGGGTACCCTGCGACCGCACGAAGTATGTGTGGGTACCCTGCGACCGCACGAAGTATGTGTGGGTACCCTGCGACCGGACGAAGTATGTATAGGTACCCTGCGACCGCACGAAGTATTTGTGGGTACCCTGCTGCCTGACGAAGTATGTGTGGGTACCCTGCGACCGCACGAAGTATGTGTGGGTACCCTGCGACCGCACGAAGTATGTTTGGGTACGCTGCGACCGGACGAAGTATGTGTGGGTACCCTGCGACCGCACGAAGTATGTGTGTGTACCCTGCTGCCTGACGAAGTATGTGTGGGTACCCTGCTGCCGGACGAAGTATGTGTGGCTACCCTGCGACCGCACGAAGTATGTGTGGGTACCCTGCGACCGCACGAAGTATGTGTGGGTACCCTGCGACCGCACGAAGTATGTTTGGGTATGCTGCGACCGGACGAAGTATGTGTGGGTACCCTTCGACCGCACGAAGTATGTGTGTGTACCCTGCTGCCTGACGAAGTATGTGTAGGTACCCTGCGACTGCACGAAGTATGTGTGGGTACCCTGCTGCCTGACGAAGTATGTGTGGGTACCCTGCGACCGGACGAAGTATGTGTGGGTACCCTGCGACCGCACGAAGTATGTTTGGGTACGCTGCGACCGGACGAAGTATGTGTGGGTACCCTGCGACCGCACGAAGTATGTGTGTGTACCCTGCTGCCTGACGAAGTATGTGTGGGTACCCTGCTGCCGGACGAAGTATGTGTGGGTACCCTGCGACCGCACGAAGTATGTGTGGGTACCCTGCGACCGCACGAAGTATGTGTGGGTACCCTGCGACCGCACGAAGTATGTTTGGGTACGCTGCGACCGGACGAAGTATGTGTGGGTACCCTTCGACCGCACGAAGTATGTGTGTGTACCCTGCTGCCTGACGAAGTATGTGTGGGTACCCTGCGACTGCACGAAGTATGTGTGGGTACCCTGCTGCCTGACGAAGTATGTGTGGGTACCCTGCGACCGGACGAAGTATGTATAGGTACCCTGCGACCGCACGAAGTATGTGTGGGTACCCTGCAACCGCACGAAGTGTGTGTGGGTACCCTGCGACCGCACGAAGTATGTGTGGGTACCCTGCGACCGCACGAAGTATGTGTGGGTACCCTGCGACCGGACGAAGTATGAGTGGGTACCCTGCGACCTAACAAAGTATGTGTTGGTACCCTGCGACCGGACAAAGTATGTGTGGGTACCCTGCGACCGGACGAAGTATGTGTGGGTACCATGCGACCTGACGAAGTATGTGTGGGTACCCTGCGACCGGAAAAAGTATGTGTGGGTACCGTGCGACCTGACGAAGTATGTGTGGGTACAGTTCGACCTGACGAAGTATGTGTGAGTACCCTGCAACCGGACGAAGTATGGATGGGTACCCTGCCACCGGACGGAGTATGTGTTGGTACCCTGACGTCAGAGAGTGGCAGGAAGAAATTCACTCACACTACAACCATTTTTTTCTTTTTTTGTTTTTTCCCGCTGACTCCCACACTTTATTTCTTAATTATTAATAAACGCTAATATTCCCCCCCCCCCTCTCCCTATGGCCGTTCTGTTATCATGATAGGCATTCCCTCCTCCTTTCGGGGGGGGGGTGTCGGCATACGCCGGTGTGAGCGCTTCAGGTGGGGGATGGGTGGGGGGGTGGTATCAGCATACACCGGTGGGACGCCTAAGGGAAAATTTGGGGGAGGGGAGTGTCGGCATTCGCCGGTGTGAGCGCCTCAGGCCAAATCTGGGGAGGGGGAATGTCGGCATTCGGCGGCTCAGGCCAATCTGGGGAGGGGAGGCATTCAGCGGTGGCGATAGGAAGTATATAGCATGTGCACATGGGCGGCAATAAATACGTATATAGCATGCGCATCGGGAGTATAAAAAAAATTGGGGGGGAGGCAAAACATTTATTTTGTCTTTTATCTTTTTCATTGAAAATATTTATGAGAATGAAAAAAAAAAAATTTCGGGGGGGGGGGCTAAAAAAATTTTTTTTTTTTCTTTTTTAAAATAAAAATATTTCTATGTATGGGGGGAACATAAAATTTTTGGGTGTAAGGGGTGTCAAAAAATTTTCTTTTTTTTTTCCTTTAAATTAAAAATATTTCTAAGTATGTGGGAGGATAGAAAAAAAATTTTCTTGTGGGGAGGCAAAAAAATGTATTTTTTTCTGTTTGTAACTAAAAATATTTATATTTATGATAGTGACAATACATAAATGAACACTATTTTGTTTTTCTAACACGACAGGGCCGAATAAATATAAGTTGTTACGTATGCGAACTGTGCTGGAGATTGGTACATATATAGTATGTGTACCCTTGCAGAGATAGGTAAGTATGTAGTATGCGCACCAGAGCCGCGATAGGTACGAATATAGTATGCACACCGGGTCGGCGATAGGTTTATATATAGTATGTGTACCGGGGTGGCAATAGGTACTATATAGTAGTGCATAGGGGTGGCTATAGCTACGTATTTAGCATTCGCACCGGGGTTGCGATAGGTATGTATTCAGCAATCGCACCGGGGTGGCGATATGTACATATTTAGTATTCGCACTGGGGCAGTGATAGGTACATATGGTGTATGAACACCTGGGCGGCAATATGTACGTATTTAGCATTCATCCCTGGGCGGAGATAGGTACTTATTTAGCATTCAGCGGTGGCGATAGGTACGTATATAGCATGTGCACATGGGCGGCAATAAGTACGTGATAGGTATGTATTATGCATGCGCACTGGGGCAGCGATCGGTTCATATATAGCACGCGCACCGGGGCAGCGATAGGTACGTATATAGCACGCGCACCGGGGCGGCGAAAGGTACGTATTTAGCATTCACACCGGGGCGGCGATAGGTATGTATTTAGCATTCACACCGGGGCGGCGATAGGTATGTATTTAGCATTCACACCGGGGCGGCGATAGGTATGTATTTAGCATTCGCACCGGGGCGGCGATAGGTATGTATTTAGCATTCGCACCGGGGCGGCGATAGGTATGTATTTAGCATTCGCACCGGGGCGGCGATAGGTATGTATTTAGCATTCGCACCGGGGTGGCGATATGTACGTATTTAGCTTCCGCACCGGGGCGGCGATAGGTACGTATTTAGAATTCACACAGGAGCGGCGATAGGTACGTATTTAGAAATCACACTGGGGCGGCGATATGTATGTATTTAGCATTCGTACCGGGGCAGCGATATGTACGTATTTAGCTTCCACACCGGGGCAGCGATAGGTACGTATTCAGAATTCAGGGGTGGCGATAGCTACGTATATAGCATGTACACATGGGCAGCAATAAGTACGTACATAGCATGCGCACCGGGGCGGCGATCAGTACATATATAGCACGTGCACGGGGGCGGCAATAGGTACGTATACAGCACGTGCACCAGAACGGCAAAAGGTATGTATTTCGCATTCGCACCAGGGTGGTGATAGGTACGTATTTAGCATTCGCACCGGGGCGGCTATAGGTACGTATTTAGCATTCACACCAGGGCGGCTATAGGTACGTATTTAGCATTCGCATCGGGCCGGCGATAGGTACGTATTTAGCATTCACACCAAAGTGGTGATAGGTACGTATTTAGAAATTCGCACCAATGCGGCAATATGTACATATTAATTATTCCCACTAGGGCAGCGATAGGTACTTATGTAGCATGCACACTGGGCGGCGATAGGTACTATTTAGCATTCGCACCGGGGCGGCGATAGGTACTTAAATAGTATCTGAACTGGGGCGGCGATAGGTACGTATATAGTATGTGCACTGGGGCGGCGATAGGTACGTATATAGTATGCGCACCGGGGTGATGATAGATACGTATATAGCATGAACACCGGGGTGGAGATAAGTACTTATATAGAAGGCGCAGATAGAGGTGTTACTTTTTATAGAAATATATCATACTATTGCCCTGGGCAACGTAGGAGAAATGGTGGGGAAGAAACAGCTTTCGCAAAAGGCAAAATTAGAAAGTAGCGGTGAAATGCGGCGACCAAGGAAGAGAAAGGTAGAAAGATAAAGAGACGGCTATAGAGAGGGGGGGGGGGAGAAATAGAAGTTTGTATATAAAGATGTTACACACACGATTTTTCTTCAATTATATGTTTTAATGACCCCGAGCAACGCCGGGTAGCCCCGCTAGTCATATATATAACATACTATGTGTATCTACACAACTGCATTATATTTATCTAGCCATTCAATAGCTACTAAATCATTATTATAATGTTTTACTCATATTGAGCCATATTGAAATGTATAACTGACTATACCCCCAAAATCTTTTTTTATATCGAATATTATGTATATATATATATATATATATATATATATATATATATATATATATATATATATATATATATATATAAAATTGAAAATGTAAGCCATCAACTATGCGAGATTAATTTATATATATATATATATTTTACATTAATCTTATATTTCGGAATAAATTTCATCTTCAGAGGTTACCAGTTATTGAGTTATTTTTAAAATTTATTTTATCAAAAAAAAGAATAACCAAACTTATTTTTTTGTTACTTGATAAAATGTCTCTCCGCACTTGTGGAGTTGGTGGCTATGATTCAAATTCCGGTGTCGAACGAAAAAAAAGAAAAATTATTTCAGTAATATAAGATTAATGTAAACAAAAATTATGAATTAATCTCGCATTGTTAATGGCTTACATTTTCAATTTGTTTAACATATCCAACAGTGCTGCTTTAAATGGACGACCAACCAATATTACTTATATATATATATATATAAAGGAGAAAGGGGGTGAGATATAGATTGATAGATTGATAATAAATATATAGATAGATGTATATATAGATATTTAAACACAACATGCATAAATTAATCCCGACGATTTTTATAATGGTGAATTCCTGAAAAAAAACTACCTCAACACTAATCTGAGTTATTGCTGCCTTTATTTTGAATATAGGATTGTTTTGAAAAAAAATTTAAATCGTTAGAAGCAGATGACATGGCCCGAAGTCTGGAAGACGCTTTAATCCATTGAATCGATTATCAATTGAATTAAAACGTTGCATTTGAAATTACTAGAAAATGGGATATATGGTAGGTTTGCATGGGTCCATAATTTGAACAAATTACTATCGAAAGTGCAATTGGGTTTGAGGAAACAAAAACATAAATACAGACTATTTTAGCAGATTTGAAACAGTCATAATATATTTTCGTATAAAAAATAACGTCGGATTGCTATATTCTCTGATACGAAAGAAAAGGATATCATATCACATTGGAGTACGGAATTATTACTGATATTTAAGGCCTTGGAGTAAAAGAAAAGCTGACACTCTTAATCCGAACCTTCTTAGAAAATGAGAACTTTAGATCAGGTATGGAAACCACACACTCATATTTAAATGATCTGAAAATGTTGTGACTCAAAGAAGTCCTATTGCAATAACTAGTTAGAATATCTAACTAAATAGTATTATAAACCAGACAGCTATTCTCGAATATATTTTTTACTCTATGTGAATTATTTTCCAGTAGGATGCCAATCCAAAAATATACATCCTACGAATTGCAACGTTACCCATGTTAAAACTTGTTTTACATATATTGTAACTTACAATAGAAATAAACACAAGAATGACAAGGAATGGTATGCTGTTGTTTAAACAGTTAACAATAAATGTGTTATATTCGGATGTTGGTTTGCTACGAACGGCTTTAAGTGTTTATGATATTGTTTATAGACGTCTATTGTATTATCATTATTATTTGGTCCCCCGATTTATAAAATCGGGGGACTTATGTTTTGAGACATGTCCGTCCGGCCGTCCGGATTTTTCTCCGCAACCATCCATTGAATTTCTCTGAAATTTTGCATGAAGTTGTAACTTTGGTCAGATTAGAATGTGACATTCTCCGATTTTTGAAAAAAAAATCGAGTTAGCCCCCCAGGGGGTCAAAAGTCCCCGAAATGGCAAAAAATGACATTTTTTGCCCCATACCTTTTCATCCATCTATTCAATTTCTCTGAAACTCTGCCAGAATGTCGAGGCAATTGTTCCTAATAGAAAATAAGTATCGCTGACCTTGGTAAAATCTGGTTCGCGCCCCCAGGGGTTCAAAGGGGGGTAAAAAATGCCCTAAATTACGCAAATGTATTGCATTTTACACTCGCCACATCGAGTCACATACAGAGAGGAACCACGCACGCGTGGCTTGTTATATAATGATAACGTCGTATCCTACTAAACACCCATTTCTCATTGTATTTATCTTTATGATTTTTCTTCATAAAACTTGGACACCGCAGAAACCCTTTCTTGGGAAATGCAATTGATGCCATGACTCATTAACAACCTCGATAAATAAAGAATGTATAAGCTTGTGAAAATATGAAGAAACTATACATTTCATAATTATCTATATATTTGTCTGTATAGTATACGACAGAATGTGTTTGTATATTTAGTATCTCCACTTTTACCGCTCATTGTTCACGATTTCTTTTTGAAACGAAGTAATCAAGAAATTATATTAAAAAAAAAAAACAGGTGTTATTTTCGTCGAAATCAAATCTGTCTTGACCAACGTCATGGCAGATCTATCATCGAGCGATAGCATGCATTTAAATCAGGAGTGATAATACAATCAATCGACTTGATGGATCTGTGACTACCTGAGATTGTACACACTGAATATATAATCACTTCTGATCACAACTTTATTTAATTCATTGGAAGGGCAAATCAAAATCAAAAACTAAATGCGTTGGTAGGGCGATGTCATACACCAACCACATGGCAACTTTCTGTATGTGGTTGATGCAGAAGAAGGGAAAAGAAAAAATATATCGTCACGTCTAACAACAGTCATAAATCTAGACACCGATAATGCAGGTTAACACACACACAATATGTGTATCTTTAAAACAAAAGAGGTTCGTAATTTAACTCTTAGATAACATAACAAGGTATAGCATCGTTTATGCCCAGTTTAATCCAGTCTGATCATTTACGCAGTAGTAATGCTGTGAAAGCTACGGTTCCGTAACTAATCCTCTGGGTTAGATATAAACTCGTGTTAAATTCATAGTCTATGATTACTTTTTCAAAATTCAGTTTCCGTATAAAACTACTAAAAAATGTTCAAGCAGACTAATCAAACGTTTAAACAACTTGAAGATTCGTTTTAAAAAACGCAGACATTGCTACATTTGTGGACCAATAAGTGCCTTTCTGCCACAATATAGTCATGTGTATATAGACGTATGTCTGTGTGCGCGCAGGTGTATAGGTAAGCTGAACGTGTTGATGTGTCTGTGTGTGTGTTTTTATATACACAGGCCCACTTGTGTATCTATCTATATACACATTTATTTACATTCATTCATATCCGGGTACATTTGAATCATGCTTATGCCAACTTGACTCTTGCCTCTCAGCTATTAGAGACAGCTCCAGTTTTTTTTCACCATTTCACTGGCATTCCCTAACCCTTTTTGTCCCATTCAACCACCACCCACCTTCAACCTCCCATCGTGCACAAACAATGCCTCATCACACTGGCGAAGGCTCGAAGGATCGCAGTCGAAAATGTTGTTCTTCTTTTAAGAAAAACTTTTTTGATTGTTTATACATAAAGGACACTTGATATTCTTACACGTTAAAATATAGAAAATAAATAAAAGATATATTAAAATATATACATTTAACGTTGATTTTTGTTCATATAATATATATATATATATATATATATATATATATATATATATATATATGTACTAGACTAATAAATGGGGGCGCATGTGTATTAATATTCTCAAATATTAACCTAGCAATGTACAGGGCTAGTCGTATAAACTCTAAAAATATTGATGCTGGAGTTGAGCTTTGTAAAAATTAAATGTACAATAAAATCACACTAAATCACAAGGTTACCAAAATTGCAGATATATGCAATGTGTTTCTACGCTCTTTCATTGATATTGCTATTTTGATTAACACAAAAATCACATAAACTACCGTAAATATTTTTTCTTTAATTATACAGTGGATTTCGTCAAAATAGTCAGCTCAAGTAAATAGAAAATGTAATAACTTAGACAAATAAACAAGAAACGCTAACTTATATTGAACATTTTGAAACTTTTTGTCACTTGAGAGACATGTAAATATTACTACAATAAGAAAAAAAGTTATAATAAATAGATATTGGATAAAAATGATGCTGACAATTAGAGAGTATTAGCTATTAGGGAGAGTTGAATGTACGCCAATTATGCCAGAGTTTGGTTTAATTTTATTTTTAATTAAAATAAAGAAAAACAAATGTGCTTTGTATATGACACAACAAATCTAAGTTTCCTTACTAGTCCAGGCAAAATAAGGTTCGACTTGGAACAAATTGCAACAGAACTTTTTTCACCACCAGGCATTCCCATGAGGTGTCTAGAACATCATACTAAAAGTCCTAAGAAATCAACGTTGAGGAAATATGTCTAATTTGCATAAATCCAAGATGGCCGCCAATTTTCGAAAATTTGCCACATCTCCGCATTTAGATGTCATAATTGAGTGATTTGAAGTGCTAAAATGGTGTTTTTGAACACAAGGATTTACGTGGAATCGGTTACATTTTTATTGGATAAAGAATTTATAGCCAAAAATCCAATATGGCAAAAACATATTGAAAAATGTTCATATGCGTGGTATCCGAAACATAGGCAAACTGAAATGTGACTGTTTTGGTGGAAACGCTTCACGGGCATGGGTTTTCATCTTCCTATGCTGAGGTCATGAAATATGAACGGAGTGCAGCTGTGGTACAAGGTACTGAGATCCCTGGGTATTCCGAAGAGCACCACATAGAGTATATTGCCGATAATGTGGACCATAATGTGGCAACAATTGATGGCACCGGGACATTCCATGGAATGGGCATTATATCTACTGTTACACCAGAAACAAAAACAAGCAAGGCTGTCCCCACAGTCCATGTGACGGCTAAAGAGATTGCTGCCATTGGTCGCATCAGCATTCAGTACTTCAAAATTCCTCCAGCATTGGAACCTATCATCTCCAATCCACTGGTTCGCACGACAGAAGAGGATCCAACATCAGAGTTAGATATACTGTGGAAGACATCATTACTTCTCCACTCTCCAAGGCCATGGTCTGGCATGATGCAGTTCCTGCATCGAGGCCAACACCCAAGAAAAGCTTCTGTGACATTCTTTCACATGATTGACCTTGATCCCAGTCATGCTTCATGTATCTACTCTACAATGAAGTTTGTGTCTACCCAAGCTCAACTATACGACGTTACTCCAATCCTCACATTCGACCAACCCTTGTCTTTGAAATCTTTAACGATTATAATGTCTCAACCAAATGACAGTGATCTCAAGCGCATAGTCCTCAGGCTTGGGGGATTTCACATGCAGATGAGCTTTCTTGGGATCATAGGTCACCTAATGGCAGGCTCGGGACTGCAAGAGTTGCTCGAAGTGGTATATACTGAAAACACAGTGCCCCACATGATGACAGGCAAAGCTGTATCCAGAGCAGTGCGGGGACATATGCTGGTAGATGCTGCACTTAACACCATTTTGGTCGCTGATGCCTACAATGTGCCTGTGCCAACCAAAGACACAGTTCAGGAACCACAAGTGGCAACTGCTGATACTGAGACAGATAATGTAGAACCACAAGATATTCCTTCAGATACAGTGACGACTGACATAACTACAGCAAGTGAATTGTATGACAGAGCAATGTCCTTTTCCCTCTCAGTGGAAGAAGTTTGCTCTGCAAAAGTGTTGCAAAGAATCCAGGCTGAACTTGACAACAAAAAGGAAATGATGACTATGCCAACAGCAAAACTCTGGTTGCAGTATCTCAACATGGTGGACATCTTGCGGAAATTTATTAAAGCTGAAAGAACAGGGAACTGGAGCTTACACCTCCAATGTGTGCACGATATGCTTCCCTACCTTGCCGCTTCTGGACACCGACTGTATACACAGTCTGCATATGTTTACCTGCAAATGATGACCGAACTACCAAATACACATCCGGATGTGTATAAGAAGTTCCAAGAGGGATTCCACGTTGTGCGGCGCAGTGATAGATACTGGGCAGGGCTCTCCACAGATCTGATCATCGAACAAGTTTTGATGAGAAGTATAATGACGCATGGGGGCCTAACTCGAGGAAAAGGGATGACAGAGACTCAGCGCTTACTGTGGGGCCTATCCATGCCAGCATGCGCAAACATCAACGATGCAATGCAGAAGTTCAGCGGGGTCCTACGAAACCAGCGACCAGCACAAAGATATTTCGAAGGCTAGACAGGCCAGAGATGTCAAGGACACCCTCGATCTTATCAGTTCTCTGAAGGAAAGAGATCCATTCAAGGAGAATACCTCACTTCACAACATTGCTAATGGCATGCCCGCTCAGGACGGAGTCAATGTTGACCAAACAAAAGAAATTGGAGAAAAGATTCTTGTGAGCATGGCAGGGAAATCTGTGGAAGAGTTCACCTTCCGAAAAGCCGATGAAGCAATGACACTTGCATCCAGATCAACTGTCAAAGGCAGAGGGGAATCTGTAGTAGTTGATCCACAATTGGTGTTCCAGCGACTGGTAATTGTAGGTGAACAGTGCAAAGACTTGTCAACGTTATTCAAGTTCGAACTTTGTAGCCACCCTCCTGCCTTATTTGACTCGTCATCCCTTCCCTTGCAGGCCAATAAGGCAGTCCTTGCTGATGTTCTGTGGAAGTCTATAGATGAAGAACAACGTGAGCCGAGTGTAGACCAAGTCCAATATGTCCTTGATGACGGCGCGCTACTCCATCGGATTCCCTGGCCAAGAGGTTCCACATATAATAGTGTGTGTCAGATTTATGTCAGATATGTGACACAGAAATATGGAGCTGCTGTCATTGTTTTCGATGGCTACAAAGATGAACCCACGACTAAAGATGCCACACAACAAAGAAGAACAGGAACCTGCTCTAGTTTGACCATAAGCTTTGCTGGTGATATGATCATCCAATCCAAGAAGGAGGACTTCCTGAACAACAAGGCAAACAAATAGCGCTTCATACATTTTCTCAGCGACAAACTAGAAAGGGCTGGATGCAGCACAGAACACGCAAAGCATGATGCTGATGTCCTCATTGTTCAAACAGCCCTTGCCTCTGCTAGAACAAGAGATACGGTTCTCATTGGTGACGACACATATTTGTTGGTCCTCCTGTTGTATCACGCTGATATGACCGAAAACGAACTGTTTCTGGTATCAGAGTCAAAGCAAGCCACCAAATCGAGAAGGGTGTGGTGCATAAAGCAGTCGAAAGAGTTGCTGGGTCCTCAGATTTGCGACCATCTGCTCTTTGTCCATGCTATTCTTGGCTGCGATACCACTAGTCGCCTGTTTGGATTGGTAAAAGGTTTGGCAGTGAAGAAGGTGAAGACTGATTCCCTGTTTCGTGAGCAATCAGAGATGTTCCACAAATCAGGGCAAACACCGGAGGACATAACTGGTGCAGGAGAGAAATCTCTGGTATCACTGTACGGTGGTACCAAAGAGGAAGGACTGGACAGCTTAAGATACAAACGGTTCTGTGACAAGATTTCCAAGAACACATCTTCCGTGGAACCACAAGCTCTACCCCCAACATCAGCAGCTGCAAGATTCCATAGCCTCCGTGTCTATTACCAGGTAATGGAGTGGAAAGGAACATGTGTCAACATGAAGCCACAAGATTGGGGATGGCACCTTGTGGACAGAAGGTGCATACCTATACAGACAGAGCAGCCCGCAGCACCACCGGAGATACTGGATGTCATCTGTTGTAGCTGCAAGAAAAACTGCAAAACAAGGAGGTGCACATGCCAAAAATATGGTCTCCATTGCACTGCCGTGTGTAGAGAATGTCGTGGTACAAGTTGCTCTAACTCACAGGTGCCAGATTTGTCAGATGATGTAGACGACGATGCTTAAGCCGGATACCGCAAAGTGGCACAACTGGAATTGACACTCTTGAAATTAATATTGATGATCTGTTGTTGAAACACAGGCTTACTGTTGTTCATGAGTATGATAACAAACTTATCTATGGCTACAATTGTGTTTTCTTACATTTTAGTTGGCCCTAGGTTAAAAAATGTACCGAAAAAAATAAAATGTTGAGCAAATACATTCTAAAAATAGACATTCTTTCCAGCATATTGGATTTTTGGCTATAAATTCTTTATCCAATAAAAATGTAACATACTTCACGTAAATCCTTGTGTTCAAAACCCCCATTTTAGCACTTCAAATCACTCAATTATGACATCTAAATGCGGAGATATGGCAAATTATCGAAAATTGGCGGCCATCTTGGATTTATGCAAATTAGACATATTTCCCTAACGTTTATTTCTTAGGACTTTTAGTATGATGTTCTAGACACCTCATGGGAATGCCTGGTGGTGAAAAAAATTCTGTTGCAATTTGTTCCAAGTTGGGCCCTAAAATGTGCTATATTGCCTGGACTATACCTGTGTAGTACGAATACAATATTAAATTCAGGCAGATTCCATAGCTGAGCCGGGTCAGCCACATAATCCACTCAACTCGAGGTAATGAGGTAAACAGCAATCGCTCAGGAATTCGTCAGATTTGTAATGATGCTTTAAGCAAATAATACTTTTTTTAATGAATCACCTAATCCATTATTGTGTATTATTCTTTCTACATTGCTTACTCGATATTTAATTCTTCAAATCTCAATTCCAGCCTTAATATTTTAAGAGTCCATTCCACTTGTCTACCAGATTTATATATAAGAATAGTAATACACATGCATACGCCTTTTTCAGTTTAGTCCACTTTTTAAGGTATTGCAGTTTTCGAATGTACAATGTATGTTTTATTATAACAAAAAAAGGAAAAAAATAATGAGACTCCGAAGCATCAGTGACCAGGTTTACCTTGAGTCACCTAGAAGTGAGTTGGTGGAAATATTAGTAACGATTGCTAATTGAGTTTAGCCAATAATGATGATGAGATCACAGTAATCAAAACATTTAATTCACTAGTGAACTAACCTTGCATGTATAAGTTCTAATTCGCTGAAAAAGATGATTAAATTAATTAATATATTCAAATTTATGAATTCAGAAAATCTCTAATTTTCAGAATTTCTAGGTTTAAAGTAAGTTAAAAAATGTAAATTATTTTAGAAAAGATTCGAAATAAGTTTCCAAATAATAAGTTAATTATTTAAAAATCAATTATTAATTTCAAAATAAAATGTCATTTTCAGAGTTTCTATTAAGTTAAAAAGATTATAAAAAAATAAGAATACATTTTGTATTTCAAAACTTGTTCTTAAAATCGCATGATAAATTCTAATATTTTTATTTCGGTAAAATTATATTATTATTGACTTCAGTATAAATATTATTTACAGAATAGATTTTAAAAATATATTTTCAATTTCAAGTTGATACTTTTTCCATGAATATACAACCACATTAGATTATTTGGGAGGAAATTTACTGTGTTCTTCCTGATAATGACTCTAATTTCATCACAAATTTCAGTGCCATTTTTGACTAGACAAGTATAATGACCTGCCATAGATGACGCTCTATCATGAAGAATGGCAGCTTTTAATGTAAAATTAGTTCCATATATGTGTTGATTTGTAGAACTTAAGTGCATAATATCACAATTAATTATTTCTTCTCCTTCATTATTAATACATAATCTATTAATTGAGATGACTAGATATTCTAAATCATTAGTTAATTAAGTTCTTGCACTTATGCGCAGTATTTTCTGAACATGTATCACAGTGTTTAATAAAAGTAGTTGTTTTTGAAACCAACTATTTAAGTTGTTGTGTGCGACTAATAGGATTTAATATTAAATCTTCTTTTATTTCAAAAGTGTACATAAGAATCGAAAATGTACGGACGCGCCTCTGGTGTACAAACGAATCGAAAGTTCAGAGACGCGCCTATGTTGTACAAAAGAATCTAAAGTTTAATGAAAAGTATTTGGACGCGTCTTTTGTATAAAAAAATCGAAAGTTTGAGGACATGCTTCTGGTGTACAAAAGCATCGGAATGTTACGAACGCGTCTCTAGTGTACAACAGCGTCGAAAGTTTTCGACCACGCCGCTGGTGTACAACATAATCGAAAGTTTACAGAGGCACTTCTAGTGTATTAAAGAATCGAAAGTTTCTGGACGCGCCTCTAATGTAAAAAAAATCAAACGTTTACGGACGCGCCTCTGGTGTACAAAAGAATCGTAAGTCTGTGGATGCGCCTCTGGTGTACAAAAGAATCGAAAGTTCAGAGAAACGTCTCTGTTGTACAAAATAATCCAAATATTAATCGGAAGTTTCTGAATGCGCCTCTGGTGTACAAAGAAAATCCAAAGTTTCCGGATGCGTCTCTTGTGTACAAAATAAAGTTTACGGATGCGCTTCTAATGTACCAACAAAACAATCAAACATTTCTGGACGCGCCTCTGGTGTACCCAAATAATCGAACTGAAATATCATGGACACGCCTCTGGTGTACAAAAAGAATAAGAACCTTATGAACGCACCTCTAGTGTACAAAAAAATCGAAAGATAAGAGACGCGCCTCAGTTTTACAAAAGTATCGAAAGTATAATCGAAAGTACAGGAGCCCGAACTTTTAGGTAGCGCTAATAACAGCTGCTCCATCAACAGTTTCATAATCTCGTGGGTAACTGTACGAGCCTTTCGAGCATGGAAACAGACTCTACAGTTATCCCTGGTGCGCTTTCCGGGGGGGGGGCACAAATCCCGTGAATCAAGTCACGACTAATGGACTGGCTGTGTGAGCTTATTGTCAACAAACAAGCACCCACTTTACCCTCCCAACTGTATCTCAAAACAAACATAACGTTACAAAGTAAAAATAAACCTAAACCCGCAACCTAACAAAACACATATTTGATTCCGCCCTTGAGGCTTGTATTCACAAATATCCGGGGAATCCAGACCAACACAAATGACGTTGAAACTTCCCAGATATCCTAGCATTAGGTGAGACAAACCTTCAATTCTCAATCTTTTCTCACTACATTGACATGACTGATTACCCCCTACTCTACCGTAAAGGCTCTGACAAGCATATGTACGGACTAGCGGTTTATGTTAGGAACACCCTTCCCTTGATAGATAACACAGGCTAGAATCAGAAAACCAATCCGACATGTGCTTTAGATTGACATTACAACACAGCGTTAGCTACTTATATTTTTATACCGTTCCCCTTAGACCCAAGACACTACCCTGCTTGACCCTGTCTCTTAAAGCATAAGTACAGCACTCCCACTTGATTCGAATGTCCAAATTCATGTATTTAGGATTTTATTGCACATCACCGTGCCTGGTTTGAGTTCTCTAGCTTTACTGGCACAGCTGGAAACTTTACGTACAATTTCTCCTTAGCTGACTTCTCACAAACTGTCAATTTTCCGACTCGCCTCCCTTATCATGTGAACGAGCGAGCCTCACTTCTTGACCTGGTCTTGACCTCACTGCCCGAGGCTTGTGTGAGGAATGCGCACAGCCCGCTCGAGAACGTTGATCACATTGTCCTAATGATTGATATCAACCTAAAAACTCGTCTGAAAGCTGATGAGCTGTTGCTAAAAACTACAAGATACTAAGAGCAGGCTGATTTTAATTACATATGAGATAACATCAGTGACGCCCCATGAAGTGTAACCTTCTCACACCCTACTGACCAATGTGCAAATGATTTAACCCAATGGGTCAAAACTGGCATTGTAACATATGTCCCTATGCGAAAATTCTTCAGTTACTCCATTCTCCTCAATAGTTCACCACGAAATAATCAGCTTCTATTGCACTGAAGTAGCAAGTAATCCGACAATTCGGCAAGCATAAGTCAACTACGAATAAATAGAAATTTATAGAGGCAATATATATTTGTAATGTAGTTATAGGTGAAGCAAAGCGATAACCAGAAAACCCATCCAGTCACAGCTACTAGGTACTTGCGATTTCTGACAAGTCTACAATGGGATGGTGAACAATGGAAAATCAATAATTCCCCCGTTATAAAATCGCAGTGAGCTTGCTTGCGCGGCAACTGGTAAAGCTGCACTATTTGCTCAGCGTTTTGCCTTAAACTCCACGTTGAAATCAGCAGACGACCCCTCCCTAAATTCCCATTGCGGATCGAAGCCACACTTGAAAACATGGTCATCACCCTATCCTAGGTCAGGGACATCATAAAAACACCTTGACACTTCCAAAGCTTGATCTTGTACCAGTAATACTAATAAATAAAAGCTCTGCTAAACAGGCCTTTGTCCTCTACAACAAATCATTCGCTGAATCTTTTCCCCTGGTAACTGGACAATTGCCTCTGTTGTACCAGTCTTCAAGAATTCTGGAAACAGAATTGATCCTCAGAATTATAGCGTCATCAGTGTACTCCCGATCGTTGCTAAAATACTTGATGGTCCGGCACCTCATTTTTTTGCTGTTGGAGATAAATTCTGTGCGTTATTTTTATAACAGAGGTATATTTTCATTTGCCAACACAGATGTTTTGTTTTTTGTTTCACCCTTAAGCTGAAAATATGTCACTAGATAGATTTAATTGATTATGCATTTAAATGAAAAATTATATTTGTGGTGAAAACTAATACACGATTCATAAAATAAGTTGATATGTGCAATTCCTGAATGGAAAAAGAAACGATTTAAACAATCAAACATAATAGAACACAGAGCCGAACAATGGATGATATCGGTAACTTGACCCACATCTCAAGCTAAATCTCGTTTTATTTGTTATATCCAATGAATACACATCTCTGTGAATGCGTTATTCACATATATAATTCATTTATAACAGTTGTAAATACGCGGACACTTCTTTTTTATATGGACTGTGTTTTGTCGTCTGATATTTTTTTAGATAATGTATTTTAGTGTACATTATATATATATATATATATATATATATATATATATATATATATATATATATATATATATAAAGGAGATTGTAGTTTGCTTGAAGCATTGCTGGTAAATATAAGTGCAGATTAGTAGTCCGAGGCTGTAGCAATGCGATGTAGTTGCCGGGAGATGGAGAAAGTTAACAGAAATAAACGATGAGAGAAAGTGAAACTCAAAACGATTTATTAATAATTTCACGAAAAACTGATTAAATACCAGAATAGTAAATACTGTCTGGTAAAAAAAGGTCGGCAAAAGGTAATCTTAAATTTTCGAAAAAAAACTTTCATTTTCAAAAGACAACAATAGAAAACCGAGAGGGTAAAAAAAACGGGAAAACACCGGTGTCAAACCATTGAAACACCGCAGCAGACAATTGGGAGTAGGAACGCAGAAAATGTCAAAATTTAATTAAATAATTATTCAACTAAAGTTAAAATATTATAAACATGTGTTTATTCATATACTAATTATTATGATTTTATTATATTGTATTTTATATGATTTATTAATTCTTTTTCTCTTTTTTCTTTATTCAATTCTGAATTCAAATTTACGTGTGGGCCGTTATTATTATAAAATGTGCCATCAAAGAGGGATAACTTAGGAAAGAATATGTTTAAAAATGAGATTTGAAATTTGAAAATGAAGTTAAATTGTAGAATGAATCAATGCCGAGGAGGTAGGAAGGACCCGTTGGAACGGGGGAAGGGGGGATAAGGAGAAACGTTGGAGAAAGGGGGGAATACGAATAAAAAATAAAAAACAGTACATACACACATATACATATATAAAGTGTAAATATCTAAATACATATTGTTTTTATGTTAATTTAAGAGTATTCCAAGGGTATAATACTCCTAGAACTAAATTTATATAAATTTATTCTATTTATTGATTTATAGATTTTTTTTCGTTAATTTTCCTTTGTTATTATTATTTATTCATATATTTAATTTATTCTATTATTATAATACTTTTTTTAAAATTTATTTTATTTATTTAAAAAAAACATTTTTATTATCATTTTATTTTATTGAATTTAAAACTTTAGTAAGGGATTATAAATGTATCAGCATACATATATATGTATATATGTATATATATATGTATATATATGTGTGTATATATATGTATATATGTATATATATGTGTATATATATATATGTGTGTATATATATGTATATATGCATATATATGTGTATATATATCTATATATATATATATGTATATATGCATATATATGTGTATATATATGTATATATGCATATATATGTGTATATATATGTATATATATGTATATATATATGTGTATATATATGTATATATATGTATATATATGTTTATGTATATATGTATATATATGTATATATATATATATATATATATATATGTATATGTATATATATATGAATATATATGTATATATATGTATATATATATATACAGGGTGGCCCAAAATAAGGGACCTATCTTTAAATTTGAATAACTTGAATTTGAATAACTTCCACAAAATAAAAGTTAAACTCACCAAACTTTATGTGTGTGTAGACTGACCCTTCCGAGATTTTTTGAAATAAACAAAACAAATTTTAGCCGAAAAACACTTCTTAAAACTTACAAAAACTAAAGTATTGTTTTTTACACTGTTTTGAGTTTTTTAAGCAAAAATAATGTCTTCTAAATGAGGGTACGTTCCTTAGGACTAATACGGCTCATGCTTGCTTCGGAAGGGGTCCTTTACTTATTCTAAAAAAAAAAAAAAAAATCAATAAATAAAAAAGTTATGAATTTTAAAAAATAGGACCCTTATTTTTGCCCACCCTGTATATGTATATATATGCATGTAAATGTATGTATATATATGCATGTATACGTATATATATATATGTATACATATGCATGTATATGTATATATATATGTATATATATATGCATGTATGTGTATATATATATGTATATATATGCATGTATATATATATGCATGTATATGTATATATGTATATATATGCATGTATATATGTATATATATATATGTATATATATACATGTATATGTATATATATGTATATATATATGCATGCATATGTATATATATATGTATATATATGCATGTATATGTATATATATATGTATATATATGCATGTATATGTATATATATATATGTATATACATGCATGTATATATGCATGTATATGTATATACATGCATGTATATGTATATATATTTATATATATATATGTATATATATATATGCATATACACATGTATATATATGTATATGTGTGTATATATATATATATACATATATATATGTATATATGTGTATATATATATAGATGCATATATATATGTATATATCTATATTACTATATATATATATATATATATATATATATATACATAGTGTTATCTGCAAATATCTCCATCTCGGACACAATTGCACCACGGTGGGCGTTTATGAAAAGCAGGAATAATAAAAGTCCTAGGGTAGACACCTAATGGTTTACCGTACATCTCACCAAAATAACATTAATTGCGGAGTCGATTTTTAACTCTGTCAACACACGTATAAAGTGCCCCAAGCATACCTCCCCAGATATGATAGCAGTACGCCATACTAGGGCGAATCTGGCATTCCTACATGTAGAGGATTGCGTCGGACGTGAGGTACTTTCTAGAGTTCTAGAATGATCTTACCATTTTGCCAGCGACATTATGAATCAGAAAAGTTACAACACTTTGCTCCTAGCCAAAAGGCAAATTTCCGGTCATAATGGTAGAGAGTTACATGGTAAGGGAGATAATTTAAGGAATATTAAGCTATGATAAACGTATTTGGGTAGTCTAAGGGAGAATACCTGACGTAATACCCGACTTTTAATTTAGATTAGAATTAAAAATGAAAATAGATATATTGAAATATATAACATCTAAAATGAGTTACACTGTTATGCTAAAAATGCATTCCTTGTAGATTAATGAGTTAATCTTATATATTTAATTTGTATATTTTAACAGATATGTTATTGACAATTTATATAAATGAAATAAGTAAATAAAAAAATAAGAAATAAGAAACTAAATATATCACTTAAAATCAAACTGGTAACATAACATATATTACAATATACTAGATATTAACTGAAGTATAACTAACATTAACTCATATATCTTGGTATAAACTAAAATCCTGACTTGAATTTTCATTAAATAGCTCAAACATTAACACTGAGATTATTTAGCTATAAATGTTAATATTATTAACAATATAATACAGACCATTTCTTTAGAACCAAGGTAGAATATACCTCCACTTACCACTATATATCTTATCTGCGATAAGATAATTAATTGATCTAAGTAAGGTGTATTACATATATGACCTAAAATACATAGTTTTCTTTTACATTCCTACTATCCTCTAAAACTAATTTTCAATGAAATAAATGTTATATATATATATACAAACATATATAAATATATATATATATATATATGTGTGTATAGACCCCCCATATATATATATATATATATACACACACACACACACACACACATATATATATATATATATATATATATATATATATATATATATATATACGAGGGGCGTTCAATAAGTAATGCCCTTGACTCATTCCCGATAGCAGTATATTAATGAAACAGTTCTTAGTATTTCTGTATATAGGAACCACCCAGAGTTATAAATTTCTCCCATCGTTTGATGCCGCTGTCGACACCGTTTTTGTAGAACACCTAATGTTGGTAATCCAACCACGTCGTAACTTCAGAAATCAAGGCTGCATTATTTGGGAAACGCTTTCCTCTCAAAAACAACTTTATGGCTGAGAAGAGATGACAATCAGAAGCTGCAAGGCCAGGCGAGTAAGGAGGATGAGAGGGGTTGCATAGCTACCCATCCGTCCTTCTGATCATGCGAGTTGCGGACCGGAGCGTTGACCTGCAGGAGGAGGGAACCTTTGCTGATCTTACCCAGCCTCTTGATTTTGATAGGTTCTCTTAATTTCATCAAAAGTGAAGCGTAATAGGCTCATGTAATTTTGGAACCTTTTGCCGGGAAATCTGTCATCACTACTCCGTTCTGGTCCCAGAAGACTGTGAGCAGTACCTTGCCGGCGGAGGGCTGCACCCTTGCCTTCTTTGTAGGTGGTGATCCCAAGTGCTCCCTACTGCATTGACTGGGATTTGATCTCTGGATCATAGTGATAGACTCAAGTTTCATCCTGTATAATCAGTCTTTTGAATAACTTTGACTCATCTTCTTGGCACATCTCCAAATCCATCCTCGAGCACTCGACGTGTTCTTGCTTCTGGAAAGGTGTGTGCAACCTGGAAATCCATCTGACAGAAACTAGGAGCTGTTTCCACATGTTTGAATTCACGATGCCAGCGTTTTACAAGATCATATGATGAGCCATCATCACCATAAGTTTATTTCATTTCATCAAAAGTCTCCATTGGTGTGCGTTATTTCAAATACAAAAACCAGATCACTGCGCGAGACTTAACTGGCTCCATTCCCCACTTGACTCAGTTCAAACACCTGTAAATTAGAAACCACAATTAGTCCACAGCAGTTATTTGCAACATAACCCATACAGATATAAATCATTACACATGCAAAATGTAATCTAGATCAGACAACTAGAAGTAGGTTAGGGCATTACTTATTGAACGCCCCTCATATATATATATATATATACACACACACACACACACATATATATATATATATATATATATATATATATATATATATATATACAGGGTGATTTATAAGTCACTTAGCTATTTAAAATGATTACCATATCAAGCACTAACATACTATGAACTTTTGATAATTGTTATCTTACTCTATAATTACTGCTATTTGTTATTGTAAATTTGTTCGTTTATATCTTTGTTTCTAAATATATTTATTTTTATTTATTTAAATGTGTGTAAATCATCATATGTGCTTTTATTTCAGGCAGTATGTCATTTACAATTGAAGAGCGAATTTTTATTGTAATTCATATGGCCAAATTTTATGAATCTCCCCCACTTGTTGAAAGGCAATGACGACCTTAAATCAAAAATCACTGCCGAGTTTGTAAAAATTAATCAATCAAATATGCTACAAAGAGTCGTAAATTCCTGTCAAAAAAGAATGGAGCTATGCATGCAGAACGAAGTTGGACATTTTGAAAATTTGCTGTAATTTAAAACTCCCATAAATGAATTTGTTGAATAAACTTTCTGTTTTGTATTACCGTATTTTTTAACTTTAGAATTTCAAAAATAAATAGCTCAGTGACTTATGAATAACACACTATATATATATATATATATATATATATATATATATATATATATATATATGCTACTATCGGGGCCGGGGGAGTCACTAAGTGGGGTATTCTGGGTGACTCGGCACTAAATGTAGTTCGAGGTCACGAGTATCGCATGCGTTTCGACTAGCTGCTCCATCTAGCGCTCCACGCCCACGCTGTGTTGAAGATTCGCGAGACTTTCGTGTTGATTCAGCTGCCGCAGAAACTTAGGTTGGAGGCCGGTTTTGTTGGCAACCCAAAAACAAGAAAAACGCGCCGAGAACAATAACAAATATTTATTGGAATACAGGTGTGTAACAATCATAACCATAAAACTTATGTCGTTCTTGTTGGGTTGAAAAGACACGTTGAAGAATATGACTGCTGCAAAGTCTTGGTTAGGGGACTTTTAAAGTTTACTTTGAGATTTTGTCCCTTAGTTCAGTTTCGAACAGAGTTTCACCTTTTTGATCGGTCGCCAACACGGTCCTTCTCTCAGTCTATCCGTCTCACTGAGCTGACCGACGGTGCTCTGTCGAATTCTCCCAGAGCCAGTCCTTTTATTGGGAATTTCTATCTGTCACAAGGTTTGTGATTCGCTCACCAATCACAATTCGTATTGCATTTTTCTGCTCTTTCATGAGGATGGGTCTTAATTAAGAATTAGCACGCTTTAATATCAGTTGGCAGTTGATTATATTTGTCAGATATGGAAAGTGTACTCTCACGACCTTTCCAATCTTTCGACACAAACTATTTTATGATAAAATAATGTATTCATTGTTCTGAATTAGATTTTACTTATAATTTTGAAAGGTCATCATGAAAATCAAATCGTTAACACCTGTCAGAATCAAGTATGATTCTCCTCCCATACTGACTTCGATATAAGAAATATAAACAATTCAATTTGAGTTATTTCTTTCAACTGTCATTGTTAATCTGGGAAAAACAAGGTTCCATCGTGACCTTTTGATGATCAAAATATGGCTCTAGCTTTCAGGGTAACTACAGTGAAAAGGATGACCTTTCAATATTCTGCATGCCAACACTTAATTCATTTCAACCAGATTTATTACATAATCTAATTAAATTCAATTAATTAATCGAAACCCTTTAATCAATAGAAATTCTACCAGCCAGTTTCTCATCATGCCACACACACACACACACACACATATATATATATATATATATATATATATATATATATATATATATATATTGTCCTGAAATTAAAGAAAACGGCGCCTGTTTACGTGGCCTTGAACTTATGTTTCTATTGTATAATTATTTTTTAAAATTCTATCAATATATATGCTAGGTTTCGCCTGGGGTAGTTTCAAATCAATAGTTATCAATTTCTTAACATAATATACATTTTATGCCGAGAAATCTGACCATCGATGTCTTAAGGAGGTTCACCACTCAAGAAGGTGCTTACACGAGCATTCATCGTGGTGACCAGTCTGTTGTACTAGAAAACGTGACCCCCTTACCTAAGAGAAGTGACGACGCAGGGACTCTGAAAATCATGGTTTTAATCTTTTGATAGAATATACGATTAGATGGAAAACTGTGTTATTATGTGAATATTACAAGTGCATTCACTTGTCAAATGATGAAAGAAACTGGTTGGTAGATTCGCGTAGGATTCTCTACCACAGAAGAAGAATACAGTTAAAATCGATATATATTT
>OY744521.1:170291414-170298914 GCA_963556195.1 Sepiola atlantica | reverse complement strand
AAAACATTTGGTCTGAAAATATAGCCGCCATCTAAATAAGTTGCAAGGAAAGAAAGATAACTCAAGGTTATACACATGTATTCTTTAATTAAAAACTATGAAATGAAGTTATCGTTCTTCCTTAACTTGCATACTTCACTTTGTTTATACAGATGGCGACTACATTTTTCAGCCCACGTTTTATTTCGGCATTTAACGTGTACAATAACACTTGCCATACACTACTCACAGGCATCACCTTCTCTTTTTATGAAGCGATACTCTCAGGTATTAACTTCTCTATTTTGGAGATGGTATTGTAGTACCTGTTCTGTTGTAATAATATCCGACAAGACATACCCACCTCCTATTTTGTGTGTATGTAGGGGGCATCCTATGCTTTACTTCTTCCGTTTAGGGTAGTGTACTATATTTTCATTCCTTATGATATATTCCTCCAAAACATTATCTCCTCTTTTTTGGTAGGGGGTAATATATGTTCGTTCCTGACGATATTATTGTCCATGCTATTTTCTCCTTTTTTACGGTTACAGTGTTGTGTACTATCTATTCTATCCTCATATTACACTCCCAGCAATTAACTCCTCTTTTCTTGGGAGGGGGGGTAATATTCGTCCGTCACAATATAGTCATCACCTCTTCCTGAGGGGGTCAATGTACGTAGTTCGTTCATCATGATATGCTCCCATCCTAGCAAAAAATATGCGAGCGGAGGAAGTATATATTTGCTGATATATATATATATATATATATATATATATATATATATATATATATTTCAATAATATTTAAAACAATATATACAAATATATTTTCATGGATATATAATAGAATGGTATCAACAGATATTTTAAAAATTCGTAATACGATAAATGATGCTCAATGTTTGTAATAGAGCATTAATAAAGTGTATACAAGAGTAAAGAGACAAACATATTATTCGAGACTGAACATATATATTTGCATATTTTCTTTATAGGTTAAACTAAGAATTGTAATTCCTTTCAGCTCGAGCTTTTGAAAAATGATTGTTTTCTCATCAGAGGTGGGAGGTGGCCGTGGTTTAGTGGATAACGACACGGACTGAAAACCTGGGTGTTCCAACTTCGAAGTGAGTCGGTTCCAATTCAATATTTATAACTAGAAAAACATCAGGGAATTTATTAATTCAAAGTTGACATACTACCCTTCTTAAGTGTGAATCCGATGATTCTGCTGTTGGCATTAGTTTCCCCGATGTTTTTCTAGTTATAAATATTCTGAAAATACATCACGTACTTACGGGAAGGACTACGAGTAGGTTATCAACATCCCTAAGTGAATTGAACCTTCAAATATTTTTTTTTAATTTTCAAAATTTTTGAAGCAGTTTTAATAAAAGTAAAAAAAAATAGAAAAAGTCCCTTTGAAAATTGAAGAAAAGTTTTAAATTAATTCAAATGTTGTTTAGTTCCGCATTCTAGGATCCACAGTTAAGTGACATCACACCTGAAAAATAGACAGTAAGCAAAGGGCAGATATTTATGTATATATCCATGATACGAAAACACCAGAGGTCTAATATATTTATGCCAAATTCCAAAAAGCATTTTTCCATGCTGGTGAAAAAACAGTTGGAAACGAAAAGCTTTTTATATGTGCAGCGAAGAGTGGGTTATGTGAACGAACACTACACAAATTGTGAATATACATTGGCCAATACGTGGAAGATTGAAGTCCGATCCAGCATTTACATCGGAAAACCAAGTGAAACTAAAATGTTATACATTTCACTTAAAGGAAGACAACTCTTTTAAGATGTCTAAATAAATTTGATTAGCAGAATATCTATATTGATATAGTTTTACTAGGATTAATATTGCTCTAAAAGTGATTCTAAAAATATGTATCCGCAGTGAAAAGTATATTAAACATCTGACTAGATAAAGTAAATTACTGTGACTTAATTAAGTCACAGTCATTTATTTTATCTTATCAGATCTTTAATAATGAAAGATGAATTGTTAAATAAGCAGTTGCTTGTATTATTTATTCAAGCTATATATATTTTTAGCTAAACTAGAATGTAATTAATTATGTTAAAGGATGTCCATAGTTTAAAAGAAAACACCCGTAACAAGAAGGGTAAAAGTAATTCCACAAATATAACAGTTTTGAATCAAGTTTATGCCTTCTTACAAAAGGGAAAATCGATATATAATGACACCCAGCCTTATGTTGATAAACCTTATCTAATTGTTATGACAATACATTGCATGATGTTAATTCTAGCAAATATTTAACTTTTAAAATCACAGCTTGAGTTGTTTTTAAAGGTAATTACAATGCAGGAAATTGTGCTTGATTTGTGTTCAATTACTATGGATCAAATTCAATACAAATCTAAAATATTTGCATTTCCAAACAGTACTTGATCACATATCATGCTTACTAACACCCACTGAAATACTAAAAAAAACTGAAGATAAGGCAATATTTATTAATTGATGTCTGATACCTACTGTTAAAATTTCACCAAAAGTTATCGAAATTTTCAGGAAGGGATTCTTCGTAATTTTAACCCACTTGATGTAAAACTTAATTAAACTTAATACGACATCTTACATCGTGCAGCTGTGTTTCAAAATTCCCAATTATCAGTTTATAAGTGAATATTATAAAAACAAATACATAAATATAAATATACATAACGTATTTCATGTAGATATACACGGAGAGGATGGTCATTTTACCATATAATATAATGTAATCAACGAATCGAATGATAACAGTAAACTGAATCTCCAATAGAATAATCCACATGTATTTGTTTCAATATCCATAAATGCAAATGTATACTTACATAATAATTCGCTTATATATACTCTTTTGTTGTAACACAGCTTTTTTAGTGTTGCAAAAATGAAATTGAAATACGACCGTTATTCGAGCATTAATCGTCTGATCTATCGACACAAATAGGGAATATCAGCAGTCGGGAAGTGCTCTATTCGTTTTTAGGAAGTATTTTGTATTATCTATAATCGCAGCTGACAATTGCACTAACAACAGCGCTAAAATCTGCGAATTAATGTGGGACGTCCATACTGGTCATCAAAAAAATAGTGTTTTTTTTGTAGCATAGCTATTGCTATACTTTTGTCTGCAACATTTAGTGTATGGAAACTATAGTACCAATCCGCAGCAGCTGACTGAAATATTAGTATCTTTAAAACAATCCAGCTGTGTATTACTAATAAATCTAATTATAAAGAACTTGTGAAAACAATGAACCGCGTTTGCCCTCATTTATGACAGCGGGAGGGCGCTAGCATTATAATATTTTAATTATTTAAAACGTCACTAATTATGTCCTTTGTTTGATTGTTTAATTTGTATAACGCTAACAGGAGTCCATCTTTATTTTTTGTAAATTAATGAATTTAAAACATCTTAATTAGTGTTTGTGTTTAAAACTTTCAGGACAATGATACAACTTTCACAGTTTCTTTTGTTGAATAAAACTAATAAGTATTGAAATTTATTTATTCGGCCAAATAAATTCAGATTCGAACGTAAGGTATCGTACAGCTTACTGCACTAGTGGAATATCTTACACGCTTACCGTATACAGCTTTATTTTTTGTGACAACCAATATATAAATATAAAATAAATATGTAAGACAACTCAAAAAAGCAACACATATGTTAGGTGGCAATGACTTACTAAGCAGACCTTGTATATAATTCAATACAATGTGGGAACCTATCATTATAAATACTAGATAAATAGTGATCTATAGTGATAAGTAGTTCGATCTAAAACAAGAATAGGTTTAAGGCTCCCACAATTCATAACATCATTGCTCCCAAAGACCCGTGACGCAGTAGATATAGTACTAATATTATGCAGTTCTAGATGAGAGTCATCTTAAGGTTTAATGTTCAACCCTCAGTGCGATACGAATAATTGCGAATTACTGAAAACTTCTTCCCAGTCATGGCAGATAGAACGAGAACATGCTACCCCCGTGGATTTAAGAAAAGGGTTCCGTTCGAAATGGGTGAGTAGTTTTGCAGAAAGACGAGCGTTCACATTACAGGTAAGTAATATCATAACTACATTCAGCAAACTAGTTCAAAATGAATAAAACAGACGTGTGATTTGCGAAGCATGCTAAGCTGTCCATTTTTAAAATGAATAAAACTGCCACATTTTAACACTGGGGATTGTAATAGAAACTAGAAATTCTATAATCATCAGGACATTTGAACTGTATGATACCTACCCTATTTTGGGGATAGATAGAATCACCCAGAGACTATAAGCAGAGTTCGACTTAGCGTTGTAGCAATAATGATGACAGTCATTGGTGGCATTCATAGCCACAGTATCGAACGCAGACTTTCTGTGAATACATTCTTGTAAATATACAACCGAGTTGCTTTAATTATCATCGGCTTTTCAAGTTCACAACAATGGCGACGAGGTTTCGAAACCTATATTACACGACACTAGCGACAATGATTCGAAACCTATATCCCACACCACTAGCAAAAATGTTATCGGACTTATTCGGACATACATTTGTAACGTATGTTGCACAACTCTGAACACAAAGTATTCAGTCACGGAAATACCCATGACTTATGTTGCGCACAACAGTGGCAACGAAAACTCGGATTTATGTCTAAATTGGAACAGTTATTTTTGGAAAAAAAGACTTTGGTAGAATGCTCCTAATATTCGCGTACAATAGAGCGAAACATTGAGTAAAACTGAATGTTTACATCCAAAGTGTGTAAATTCTAACAAGTAACAAGAAATGACACTCCAGCGTCGTGAAAAGAATTAAAGAGAAATTGTCGTTTTCTGCGTAAGACAAAACTGTTTAAAATCAATGTTTGAAAATTCAAGGCGTTCGACCGCGACGTAAAAAGCAAAAAGCAACAAAACCTGTCGATTTTCTTCGTTGATCAATACTATGTAAATAAGTTTTGTATGTTTTTTTCTTTCTATCCACTGAAAGGTTACGAACTTATCACGCAGTATAACACTACTATAGTGATATATATATACACACACACGCACACACACACACACATATATATATATATATATATATATATATATATATATATATATATACATATGGGAAATAAAAAAGAAAAAAACAAGAGATATTTTTGTTATATATTCATCAACGTTTCGCCTCAGGATGATGATTTTAAGAAAAATGTCATGCAAGTTCATCGAAATGTTGGGTATACATAATGGGTCGATGAGAAAAAGTAGTAGTCGTTGCTTCTGACAGCACTAGACCAAGGTCCGGGCTGAGAGAAGTCACCTTGGTCCCGTGCTGTCAACGGCCACGGCTACTACATGCATATAAATATTTGTAAAACAAGGACAAGGGACACGATGGGACAATGACTGGAGCTTGATTGACAGTGAGGGACCTATTAGGTTTGCGATTCTTTTGTGGACCTTGTCAAGGAGGGAAAGACTAGTAGATGATGCACCAGCCCAGATGTGACAACAATACTCCATGCATGGGCGGATGGCGGCTTTATAGAAATACAATATAATGTCAGGTGTGAGGAGTTTACTAGCACGGTAGAGGGAGCCAACCTTCTTTGCGGCAGCCTTGGCAATGTCTTCAATGTATTTGTTCCAATTCATGTTACCTGTGAAGGTTAGAGCGAGGAGTTTGAATGATGAACTCTCGGGTAGGGTGTTATTTGCCATGACAATCGGTGGTTTGAGAGGTTCCTTGTAGTTATTGAAGAAAAGGAGCTTTGTCTTAGCGGCATTCAAAGTTAACAACCATTTATGACCCCAATCCATTACAGTTTGGAGGTTATTTTCTAAAGATTCAGCCAAGGCCTCGGATATGATCGCGTCGGTTTTGCCAACATGGCGAGAGTAAAGCGTGGTGTCGTCAGCAAATAAACCAATCTTAGACGCTATGTCATCAGATCGTTTATATAGATCAGGAACAACAAAGGTCCAAGGATAGATGGCTGGGGTACACCAGCATGTATGTCATGTTGCTTAGATGAGCGGCCATCGAGGAAAACCTGGATTTTTCTTTTGTCTAGGAAAGATCTAATTATATTAAGTAATTGCCCAGTAGTACCGTATGAGCGTATTTTCAGGATAACCTCTTTATGTCATACCTTGTCAAAGGCCTTGGATATATCAAGCGCTACTGCGCAACTTCTCCTGCCTTGTCGAGTGTATGATACATGCGTTCAGAGATGGCCGTTAGGATGTCTGCAGTAGACCATGCTTGTCTAAATCCATATTGGCGGTCAGAAAGAAGTTTAGCATCAACTAAGTGCCGTACTATCGCTAGATTGATTAAGGATTCAAAGATGTTTGCAAAGATCGGCATTAGACTGATTGGGCGGTAGTTCTGAGGATCTGTTCTATTCCCAGAATCCTTGTAGACTAGTACCACTAAATCACTTTTCCAGCTACCGGGGAAGCAAGATTAAGCTAGGCATTTATTGTAGAGTTTGGAGAGTACAGGGGCCAGTTCAGCAGAGCATTTCTTTATTACTATTACAGGTATAATATCAGGCCTACAAGCTTTAGAGGTGTCAAGGTTTGTTTATGATGTCTCTGACCTGGGATGAGGTGATGACCAGGTTATCAAGTTAGGCTTCGATCCGCAAAGGGAATTTGGGGAGAGGGTGATTATCTGAGTCCAAAGTAGAGTTAGAAGCGAAGCGTTTGGCTAGTAGTTCAGCCTTATCAGTGGCCGTGCAAACGACATACTTGTGGTTTGATAGTGGGGGAATCGTTGATTGACAATTATTAACTACACTATTGTAAATTTTACAGAAATCACGAGTACCTAGTTTCTGTGACTGGATGCGTTTTTCTGTTACCTTATTATACCTTCTCTTCGCTTCACCTATCATGACCTTGCAATTATTTCTTGACTCTATAAATTTATGCTGACTTATGGCGGCCGAATTTACGGAATGCTTGTTGCCTCTCAGAAATGGCAGCTGCACATTCCGATGTGAAACATTGATGAGAGTGAGGTTTGCTAAAGAATTTTCGCATGGGGAAGTAGGTTTCAATGCCTTCTTTGACCCAATCAGTTAATTCGTTTGCACACTGATCGGCAGGGAGTGAGAAGGTTTCCCTCCATGAGGCGTCACTGATGTGATCTCTGATTGACTCAAAATCAGCTTGCTCGTTGTATCTTGTTTATTTGAGCAACGGATCAGAAGCTTTTGGACGACTTTTTAGGGTGATATGTATCATTAGCACAATGTGATCAGCATTCCTGAGTTAGCTATGAGCTTTCGTCACACAAGTCTCGGGCATTGAGGTCAGGAAAAGGTTTAGAAGTGAGGCTTGTTGGTCTACTCGATCAGGGATGCGGGTCGGAAAACTGACAGTCTGAGAGAGGGAGTGAGCTAAGGAGAAATTATACGAAGAGTTGCCGGCTACTTCAGTAAGGCTGGGGAATCCCAACCAGTCGCGGTGGTAGGCATTACAAT
>OY744521.1:170278914-170281414 GCA_963556195.1 Sepiola atlantica | reverse complement strand
GTAGCCATTTCTCTATCGATCAGCCCTGTATTCCTGGGGGAATTTAATTTCCTGCTCCAGTGCGTGCATTTCCTTTTTAAGGTCGTGCAAAATATATGCTATTTTGTCATCCATATTTTTTGCCACTCGCTAGTTTCATCCCAGCTTTCTCCTCTCCCTTCTCTTTTTTTACCGTCTCCTGTACTTTGCATTTTATCTATCCTATATGTGTATGCATATGGTTGTTATAATTATATATATATATATATATATATATATATATGTATATATATATATATATGCTATTAAATGTTTATGATGTTTATGGAGTTTATCTGTTCGTAGGCAAATAGTAATATGTGATTGTTTAATAAAAAAGGCATGGTTAATTATACTACGCAATAGTTCATACGATGTCAATACTCGTGTTTTAATCTGGATGCTTATTTTATAAATTTTAATAATAAAACGTAATATACTTACATATAAACATTACATAAATTATTTTTTTAACTATACTACGTCGTTTGGTAATCCGTAAGAAGTATTACATAAAAGTAGATATAAAATATATTCGCCATTTGTCAAGGCAAATTATTTTTTCTATAAAACATAACTTCTATGTTTTCTGCCAAGAACCTAATGCGAAAATACATTCGCCGTTGTTACTGACTATCTCATGCAAATACAAAGCAGCCTATTGTTTTCCACAAATTTCACAAATATGTTCTTCATATAAACTAAGAAGCGGTAGAAACTAAGTCATGATGAAAATATACATACACAGGTACTGTATAAAGCTAATATAAACTAGTATGTGTAAATGGATGAATGCAAAGGTGTTGTTCATTCATCACACACACTGTTATATAAATAAAAAATACAACATAGTATTTTGAAATACATTACATAGAGTAGAGATGAAAATCCCAAACCCACTATTTGCATACATAATTTGCGTAACTATTTTAAATAGTACATACTCCATTGATGCTTAGTGTTATTCATTTGTAATTTTATTCAACTATCCACCTATATATATGCAATAGTTGTGTGGGTATTTACAGTAGTAATTAATCAAAGTGGTTTAATTAAAAAAAGGATTAATTGCTAAAACCTTTCTTTAAATATTTGTTTATTTTTTTCAAGGGGGTAATTTAAATGAAACTAACATCACTAGCTGGAAAGCAAGATAAATCAACGAGGCATACCAAGAAAAGTTGTTAGAGATGCGAGAGGTTGACTACTTGCTTGATGGCTATCTCGCCTTATCCCTCTGTTCTGCGACACCAACTTTACGTTTTTATTGTTTTTACATTCAATAATTGTTAAGTTCTTATGGATAAATGTTTCGCATTTGTGTCCAATCCTTTTTTTCTAGCATTTACTTTAGGAGGACTGACTTGATTTGCAGTAATTTCCCACCCGTTTTTAAATTGTAAGTGAATTAAGAATAAAACACAATCGCCTAGACAAATTGAATTATTTATTTTACATTTTTACGGTGTTATTTAAAAAATAATAATGCGTATCAAAATTACAGAACATTTAATAGTTATCTATTTATGTGAATAGATGATAATGTTTATCTATTTTTCCTCAAGTAGCCAGGTTTGCGAAGCAATAGCAAGCTGACAATGTCCTCTAGTATATATATACGCTGTTAGTACTGATAAGTAAGTGATTATGAGGGGCAAACGATACTAGAATATCAGAGTACTTACTATATATATACTGTAAAGAAAAATAGACTTTATTTCCGTTCATTTCGTTTAGCTGTTCTGTATTTAAAGTGTATTAAACTAAGTCACACAATCGTACGTGTAGAACAATGTCAATTTAAGGTAATGAGTACAATTATTTTTGTATTTACACTTTACTGTGATAAAATAAGACGTACCAAAAGAAGGATAGATAAATATGTAGACAACGGTATAAGATTATTTGTCTACGAAATGTCCACGATAAAAATTAGATCAGACTTTTCTCAACATACTGTTTTAATCTTTCCCACAGAACATCCTCTGATTAAAACTATAAGAGTGCTTCGTTAACTTAATTATTGAAGATTAGCCTGAACTTCTAGATAAGTAAGAATAATGCCCCCAACTTAGGTTTGTTGTTTGAAATACATTTTCGTTTAAATCACCTTGCTTGAATTCGATGGTCAATGACAGAAAACCCCGTCTACGTGAGAGTGGAAAATAATCAAACCACACTGAACATGTTTAACCAGAAAAGCGGTCTAGTATTGTTGATGAGTGTCAAACTGGTACTGAAAAACGATAAGAAGTTAGCTTCGTATTATTCCACTCCACTTTATAAGACAACCACCTCCTTGTTGACGTCAGATACTCTGCAAAAGAAAGGCTGTGAGTGATATTCAAACTTGGACCAACTCCTTATTTAAGTTAGTAGATTTGTACTCAGTCGTTAAAAGAGCATGCTGGATATATATATATATATATATATATATATATATATATATATATATATATATATATATATATATATATATATA
>OY744521.1:170266414-170273914 GCA_963556195.1 Sepiola atlantica | reverse complement strand
GAGACACGCGAAACTAAATTAAGTATGAAGAACACTGACAACCGGCGCGTGGAATTCCATTTAAAAAGGGTTGTTCTATTTCCGTATGCATTAAGCCACATTCTCTTCTCTCTCGTACCGAAGCACCTGATTGATGTATGGGAAAATGTAAAAATATTGACTTTTATCATAATTATTTAAAAGATTGATTATTCATAGTTCTTTTCCAGGAGAATAACTTATATTCACGCTTTTCGTAGCTAAAACAAAATAAAAAAAATAAATGATGTACAAGTGAATAGATGAGTAAAAAAGAAAGAAATGAGATGATTACTTATTCATATATTGTCTATTTGATATGACAGAAAATATAATCTAGGTCAAATTCAAAATATTTGGCGAATATATATATATATATATATATATATATATATATATATATATATATATATATATATATATATCTATATATAATTAATATTTATTTATAAAAATATTATTGTTTATCAGCCCCCTCCTACAAAGGCTGGGCACTCTCGAGTAGCTTTAATAACAAGCAGTACAAATAGCTATATGCACGATCCGAACGCCGTTTCGTAGATCACTCTAACTGCCTGGTAAATAGCCGCCGATTTCGCTATTTACAGTTAAAGTTCCTCCATATTTTACTAACTAAATGGCTATGGCCGATGGATAAGATCCCCGACTACTAATCAGTGGCGATTTGTGATCGGGGTTCGCGCCTACCGACCGTTGAGAATTAGTTCCTAGACTGAAGATTGCGTTAGCATGAAACATCGATGTCTCTAGGTATTTAAATAATTAATATTTATTTATAAAAATATTATTGTATATATATATATATATATATATATATATATATCTTTCCTTGAAATGGGTCAATTTAATTATTCAAATAAGGCGTAGTAATTACAAGTTTTGTAACGTAAAATAATTAACCAATAATTATAACGTACACAGGTTGGCAGGATTATGCGTGAATATAATTTTCTTGTAATATTTTGATCCTCATCTCGGATGTTATAGTCATAAGATTTCGGGTGATATAACTACCCTTAAGTCATAGGGAATTCCGAACCCTTTTCTTCTATTTATAGGGGTAGATTGTTCTTTTTCTCCTAACCATGATCATGTAGAAGTCTGAATTACGTTATTTATATTTTATTCTTAGTTAGTATCGGCGGTAGTAAAGATTTGACGTAAAATCTCAAGCAGACTTACAATGAGAACTTTTTGTAACTAAGTAACTTTATCCGTTGCGATACGTGACAAAACAGACTTTGTTAAGACCCGGTCATAGCTGACGAAACGAGAACAATCTGTCCCCGTGGATTAAACTTTCTAGTTTACTTAAAAAATCCTTATAGATTCCCGAGTTTGACATAATAATTCCTGTGTTCGAAATATAGATTTCGAGTTCGACAGATGCACCTGAACAAGTCGGATCTTATATTGACTAAAACGTTGTGAGAATAACATCCAAGATGCGAATAGTCATCCTAATAATCCAAATATTACATATTATCAATTCTCATCTAAAGATTTCCGAAACATAATACTATTTTATTTATCTATAAAAATGTAAATGTTAGAGATTCATATCAGACAAGAAACCCCATATAAATTTTGTTTGTGTGTAAAAAGTTCGTGATGATACATAAGATGATGTCTGTATGTATTTCTGGAGAAAGAGTTTGTCCATAGTCAATAAGGAAATCTTCTAAGTGTTTTACATTATTTATAAAAACGTAAAAAAGAAAAATCCAGAAAATTCATACGAACTGCAACAGCTAAGTTAAACTATTTATTGAATCAAAGAACCCGATAAAAATAAATAGTTCTGAGCGACGTAACGTGCATACTCGTCCTGGACAAGATTTTTAATCGTTGGTTCGCCAGTCTTTTCTGGGCCCGTTAGCTCGTCTCGTACGTTAAGTGCGAATATAACGTTGCTTCCGGTACCCATAAATCATAGATACTTTTGTTATTACATTAATATATGAATAGTGCGAATGCAAAACATAATAAATCCAATCACTGCAAATAGTGAAATTCGATTAAAAAATGAGGAACATTTCAAATTTAGTGTAAGACTGTTAACGTTTCTCTTAATTGAAATCAAGACAATTTCGAAAATATCACATTGTGTTACACAATGAGATCGAAATATAACATTGAATGTTACACATGTGGCATAAATTACCGAACATTTGTAACTTTGAGTTAACAATGTGTAAAATGCGTATATCGTGGTTTGCATTCGAACTTCACAAATTAAACTCCATAATACGATCTGCTTCTATTAAAGTAATACTAGATATATCATAAGTCTCCTCGAAATCTCGCAAAATACAATTGGATCGTTCTAAGAAATAGAGACATAATAGTTTTAGCAGAATGTATCAAGTGTACAAACATGTATCAAGACCTTCTATTAGCTCTCTCTTATTATTCATTTACATTCGCACACATGTAGACAAACACTTAATTGTTGAGACAACACGTGACTTAAATAACTACAGCTCTAATTCAGTAATGTATTTTATAGGGAAGCAGTGCTGTGGTAATGTGTTTCACCGACGGGAAGCCCTTTCAAGAGCATATGTCCATGGCAACTTCGCCATACGCTAGAAAAAGGCGGGAATAAAGACAGTTCTTACTATGGATGTCTTAGAAGACAGAACTAGAGATTGCAACTAGTACTAGCTTTGTCTGAGGAAATACAGATTGAGTAGAGAGAGACTACCGACGTCGCTTCTGTTAAGAAATCGGATGTAGGGAAGATAATAGATTACCTAGAATTTAAAGTCGTTTTTGTAAATTGTCAAAGCAGGAGACACTGCTCTGAGCGACATCTGTCCTAGGATGGAATCAGTATTCTATGTTAGGGCGGATCGGACTCTTATATATGTATATGATTGCATTTTGAGTCAGATACTTTCTGAAGAGTTAGAATCATGACGCCGAGAGACTGATCGATCTGCACAAAGATGCAAAATACTGATCACTACTATTTTAAAATAATGGGCAAACCAGGGATGGTTTTCAAGGTGATAAACATTCACCCTTTAAGCAACAGTTTAATCATTTGTTGAAGGATAGAGGCATGTTAGGCTAGCAGATTCGTGAGCAAAATTACTCGAATGTTGTCAGAACTAGTTAACCTTCTGGCATCAAGATTCCTGGTATGTTTGGCAACATCTTACAACGAATATGTGTATATAACTTAGAGTATATCATTCCCGGGGGTGATAGCCACGGTTGCAAAGAGTGGAATGTGTAGCAAAGTATTTTGTAAAAAGTTTGTCTTTGTAAGGTGCTGAGGATATCACAACAGGTCCATTGATGATTGTTCAGATAGAGGTCTAGCATAAGTTCAGTACATTTCTCTTATTTAAAAAAAACCCTCTAAAGCCAAGGCAGCGTTCATCAACTTTACAATTAACAGATTGGACATAGTATGAAAAACTAATAGTACATAATACGTGTAATACGATGAATAATTTTCTATTTCCACTGATATAATTACGACACATACACATTACTAATACTATTATTACTACTAATAATAATAACACATATTTATGAAGCACAATTGTACTGAATTAATAAGACGGATCATTAGAATGTCACATTTTTAGTTAGAAGATAACGGAATACTATTGCTACTACGAATACATTTAATACATTTATGAATACGTTTGCCCAGAACTTTTGACGTTAACTTAACACTTTTCTTGAGAAATTAAAAAACTATCTATTTACATATACTTTACTATATTATCTGAGGAAAATATGAAATTCATAAAAAGGAATAAACATAAATAATTTAAAAAAATAAAAGTGATCATAAACACACTACGTTATTATTTAAAAATAGTTAAAAATAGATTGATGATTAACGCTATTTCGTCTTAGTCTCCTATGAATAATGGATTAGAACAATAAAGATTCAAATTAAAATTATTTTTAACTTATCACTAAAATTATGATGTATCCTTTAATAGTAATATTATATGAATATATAAATAGACCACTTCACTAAATCTTACATATGAATTAATATCGGGTATCCCTGCAACATTAATGTTTTGTAGCCTTGGTAAAACACACACATACATATTTCCAGTGTCCCGACCTGGGTTCGCAACTAAAACTATCTGATATTTCGGGCCCCTTTTATAACCTGATCAACTTAGGCAACGATGTTTTTTTTGGCTAGGTTAGATGTCACTCTAGTGCGAATTGATGAACAAAACCATGCAACACGATGTACAGTGAAGGAAAAACAACAAAGATCAATTCCTATCCATTTTTATGTAAATTTTCCTGCCAATGGATGAGTTGGTTCCTGTCAAATGTCGACTTTCGAGTACCAATGATTAAGATACGCCTGTGTCTCTAAGTATTTCGAACTTCGACGTACCTCTGCCATCATTTACCCTGGATAGTTGTCCTGCTAAAACGAACGGTTTGTACTGGTCTCGCTGTCCTTTTATGGAAACTGCCCGCTGTGGCATGGTATTACCTTCTATTTCATCATTAAAAGCTTTTTTTTAGTGGCATTGACTATTTCCATCGATGTGTGACCCAATGTAACTACGGACTGAAAGTCATTTTCTAAGGGGTTAGCCGTTGCTTTACTTTGTGCGAGTTTTTTCTTCCCCACATGTCGGGAGTAAAGCGTGTTTCATCAGAACTTATACCCACCCGAAACTAAATTTCAACAGTGAAGTCGTTTAAGGGAATTAAGAACAATAACAGTCCAATGATTAATCTATTGAGTACACCCGCAGTTATGTAATATTTTGTGAATGAATGGCCATCGATGACAACGGGTATGTTGCTTTTGGAAAAAAAGGACCAGTGTATATTATGTATACATCCAGAAATACAATACGAATTAATTTTCATGAGAAGACTTACATGCTATACATTATCAAGGCCTTGGATATATCAAGCGCAAGCTTCACCTAACTTGTAAAAATATGGTATATCTGTTCAGAGATAATCTTAGGGTATCCACAGTAGAACATGGTTGCATAAATCAAACTGATGGTAAGAAAGTAGTTCAGCATTAGTTACTAACTCAAATATTTTAGCGAAGAGCGGCAGTAACTTGATAGGGCCATAATTATGAGTGTCCGTTCTATCAGCAAAGTTCTTGAAAACTTGTACCGCAGATCTAATTTTCCATCTACAATAGAACCAATATTTACGAAGGCATTTCGTATAGAATTTTGATAGGGCAAGGGCCAGCTGAGCAAAGCATTTCTCTTTTACGATTACTCTATCTGATAAGATTCACATGCTTTGGTGGTGTCAATGTTTTGTATGATATTCAAGACATTGGAAGCTGTGATAAGCTTGTCATCAATGTGTCTTTAGTTCGCAATAGAACATTTGAGAGTGAATGCTTTGCGCAGTATAAGGTAGAGTTTAAGACAAAACGTTTTGCAAGTAATTAAGCCTCATCAGATGTCGTGAAAACTACAGCATCAGGTTTGGATAGTGAGGTAATCGTAGCTTACAACACTATTATAGATTTTCCAGAAATCGCCAGTTCCTTAATTATGTTACTCAATGCGTTTCCTGGTCATCTCTTATTACCTATTTTTGCTGCGGCTATTATAATCGCACAATGATTTCTTGATGCTACAAATGTATGTCTATTTTTAGTGGATTTATGTCAATTGGATTGACGGAATGCTTGCTGCCTATGAGTAAGAGCGGCGGCACAATTCGACGTGAACTATGGGGAGATTCATGCTATAGATATCCGCGTTCGATTTAATCATTTACGCACTGATCAGCAGGAATATAAATGGTCTCACGCCATGGGGCGTGACTGATGTGATTTTTGATTGATTCGCAATCAGCCCGTTTCAAGTATCTCGTCATTCTGAGTAACGGCTGATCAGCTTTGGGACGAGATTTTAGGATGATATTAATCAATATCACAAGGGGATTAGCGTTCCCAAGCGGACTATGGGTATTCGTCGCACAAGTCCTGAGTAGTGAAGTTCAGACCAGGTCAAGAAGTTAGGCTTACTGGTCTTCACGATCGGGAAGGGGGGTCGGGAACGTGACAGTTTGAGAGATGGCGTGTGCAATGCAGAAACTATATGTGCACGTACCTGCTGAATCTGTACCAGTCGAGAATTCAAGCCAATTACTGTGGTGGATGTTATAATCCCCCAATTGAGTATATTCGAACTACTGTTCTTATCTTGGATGTTTTTATCACAACGTTTCGGCTAATGTTGCTTAATATATATATATATATATATATATATATATATATATATATATGTGTGTGTGTGTGTGTGTGTGTGTGTGTGTGTGTGTGTTTATCGTTCAAGTTTCAAAGTATTGCATGGAAAGTTAATAAAATTGAAATATAAGCCAAATTAGCAATACAAGATTAATTTATTATTATTTTTTTTTTCTTACATTAATCCTATCGATTACGGAATAAAATTCCTTCTTCAGGGGTGACCAGTATTGAGGCATTATTTTTTTCATCAAAAAACAAGAATAAAGAAACTTATTTCTTTGTTAATTTGGTAAACGTCAATGATGGTACGACTTCATCGCCTTGCTGTTATGAATGGCGGGTAGAATTTAAAAAACCGGTGTCGAACGAGAAATGCGTTGGCACGCTGTCAAGTAATGTGTGTGTTTATCGTTCAAGATTCAAAGTATAGAATGGAAAGTTAATAAAATTGAAATATAAGCCACATTAGCAATACAAGATTAATTTATTATTATTTTTTTTCTCACATTAATCCTATCGAGTACGGAATAAAATTCCTTCTTCAGGGGTGACCAGTATTGAGTCATTTATTTTTCATCAAAAAACAAGAATAAAGAAACTTATTTCTTTGTCAATTTGATAAACATCAATGAAGGTACGACGTCAATAGAGAGAGACATATATAAATAGAGAGAGAGAAAGATAGAGACACATATATGTATATATATGTATATATACTAAACAAAATCGACTATATATGTATATATATATATAGAGAGAGAAAAACATATATATATATGTCTATATATATATATATGTCTATGTCTATACATGTATATATATATATATATATATATATATATATTAGCAAATTCTCCGCGCTCTCCGCGCGGCATTTACTAACGTTGTCGTCTTCTTTACATAAACCAAAGAAGTAATTTTCATTTGACATTTTGGTAATTTAGAGGAAGTTTTTAAAAAATGGTTATATAATGAAATAAATTAACATACGGGTGGAACGTCGTTGGTGAAATACTCTACTTTTATATTACTAAGTAATTCGAAATGTTTACTTTTTACTTTTCAGTGTTATTATGAAAGAAATAAAAATACGAAAGGAATAATAAAAAAAATGCTTTTTTCGTTATTTAAAATGGTTAGAGGATGTATATTTCTTTTCTATGACAAATCATCATAATCATTATAATAATCATCAGCATCACCATCATCATCAATACCAACAT